>HG995192.1:18202341-18772831 GCA_905332935.1 Bombus hortorum
TACATATGGGATATAACGTATAACGTTATCCACATATAGGATATAACGTATAACGATATCTACATATAGAATATAACGTATAACGATATCTAGATGCAGGATATAACGTATAACGTTATCTACATATAGGATATAACGTATAACGATATGTAGACATAGGATATATCGTATAACGATACGTAGATATAGGATATAACGTATAACGATACGTAGATATGGGATATAACGTATAACGATACGTAGATATAGTATATAACGTAAAACGTTATCTACATATAGGATATAACGTATAACGATATGTAGATATAGGATATAACGTATAACGATATGTAGATATAGGATATAACGTATAACGATACGTAGATATAGGATATAACGTATAACGATATGTAGATATAGGATATAACGTATAACGATATGTAGATATAGGATATAACGTATAACGATATGTAGATGTAGGAAATAACGTATAACGTTATCTACATATAGGATATAAAGTATAACGATATGTAGATGTAGGAAATAACGTATAACGTTATCTACATATAGGATATAAAGTATAACGATACGTAGATATAGGATACAATGTATAACGATATGTAGATATAGGATATAACGTATAACGATACGTACATATAGGATATAACGTATATCGATATGTGGATATAGGATATAACGTAAAACGTTATCTACATTTGGGATATAACGTATAACGTTATCTACATATAGGATATAACGTATAACGATACGTAGATATAGGATATAACTTATAACGATATGTAGATATAGGATATAACGTATAACGATATGTATATATAGGATATAACGAATAACGATACGTAGATATAGGATATAACGTATAACGATATGCAGATATTGGATATAACGTATAACGACATCTACATATAGGATATAACGTATAACGATACGTAGATATACGATATAACGTAAAACGTTATCTACATATAGGATATAACGTATATCGATATGTGGATATAGGATATAACGTAAAACGTTATCTACATATGGGATATAACGTATAACGTTATCCACATATAGGATATAACGTATAACGATATCTACATATAGAATATAACGTATAACGATATCTAGATGCAGGATATAACGTATAACGTTATCTACATATAGGATATAACGTATAACGATATGTAGACATAGGATATATCGTATAACGATACGTAGATATAGGATATAACGTATAACGATACGTAGATATGGGATATAACGTATAACGATACGTAGATATAGTATATAACGTAAAACGTTATCTACATATAGGATATAACGTATAACGATATGTAGATATAGGATATAACGTATAACGATATGTAGATATAGGATATAACGTATAACGATACGTAGATATAGGATATAACGTATAACGATATGTAGATATAGGATATAACGTATAACGATATGTAGATATAGGATATAACGTATAACGATATGTAGATGTAGGAAATAACGTATAACGTTATCTACATATAGGATATAAAGTATAACGATACGTAGATATAGGATACAACGTATAACGATATGTAGATATAGGATATAACGTATAACGATACGTAGATATAGGATATAACGTATAACGATTTGTAGATATAGGATATAACGTATAACGATATCTACATATAGGATATAACGTATAACGATATGTAGATATAGGATATAACGTATAACGATATCTACATATAGGATATAACGTATAACGATATGTAGACGTAGCATATAACGTATAAAGTTACCTACATATACGATATAACGTATAACGATTCGTAGACATAGGATATAACGTATAAGGATATGCATATATAGGATATAACGTAAAACGATACGTAGATATAGGATATAACGTATAACGATATGTAGACATAGGATATATCGTATAACGATATGTAGATATAGGATATAACGTATAACGATACGTAGATATAGGATATAACGTATAACGATATGCAGATATTGGATATAACGTATAACGACACCTACATATAGGATATAACGTATGACGATACGTAGATATAGGATATAACGTATATCGATATGTGGATATAGGATATAACGTAAAACGTTATCTACATATGGGATATAACGTATAACGTTATCTACATATAGGAAATAACGTATAACGATACGTAGATATAGGATATAACGTATAACGATATGTAGATATAGGATATAACGTATAACGATATGTAGATATAGGATATAACGTATAACGGTACGTAGATATAGGATATAACGTGTAACGATATGTAGATATAGGATATAACGTATAACGATACGTACATATAGGATATAACGTATAACGTTATCTACATATAGGATATAACGTATAACGATATGTAGACGTAGGATATAACGTATAACGTTACCTACATATAGGATATAACGTATAACGATACGTAGATATAGGATATAACGTATAACGATATGTAGATATGGGATATAACGTATAACGATATGTAGATGTAGGATATAACGTATAACGTTATCTACATATAGGATATAACGTATAACGATACGTAGATATAGGATATAACGTGTAACGATATGTAGATATAGGATATAACGTATAACGATACGTACATATAGGATATAACGTATAACGTTATCTACATATAGGATATAACGTATAACGATATGTAGACGTAGGATATAACGTATAACGTTATCTACATGTAGGATATAACGTATAACGATACGTAGATATAGGATATAACGTATAACGATACGTAGATATAGGATATAACGTATAACGATACGTACATATAGGATATAACGTATATCGATATGTGGATATAGGATATAACGTAAAACGTTATCTACATATGGGATATAACGTATAACGTTATCTATATATAGGATATAACGTATAACGATACGTAGATATAGGATATAACCTATAACGATATGTAGACATAGGATATAACGTATAACGATATGTAGATATAGGATATAACGTATAACGACATGTAGATATAGGATATAACGTATAACGATATGTAGGTATAGGATATAACGTATAACGATACGTAGATATAGGATATGACGTATAACGATATGTAGATATAGAATATAACGTATAACGATATCTACATATAGGATATAATGTATAACGATATGATGACGTAGGATATAACGTATAACGTTATCTACATATAGGATATAACGTATAACGATACGTAGATATAGGATATAACGTATAACGGTACGTAGATATAGGATATAACGTATAACGATACGTACATATAGGATATAACGTATATCGATATGTGGATATAGGATATAACGTAAAACGTTATCTACATTTGGGATATAACGTATAACGTTATCTACATATAGGATATAACGTATAACGATACGTAGATATAGGATATAACGTATAACGATACGTACATATAGGATATAACGTATATCGATATGTGGATATAGGATATAACGTAAAACGTTATCTACATTTGGGATATAACGTATAACGTTATCTACATATAGGATATAACGTATAACGATATGTAGACGTAGGATATAACGTATAACGATACGTAGATATAGGATATATCGTATAACGATATGTAGATATGGGTTATAACGTATAACGTTATCTACATATAGGATATAACGTAAAACGATACGTAGATATAGGATATAACGTATAACGATATGTAGATATAGGATATAACGTATAACGATATGTAGATATAGGATATAACGTATAACGATACGTAGATATAGGATATAACGTATAACGATATGCAGATATTGGATATAACGTATAACGACATCTACATATAGGATATAACGTATAACGATACGTAGATATAGGATATAACGTATATCGATATGTGGATATAGGATATAAGGTAAAACGTTATCTACATATGGGATATAACGTATAACGTTATCTACATATAGGAAATAACGTATAACGATACGTAGATATAGGATATAACGTATAACGATATGTAGATATAGGATATAACGTATAACGATATGTAGATATAGGATATAACGTATAACGGTACGTAGATATAGGATATAACGTGTAACGATATGTAGATATAGGATATAACGTATAACGATACGTACATATAGGATATAACGTATAACGTTATCTACATATAGGATATAACGTATAACGATATGTAGACGTAGGATATAACGTATAACGATACGTAGATATAGGATATATCGTATAACGATATGTAGATATGGGTTATAACGTATAACGTTATCTACATATAGGATATAACGTATAACGATATCTAGATGCAGGATATAACGTATAACGTTATCTACATATAGGATATAACGTATAACGATATGTAGACATAGGATATATCGTATAACGATACGTAGATATAGGATATAACGTATAACGATACGTAGATATGGGATATAACGTATAACGATACGTAGATATAGTATATAACGTAAAACGTTATCTACATATAGGATATAACGTATAACGATATGTAGATATAGGATATAACGTATAACGATACGTACATATAGGATATAACGGATAACGTTATCTACATATAGGATATAACGTATAACGATAAGTAGACGTAGGATATAACGTATAACGATACGTAGATATATGATATATCGTATAACGATATGTAGATATGGGTTATAACGTATAACGTTATCTACATATAGGATATAACGTATAACGATATCTAGATGTAGGATATAACGTATAACGTTATCTACATACAGGATATAACGTATAACGATACGTAGATGTAGGATATAACGTATAACAGTATGTAGGTATAGGATATAACGTATAACGATACGTAGATATAGGATATAACGTATAACGATATGCAGATAGTGGATATAACGTATAACGATATGTAGACATAGGATATATCGTATAACGATACGTAGATATAGGATATGACGTATAACGTTATCTACATATAGTATATAACGTTTAACGATATGTAGACGTAGGAAATAACATATAACGCTATCTACATATAGGATATAACGTATAACGATATGTAGATATAGGATATAACGTATAACGGTATGTTGGTATAGGATATAACATATAACGATACGTAGATATCGGATATAACGTATAACGATACGTAGACATAGTATATAACGTATAACGATATGCATATATAGGATATAACGTATAACGATATGTAGATATAGGATATAACGTATAACGATATGTAGATGTAGGATATAACGTATAACGTTATCTACATATAGGATATAACGTATAACGATACGTAGATTTAGGATATAACGTATAACGATATGTAGATATCGGATATAACGTATAACGATATCTACATATAGGATATAACGTATAACGATATGTAGACGTAGGATATAACGTATAACGTTATCTACATATAGGATATAACGTATAACGATACGTAGATATAGGATACAACGTATAACGATATGTAGATATAGGATATAACGTATAACGATACGTAGATATAGGATATAACGTATAACGATTTGTAGATATAGGATATAACGTATAACGATATCAACATATAGGATATAACGTGTAACGATATGTAGATATAGGATATAACGTATAACGATATCTACATATAGGATATAACGTATAACGATATGTAGACGTAGCATATAACGTATAAAGTTATCTACATATACGATATAACGTATAACGATATCTAGATGTAGGATATAACGTATAACGTTATCTACATATAGGATATAACGTATAACGATACGTAGATATAGGACATAACGTATAACGATATGTAGATATAGGATATAACGTATAACGATATCTACATATAGGATATAACGTTTAACGATATGTAGACGTAGGATATAACGTATAACGTTATCTACATATAGGATATAACGTATAACGATATGTAGGTATAGGATATAACGTATAACGATACGTAGATATAGGATATAACGTATAACGATATGTAGATATAGGATATAACGTATAACGATATCGTACATATAGGATATAACGTATAACGATATGTAGACGTAGGATATAACGTATAACGTTATCTACATACAGGATATAACGTATAACGATACGTAGATGTAGGATATAACGTATAACAGTATGTAGGTATAGGATATAACGTATAACGATACGTAGATATAGGATATAACGTATAGCGATATGCAGATATAGGATATAACGTATAACGATATGTAGACATAGGATATATCGTATAACGATACGTAGATATAGGATATGACGTATAACGTTATCTACATATAGTATATAACGTATAACGATATGTAGACGTAGGAAATAACACATAACGCTATCTACGTATAGGATATAACGTATAACGATACGTAGATATAGGATACAACGTATAACGATATGTAGATATAGGATATAACGTGTAACGATATCTACATATAGGATATAACGTATAACGATATGTAGACGTAGGATATAACGTATAACGATACGTAGATATAGGATATAACGTATAACGACATGTAGATATAGGATATAACGTATAACGATACGTAGATATAGTATATAACGTAAAACGTTATCTACATATAGGATATAACGTATAACGATATGTAGATATAGGATATAACGTATAACGGTATGTTGGTATAGGATATAACATATAACGATACGTAGATATAGGATATAACGTATAACGATACGTACATATAGGATATAACGTATATCAATATGTGGATATAGGATATAACGTAAAACGTTATCTACATTTGGGATATAACGTATAACGTTATCTACATATAGGATATAACGTAAAACGATACGTAGATATAGGATATAACGTATAACAATATGTAGATATAGGATATAACGTATAACGATATGTAGATATAGGATATAACGTATAACGATATGTAGACGTAGGATATAACGTATAACGATACGTAGATATAGGATATAACGTATAACGACATGTAGATATAGGATATAACGTATAACGATACGTAGATATAGTATATAACGTAAAACGTTATCTACATATAGGATATAACGTATAACGATATGTAGATATAGGATATAACGTATATCGATATGTGGATATAGGATATAACGTAAAACGTTATCTACATATGGGATTTAACGTATAACGTTATCTACATATAGGATATAACGTATAACGATATCTACATATAGAATATAACGTATAACGATATCTAGATGTAGGATATAACGTATAACGTTATCTACATATAGGATATAACGTATAACGATACGTAGATATGGGATATAACGTATAACGATACGTAGATATAGTATATAACGTAAAACGTTATCTACATATAGGATATAACGTATAACGATATGTAGATATAGGATATAACGTATAACGATATGTAGATATAGGATATAACGTATAACGATACGTAGATATAGGATATAACGTATAACGATATGTAGATATAGGATATAACGTATAACGATATGTAGATATAGGATATAACGTATAACGATATGTAGATGTAGGATATAACGTATAACGTTATCTACATATAGGATATAAAGTATAACGATACGTAGATATAGGATACAACGTATAACGATATGTAGATATAGGATACAACGTATAACGATATGTAGATATAGGATATAACGTATAACGATATGAAGACGAAGGATATAACGTATAACGTTATCTACATGTAGGATATAACGTATAACGATACGTAGATATAGGATATAACGTATAACGATACGTAGATATAGGATATAACGTATAACGATACGTACATATAGGATATAACGTATATCGATATGTGGATATAGGATATAACGTAAAACGTTATCTACATATGGGATATAACGTATAACGTTATCTATATATAGGATATAACGTATAACGATACGTAGATATAGGATATAACCTATAACGATATGTAGACATAGGATATAACGTATAACGATATGTAGATATAGGATATAACGTATAACGATATGTAGATATAGGATATAACGTATAACGATGTGTAGGTATAGGATATAACGTATAACGATACGTAGATATAGGATATGACGTATAACGATATGTAGATATAGTATATAACGTATAACGATATCTACATATAGGATATAATGTATAACGATATGATGACGTAGGATATAACGTATAACGTTATCTACATATAGGATATAACGTATAACGATACGTAGATATAGGATATGACGTATAACGATACGTAGATATAGTATATAACGTATAACGATACGTACATATAGGATATAACGTATATCGATATGTGGATATAGGATATAACGTAAAACGTTATCTACATTTGGGATATAACGTATAACGTTATCTACATATAGGATATACCGTATAACGATACGTAGATATAGGATATAACGTATAACGATATGTAGATGTAGGATATAACGTATAACGATACGTAGATATAGGATATAACGTATAACGATATGCAGATATTGGATATAACGTATAACGACATCTACATATAGGATATAACGTATAACGATACGTAGATATAGGATATAACGTATATCGATATGTGGATATAGGATATAACGTAAAACGTTATCTACATATGGGATATAACGTATAACGTTATCTACATATAGGAAATAACGTATAACGATACGTAGATATAGGATATAACGTATAACGATATGTAGATATAGGATATAACGTATAACGATATGTAGATATAGGATATAACGTATAACGGTACGTAGATATAGGATATAACGTGTAACGATATGTAGATATAGGATATAACGTATAACGATACGTACATATAGGATATAACGTATAACGTTATCTACATATAGGATATAACGTATAACGATATGTAGACGTAGGATATAACGTATAACGTTACCTACATATAGGATATAACGTATAACGATACGTAGATATAGGATATAACGTATAACGATATGTAGATATAGGATATAACGTATAACGATATGTAGATGTAGGATATAACGTATAACGTTATCTACATATAGGATATAACGTATAACGATACGTAGATATAGGATATAACGTGTAACGATATGTAGATATAGGATATAACGTATAACGATACGTACATATAGGATATAACGTATAACGTTATCTACATATAGGATATAACGTATAACGATATGTAGACGTAGGATATAACGTATAACGATACGTAGATATAGGATATAACGTATAACGATATGTAGATATGGGATATAACGTATAACGATATGTAGATGTAGGATATAACGTATAACGTTATCTACATATAGGATATAACGTATAACGATACGTAGATATAGGATACAACGTATAACAATATGTAGATATAGGATATAACGTATAACGATATCTACATATAGGATATAACGTATAACGA
This sequence comes from Bombus hortorum, assembly GCA_905332935.1. Classification (NCBI taxonomy): domain Eukaryota; kingdom Metazoa; phylum Arthropoda; class Insecta; order Hymenoptera; family Apidae; genus Bombus; species Bombus hortorum. The sequence goes on from HG995192.1 coordinate 18,211,729, forward strand.
CATGTGGACGTAGGATATAACGTATAACGTTATCTACATATAGGATATAACGTATAACGATACGTAGATATAGGATATAACGTGTAACGATATGTAGATATAGGATATAACGTATAACGATATGTAGATATAGGATATAACGTATAACGATACATAGATATAGGATATAACGTATAACGATATGCAGATATTGGATATAACGTATAACGACATCTACATATAGGATATAACGTATAACGATACGTAGATATAGGATATAACGTAAAACGTTATCTACATATAGGATATAACGTATATCGATATGTGGATATAGGATATAACGTAAAACGTTATCTACATATGGGATATAACGTATAACGTTATCTACATATAGGAAATAACGTATAACGATACGTAGATATAGGATATAACGTATAACGATATGTAGAGATAGGATATAACGTATAACAATATGTAGATATAGGATATAACGTGTAACGGTACGTAGATATAGGATATAACGTGTAACGATATGTAGATATAGGATATAACGAATAACGATACGTACATATAGGATATAACGTATAACGTTATCTACATATAGGATATAACGTATAACGATATGTAGACCTAGGATATAACGAATAACGTTACCTACATATAGGATATAACGTATAACGATACGTAGATATAGGATATAACGTATAACGATATGTAGATATGGGATATAACGTATAACGATATGTAGATGTAGGATATAACGTATAACGATACGTAGATATAGGATATAACGTATAACGATACGTACATATAGGATATAACGTATATCGATATGTGGATATAGGATATAACGTAAAACGTTATCTACATATGGGATATAACGTATAACGTTATCTATATATAGGATATAACGTATAACGATACGTAGATATAGGATATGACGTATAACGATATGTAGATATAGTATATAACGTATAACGATATCTACATATAGGATATAATGTATAACGATATGATGACGTAGGATATAACGTATAACGTTATCTACATATAGGATGTAACGTATAACGATACGTAGATATAGGATATATCGTATAACGACATGTAGATATAGGATATAACGTATAACGATACGTAGATATAGTATATAACGTAAAACGTTATCTACATATAGGATATAACGTATAACGATATGTAGATATAGGATATAACGTATAACGGTATGTTGGTATAGGATATAACATATAACGATACGTAGATATAGGATATAACGTATAACGATACGTACATATAGGATATAACGTATATCGATATGTGGATATAGGATATAACGTAAAACGTTATCTACATTTGGGATATAACGTATAACGTTATCTACATATAGGATATAACGTAAAACGATACGTAGATATAGGATATAACGTATAACGATATGTAGATATAGGATATAACGTATAACGATATGTAGATATAGGATATAACGTATAACGATATGTAGACGTGGGATATAACGTATAACGATACGTAGATATAGGATATAACGTATAACGACATGTAGATATAGGATATAACGTATAACGATACGTAGATATAGTATATAACGTAAAACGTTATCTACATATAGGATATAACGTATAACGATATGTAGATATAGGATATAACGTATATCGATATGTGGATATAGGATATAACGTAAAACGTTATCTACATATGGGATTTAACGTATAACGTTATCTACATATAGGATATAACGTATAACGATATCTACATATAGAATATAACGTATAACGATATCTAGATGTAGGATATAACGTATAACGTTATCTACATATAGGATATAACGTATAACGATATGTAGACATAGGATATATCGTATAACGATACGTAGATATAGGATATAACGTATAACGATACGTAGATATGGGATATAACGTATAACGATACGTAGATATAGTATATAACGTAAAACGTTATCTACATATGGGATATAACGTATAACGATATGTAGATATAGGATATGACGTATAACGATACGTAGATATAGGATATAACCTATAACGATATGTAGACATAGGATATAACGTATAACGATATGTAGATATAGGATATAACGTATAACGATATGTAGATATAGGATATATCGTATAACGATATGTAGGTATAGGATATAACGTATAACGATACGTAGATATAGGATATGACGTATAACGATATGTCGATATAGTATATAACGTATAACGATATCTACATATAGGATATAATGTATAACGATATGATGACGTAGGATATAACGTATAACGTTATCTACATATAGGATATAACGTATAACGATACGTAGATATAGGATATAACGTATAACGATACGTAGATATAGGATATAACGTATAACGATACGTACATATAGGATATAACGTATATCGATATGTGGATATAGGATATAACGTAAAACGTTATCTACATTTGGGATATAACGTATAACGTTATCTACATATAGGATATAACGTATAACGATACGTAGATATAGGATATAACGTATAACGATATGTAGATATAGGATATAACGTATAACGATATGTAGATATAGGATATAACGTATAACGATACGTAGATATAGGATATAACGTATAACGATATGCAGATAGTGGATATAACGTATAACGACATCTACATATAGGATATAACGTATAACGATACGTAGATATAGGATATAACGTAAAACGTTATCTACATATAGGATATAACGTATATCGATATGCGGATATAGGATATAACGTAAAACGTTATCTACATATGGGATATAACGTATAACGTTATCTACATATAGGATATAACGTATAACGATATCTACATATAGAATATAACGTATAACGATATCTAGATGTAGGATATAACGTATAACGTTATCTACATATAGGATATAACGTATAACGATATGTAGACATAGGATATATCGTATAACGATACGTAGATATAGGATATAACGTATAACGATACGTAGATATGGGATATAACGTATAACGATACGTAGATATAGTATATAACGTAAAACGTTATCTACATATAGGATATAACGTATAACGATACGTAGATATAGGATATGACGTATAACGATATGTAGATATAGTATATAACGTATAACGATACGTACATATAGGATATAACGTATATCGATATGTGGATATAGGATATAACGTAAAACGTTATCTACATTTGGGATATAACGTATAACGTTATCTACATATAGGATATACCGTATAACGATACGTAGATATAGGATATAACGTATAACGATATGTAGATATAGGATATAACGTATAGCGATATGTAGATATAGGATATAACGTATAACGATACGTAGATATAGGATATAACGTATAACGATATGCAGATATTGGATATAACGTATAACGACATCTACATATAGGATATAACGTATAACGATACGTAGATATAGGATATAACGTAAAACGTTATCTACATATAGGATATAACGTATATCGATATGTGGATATAGGATATAACGTAAAACGTTATCTACATATGGGATATAACGTATAACGTTATCTACATATAGGATATAACGTATAACGATATCTACATATAGAATATAACGTATAACGATATCTAGATGTAGGATATAACGTATAACGTTATCTACATATAGGATATAACGTATAACGATATGCAGACATAGGATATATCGTATAACGATACGTAGATATAGGATATAACGTATAACGATACGTAGATATGGGATATAACGTATAACGATACGTAGATATAGTATATAACGTAAAACGTTATCTACATATAGGATATAACGTATAACGATATGTAGATATAGGATATAACGTATAACGATATGTAGATATAGGATATAACGTATAACGATACGTAGATATAGGATATAACGTATAACGATATGTAGATATAGGATATAACGTATAACGATATGTAGATATAGGATATAACGTATAACGATATGTAGATGTAGGATATAACGTATAACGTTATCTACATATAGGATATAAAGTATAACGATACGTAGATATAGGATACAACGTATAACGACATGTAGATATAGGATATAACGTATAACGATACGTAGATATAGGATATAACGTATAACGATTTGTAGATATAGGATATAACGTATAACGATATCTACATATAGGATATAACGTATAACGATATGTAGATATAGGATATAACGTATAACGATATCTACATATAGGATATAACGTATAACGATATGTAGACGTAGCATATAACGTATAAAGTTATCTACATATACGATATAACGTATAACGATTCGTAGACATAGGATATAACGTATAACGATTCGTAGACATAGGATATAACGTATAACGATATGCATATATAGGATATAACGTATAACGATATGCAGACATAGGATATATCGTATAACGATACGTAGATATAGGATATAACGTATAACGATACGTAGATATGGGATATAACGTATATCGATATGTGGATATAGGATATAACGTAAAACGTTATCTACATATGGGATATAACGTATAACGTTATCTACATATAGGATATAACGTATAACGATATCTACATATAGAATATAACGTATAACGATATCTAGATGTAGGATATAACGTATAACGTTATCTACATATAGGATATAACGTATAACGATATGCAGACATAGGATATATCGTATAACGATACGTAGATATAGGATATAACGTATAACGATACGTAGATATGGGATATAACGTATAACGATACGTAGATATAGTATATAACGTAAAACGTTATCTACATATAGGATATAACGTATAACGATATGTAGATATAGGATATAACGTATAACGATATGTAGATATAGGATATAACGTATAACGATACGTAGATATAGGATATAACGTATAACGATATGTAGATATAGGATATAACGTATAACGATATGTAGATATAGGATATAACGTATAACGATATGTAGATGTAGGATATAACGTATAACGTTATCTACATATAGGATATAAAGTATAACGATACGTAGATATAGGATACAACGTATAACGACATGTAGATATAGGATATAACGTATAACGATACGTAGATATAGGATATAACGTATAACGATTTGTAGATATAGGATATAACGTATAACGATATCTACATATAGGATATAACGTATAACGATATGTAGATATAGGATATAACGTATAACGATATCTACATATAGGATATAACGTATAACGATATGTAGACGTAGCATATAACGTATAAAGTTATCTACATATACGATATAACGTATAACGATTCGTAGACATAGGATATAACGTATAACGATATGCATATATAGGATATAACGTATAATGATATGTAGATATAGGATATAACGTATAACGATATGTAGACATAGGATATATCGTATAACGATATGTAGATATGGGTTATAACGTATAACGTTATCTACATATAGGAAATAACGTATAACGATATCTAGATGTAGGATATAACGTATAACGTTATCTACATATAGGATATAACGTATAACGATACGTAGATATAGGATATAACGTATAACGATATGTAGATATAGGATATAACGTATAACGATATCTACATATAGGATATAACGTATAACGATATGTAGACGTAGGATATAACGTATAACGTTATCTACATATAGGATATAACGTATAACGATATGTAGGTATAGGATATAACGTATAACGATACGTAGATATAGGATATAACGTATAACGATATGTAGATATAGGATATAACGTATAACGATATCTACATATAGGATATAACGTATAACGATATGTAGACGTAGGATATAAGGTATAACGTTATCTACATACAGGATATAACGTATAACGATACGTAGATGTAGGATATAACGTATAACAGTATGTAGGTATAGGATATAACGTATAACGATATGTAGACATAGGATATATCGTATAACGATACGTAGATATAGGATATGACGTATAACGTTATCTACATATAGTATATAACGTATAACGATATGTAGACGTAGGAAATAACATATAACGCTATCTACGTATAGGATATAACGTATAACGATACGTAGATATAGGATACAACGTATAACGATATGTAGATATAGGATATAACGTGTAACGATATCTACATATAGGATATAACGTATAACGATATGTAGACGTAGGATATAACGTATAACGATACGTAGATATAGGATATAACGTGTAACGACATGTAGATATAGGCTATAACGTATAACGATACGTAGATATAGTATATAACGTAAAACGTTATCTACATATAGGATATAACGTATAACGATATGTAGATATAGGATATAACGTATAACGGTATGTTGGTATAGGATATAACATATAACGATACGTAGATATCGGATATAACGTATAACGATACGTAGACATAGTATATAACGTATAACGATATGCATATATAGGATATAACGTATAACGATATGTAGATATAGGATATAACGTATAACGATATGTAGATGTAGGATATAACGTATAACGTTATCTACATATAGGATATAACGTATAACGATACGTAGATATAGGATATAACGTATAACGATATGTAGATATAGGATATAACGTATAACGATATCTACATATAGGATATAACGTATAACGATATGTAGACGTAGGATATAACGTATAACGTTATCTACATATAGGATATAACGTATAACGATACGTAGATATAGGATACAACGTATAACGATATGTAGATATAGGATATAACGTATAACGATACGTAGATATAGGATATAACGTATAACGATTTGTAGATATAGGATATATCGTATAACGATATCTACATATAGGATATAACGTATAACGATATGTAGATATAGGATATAACGTATAACGATATCTACATATAGGATATAACGTATAACGATATGTAGACGTAGCATATAACGTATAAAGTTATCTACATATACGATATAACGTATAACGATTCGTAGACATAGGATATAACGTATAACGATATGCATATATAGGATATAACGTATAATGATATGTAGATATAGGATATAACCTATAACGATATGTAGACATAGGATATATCGTATAACGATATGTAGATATGGGTTATAACGTATAACGTTATCTACATATAGGATATAACGTATAACGATATCTAGATGTAGGATATAACGTATAATGTTACCTACATATAGGATATAACGTATAACGATACGTAGATATAGGATATAACGTATAACGATATGTAGATATAGGATATAACGTATAACGATATCTACATATAGGATATAACGTATAACGATATGTAGACGTAGGATATAACGTATAACGTTATCTACATATAGGATATAACGTATAACGATATGTAGGTATAGGATATAACGTATAACGATACGTAGATATAGGATATAACGTATAACGATATGTAGATATAGGATATAACGTATAACGATATCTACATATAGGATATAACGTATAACGATACGTAGATATAGGATACAACGTATAACGATATGTAGATATAGGATATAACGTATAACGATATGTAGACATAGGATATATCGTATAACGATATGTAGATATGGGTTATAACGTATAACGTTATCTACATATAGGAAATAACGTATAACGATATCTAGATGTAGGATATAACGTATAACGTTATCTACATATAGGATATAACGTATAACGATACGTAGATATAGGATATAACGTATAACGATATGTAGATATAGGATATAACGTATAACGATATCTACATATAGGATATAACGTATAACGATATGTAGACGTAGGATATAACGTATAACGTTATCTACATATAGGATATAACGTATAACGATATGTAGGTATAGGATATAACGTATAACGATACGTAGATATAGGATATAACGTATAACGATATGTAGATATAGGATATAACGTATAACGATATCTACATATAGGATATAACGTATAACGATATGTAGACGTAGGATATAAGGTATAACGTTATCTACATACAGGATATAACGTATAACGATACGTAGATGTAGGATATAACGTATAACAGTATGTAGGTATAGGATATAACGTATAACGATATGTAGACATAGGATATATCGTATAACGATACGTAGATATAGGATATGACGTATAACGTTATCTACATATAGTATATAACGTATAACGATATGTAGACGTAGGAAATAACATATAACGCTATCTACGTATAGGATATAACGTATAACGATACGTAGATATAGGATACAACGTATAACGATATGTAGATATAGGATATAACGTGTAACGATATCTACATATAGGATATAACGTATAACGATATGTAGACGTAGGATATAACGTATAACGATACGTAGATATAGGATATAACGTGTAACGACATGTAGATATAGGCTATAACGTATAACGATACGTAGATATAGTATATAACGTAAAACGTTATCTACATATAGGATATAACGTATAACGATATGTAGATATAGGATATAACGTATAACGGTATGTTGGTATAGGATATAACATATAACGATACGTAGATATCGGATATAACGTATAACGATACGTAGACATAGTATATAACGTATAACGATATGCATATATAGGATATAACGTATAACGATATGTAGATATAGGATATAACGTATAACGATATGTAGATGTAGGATATAACGTATAACGTTATCTACATATAGGATATAACGTATAACGATACGTAGATATAGGATATAACGTATAACGATATGTAGATATAGGATATAACGTATAACGATATCTACATATAGGATATAACGTATAACGATATGTAGACGTAGGATATAACGTATAACGTTATCTACATATAGGATATAACGTATAACGATACGTAGATATAGGATACAACGTATAACGATATGTAGATATAGGATATAACGTATAACGATACGTAGATATAGGATATAACGTATAACGATTTGTAGATATAGGATATATCGTATAACGATATCTACATATAGGATATAACGTATAACGATATGTAGATATAGGATATAACGTATAACGATATCTACATATAGGATATAACGTATAACGATATGTAGACGTAGCATATAACGTATAAAGTTATCTACATATACGATATAACGTATAACGATTCGTAGACATAGGATATAACGTATAACGATATGCATATATAGGATATAACGTATAATGATATGTAGATATAGGATATAACCTATAACGATATGTAGACATAGGATATATCGTATAACGATATGTAGATATGGGTTATAACGTATAACGTTATCTACATATAGGATATAACGTATAACGATATCTAGATGTAGGATATAACGTATAATGTTACCTACATATAGGATATAACGTATAACGATACGTAGATATAGGATATAACGTATAACGATATGTAGATATAGGATATAACGTATAACGATATCTACATATAGGATATAACGTATAACGATATGTAGACGTAGGATATAACGTATAACGTTATCTACATATAGGATATAACGTATAACGATATGTAGGTATAGGATATAACGTATAACGATACGTAGATATAGGATATAACGTATAACGATATGTAGATATAGGATATAACGTATAACGATATCTACATATAGGATATAACGTATAACGATACGTAGATATAGGATACAACGTATAACGATATGTAGATATAGGATATAACGTATAACGATACGTAGATATAGGATATAACGTATAACGATTTGTAGATATAGGATATATCGTATAACGATATCTACATATAGGATATAACGTATAACGATATGTAGATATAGGATATAACGTATAACGATATCTACATATAGGATATAACGTATAACGATATGTAGACGTAGCATATAACGTATAAAGTTATCTACATATACGATATAACGTATAACGATTCGTAGACATAGGATATAACGTATAACGATATGCATATATAGGATATAACGTATAATGATATGTAGATATAGGATATAACCTATAACGATATGTAGACATAGGATATATCGTATAACGATATGTAGATATGGGTTATAACGTATAACGTTATCTACATATAGGATATAACGTATAACGATATCTAGATGTAGGATATAACGTATAACGTTATCTACATATAGGATATAACGTATAACGATACGTAGATATAGGATATAACGTATAACGATATGTAGATATAGGATATAACGTATAACGATATCTACATATAGGATATAACGTATAACGATATGTAGACGTAGGATATAACGTATAACGTTATCTACATATAGGATATAACGTATAACGATATGTAGGTATAGGATATAACGTATAACGATACGTAGATATAGGATATAACGTATAACGATATGTAGATATAGGATATAACGTATAACGATATCTACATATAGGATATAACGTATAACGATATGTAGACGTAGGATATAACGTATAACGTTATCTACATACAGGATATAACGTATAACGATACGTAGATGTAGGATATAACGTATAACAGTATGTAGGTATAGGATATAACGTATAACGATACGTAGATATAGGATATAACGTATAGCGATATGCAGATATAGGATATAACGTATAACGATATGTAGACATAGGATATATCGTATAACGATACGTAGATATAGGATATGACGTATAACGTTATCTACATATAGTATATAACGTATAACGATATGTAAACGTAGGAAATAACATATAACGCTATCTACGTATAGGATATAACGTATAACGATACGTAGATATAGGATACAACGTATAACGATATGTAGATATAGGATATAACGTGTAACGATATCTACATATAGGATATAACGTATAACGATATGTAGACGTAGGATATAACGTATAACGATATCTACATATAGGATATAACGTATAACGATATGTAGATATAGGATATAACGTATAACGATATCTACATATAGGATATAACGTATAACGATATGTAGACGTAGCATATAACGTATAAAGTTATCTACATATACGATATAACGTATAACGATTCGTAGACATAGGATATAACGTATAACGATATGCATATATAGGATATAACGTATAATGATATGTAGATATAGGATATAACCTATAACGATATGTAGACATAGGATATATCGTATAACGATATGTAGATATGGGTTATAACGTATAACGTTATCTACATATAGGATATAACGTATAACGATATCTAGATGTAGGATATAACGTATAACGTTATCTACATATAGGATATAACGTATAACGATACGTAGATATAGGATATAACGTATAACGATATGTAGATATAGGATATAACGTATAACGATATCTACATATAGGATATAATGTATAACGATATGTAGACGTAGGATATAACGTATAACGTTATCTACATATAGGATATAACGTATAACGATATGTAGGTATAGGATATAACGTATAACGATACGTAGATATAGGATATAACGTATAACGATATGTAGATATAGGATATAACGTATAACGATATCTACATATAGGATATAACGTATAACGATATGTAGACGTAGGATATAACGTATAACGATACGTAGATATAGGATATAACGTATAACGACATGTAGATATAGGATATAACGTATAACGATACGTAGATATAGTATATAACGTAAAACGATATCTACATAGAGGATATAACGTATAACGATATGTAGATATAGGATATAACGTATAACGGTATGTTGGTATAGGATATAACATATAACGATACGTAGATATCGGATATAACGTATAACGATACGTAGACATAGTATATAACGTATAACGATATGCATATATAGGATATAACGTATAACGATATGTAGATATAGGATATAACGTATAACGATATGTAGATGTAGGATATAACGTATAACGTTATCTACATATAGGATATAACGTATAACGATACGTAGATATAGGATATAACGTATAACGATATGTAGATATAGGATATAACGTATAACGATATCTACATATAGGATATAACGTATAACGATATGTAGACGTAGGATATAACGTATAACGTTATCTACATATAGGATATAACGTATAACGATACGTAGATATAGGATACAACGTATAACGATATGTAGATATAGGATATAACGTATAACGATACGTAGATATAGGATATAACGTATAACGATTTGTAGATATAGGATATATCGTATAACGATATCTACATATAGGATATAACGTATAACGATATGTAGATATAGGATATAACGTATAACGATATCTACATATGGGATATAACGTATAACGATATGTAGACGTAGCATATAACGTATAAAGTTATCTACATATACGATATAACGTATAACGATTCGTAGACATAGGATATAACGTATAACGATATGCATATATAGGATATAACGTATAATGATATGTAGATATAGGATATAACGTATAACGATATGTAGATATAGGATATAACGTATAACGATATCTACATATAGGATATAACGTATAACGATATGTAGACGTAGGATATAACGTATAACGTTATCTACATACAGGATATAACGTATAACGATACGTAGATGTAGGATATAACGTATAACGATACGTAGATGTAGGATACAACGTATAACGATATGTAGATATAGGATATAACGTGTAACGATATCTACATATAGGATATAAAGTATAACGATATGTAGACGTAGGATATAACGTATAACGATACGTAGATATAGGATATAACGTATAACGACATGTAGATATAGGATATAACGTATAACGATACGTAGATATACTATATAACGTAAAACGTTATCTACATATAGGATATAACGTATAACGATATGTAGATATAGGATATAACGTATAACGGTATGTTGGTATAGGATATAACATATAACGATACGTAGATATCGGATATAACGTATAACGATACGTAGACATAGTATATAACGTATAACGATATGCATATATAGGATATAACGTATAACGATATGTAGATATAGGATATAACGTATAACGATATGTAGATGTAGGATATAACGTATGACGTTATCTACATATAGGATATAACGTATAACGATACGTAGATATAGGATATAACGTATAACGATATGTAGATATAGGATATTACGTATAACGATATCTACATATAGGATATAACGTATAACGATATGTAGACGTAGGATATACCGTATAACGTTATCTACATATAGGATATAACGTATAACGATACGTAGATATAGGATATAACGTATAACGATATGTAGATATAGGATATAACGTATAACGATATCTACATATAGGATATAACGTATAACGATATGTAGACGTAGGATATAACGCATAACGTTATCTACATATAGGATATAACGTATAACGATACGTAGATATAGGATATAACGTATAACGATATGTAGGTATAGGATATAACGTATAACGATATGTAGACATAGGATATATCGTATAACGATACGTAGATATGGGATATAATGTATCACGTTATCTACATATAGGATATAACGTATAACGATATGTAGACGTAGGATGTAACGTATAACGTTATCTACATATAGGATATAACGTATAACGATACGTAGATATAGGATATAACGTATAACGATATGTAGATATAGGATATAACGTATAACGTTATCTACATATAGGATATAACGTATAACGATACGTAGATATAGGATATAACGTATAACGATATGTAGATATAGGATATAACGTATAACGATATCTACATATAGGATATAACGTATAACGATATGTAGACGTAGGATATAACGTATAACGTTATCTACATATAGGATATAACGTATAACGATACGTAGATATAGGATATAACGTATAACGATATGTAGGTATAGGATATAACGTACAACGATACGTAGATATAGGATATAACGTATAACGATATGTAGATATAGGATATAACGTATAACGATATCTACATATAGGATATAACGTATAACGATATGTAGACGTAGGATATAACGTATAACGTTATCTACATATAGGATATAACGTATAACGATACGTAGATATAGGATATAACGTATAACGATATGTAGATATAGGATATAACGTATAACGATATCTACATATAGGATATAACGTATAACGATATGTAGACGTAGGATATAACGTATAACGATACGTAGATATAGGATATAACGTATAACGATATGTAGATATAGGATATAACGTATAACGATACGTAGATATGGGATATAACGTATAACGATACGTAGATATAGTATATAAAGTAAAACGTTATCTACATATAGGATATAACGTATAACGATATGTAGATATAGGATATAACGTATAACGATATGTAGATATAGGATATAACGTATAACGATACGTACATATGGGATATAACGTATAACGATACGTAGATATAGGATATAACGTATAACGATACGTAGACATAGTATATAACGTATAACGATACGTAGATATAGGATATAACGTATAACGATACGTACATATAGGATATAACGTATAACGATATCTACATATAGGATATAACGTTTAACGATATGTAGATATAGGATATAACGTATAACGATATGTAGATATAGGATATATCGTATAACGATACGTAGATATAGGATATAACGTATAACGATTTGTAGATGTAGGATATAACGTATAACGTTATCTACATATAGGATATAACGTATAACGATACGTAGATTTAGGATACAACGTATAACGATATGTAGATATAGGATATAACGTATAACGATATCTACATATAGGATATAACGTATAACGATATGTAGACGTAGGATATAACGTATAACGTTATCTACATATAGGATATAACGTATAACGATACGTAGATATAGGATATAACGTATAACGATATCTGGACATAGGATATAACGTATAACGATATGTAGATATAGGATATAACGTATAACGATACGTAGATATAGTATATAACGTAAAACGTTATCTACATATAGGATATAACGTATAACGATATGTAGATATAGGATATAACGTATAACAGTATGTAGGTATAGGATATAACGTATAACGATACGTAGATATAGGATATAACGTATAACAGTATGTAGGTATAGGATATAACGTATAACGATACGTAGATATAGGATATAACGTATAACGATACGCAGATATAGGATATAACGTATAACGATATGTAGATATAGGATATAACGTATAACGATATCTACATATAGGATATAACGTATAACGATATTTAGACGTAGGATATAACGTATAACGTTATCTACATATAGGATATAACGTATAACGATACGTAGATATAGGATATAACGTATAACGGTATGTAGGTATAGGATATAACGTATAACGATATGTAGACATAGGATATATCGTATAACGATACGTAGATATGGGATATAATGTATAACGTTATCTACATATAGGATATAACGTATAACGATATCTAGATGTAGGATATAACGTATAACGTTATCTACATATAGGATATAACGTATAACGATACGTAGATATAGGATATAACGTATAACGATATGTAGATATAGGATATAACGTATAACGATATCTACATATAGGATATAACGTATAACGATATGTAGACGTAGGATATAACGTATATCGTTATCTACATATAGGATATAACGTATAACGATACGTAGATATAGGACATAACGTATAACGATATGTAGATATAGGATATAACGTATAACGATATGTAGATATAGGATATAACGTATAACGATACGTTGATATAGTATATAACGTAAAACGTTATCTACATATAGGATATAACGTATAACGATACGTAGATATAGGATATAACGTATAACGATACGTAGACATAGTATGTAACGTATAACGATACGTAGATATAGGATATAACGTATAACGATACGTACATATAGGATATAACGTATAACGTTATCTACACATAGGATATAACGTATAACGATATGTAGATGTAGGATATAACGTATAACGTTATCTACATATAGGATATAACGTATAACGATACGTAGATATAGGATACAACGTATAACGATATGTAGATATAGGATATAACGTATAACGATACGTAGATATAGGATATAACGTATAACGATATGTAGATATAGGATATAACGTATAACGATATCTACATATAGGATATAACGTATAACGATATGTAGATATAGGATATAAAATATAACGATATGTAGATATAGGATATAACGTATAACGATATGTAGATATAGGATATAACGTATAACGATACGTAGATATGGGATATAACGTATAACGATACGTAGATATAGTATATAACGTAAAACGTTATCTACATATAGGATATAACGTATAACGATATGTAGATATAGGATATAACGTATAACGATATGTAGATATAGGATATAACGTATAACGATATGTAGATATAGGATATAACGTATAACGATACGTAGATATAGTATATAACGTAAAACGTTATCTACATATAGGATATAAGGTATAACGATACGTAGATATAGGATATAACGTATAACGATACGTAGACATAGTATATAACGTATAACGATACGTAGATATAGGATATAACGTATAACGATACGTACATATAGGATATAACGTATAACGATATCTACATATAGGATATAACGTTTAACGATATGTAGATATAGGATATAACGTATAACGATATGTAGACATAGGATATATCGTATAACGATACGTAGATATAGGATATAACGTATAACGATATCTACATATAGGATATAACGTATAACGATATGTAGGTATAGGATATAACGTACAACGATACGTAGATATAGGATATAACGTATAACGATATGTAGATATAGGATATAACGTATAACGATATCTACATATAGGATATAACGTATAACGATATGTAGACGTAGAATATAACGTATAACGTTATCTACATATAGGATATAACGTATAACGATACGTAGATATAGGATATAACGTATAACGATATGTAGATATAGGATATAACGTATAACGATATGTAGATATAGGATATAACGTATAACGATACGTAGATATAGTATATAACGTAAAACGTTATCTACATATAGGATATAACGTATAACGATACGTAAATATAGGATATAACGTATAACGATACGTAGACATAGTATATAACGTATAACGATACGTAGATATAGGATATAACGTATAACGATACGTACATATAGGATATAACGTATAACGATATCTACATATAGGATATAACGTATAACGATATGTAGATATAGGATATAACGTATAACGATATGTAGATATAGGATATAACGTATAACGATACGTAGATATAGGATATAACGTATAACGATACGTAGACATAGTATATAACGTATAACGATACGTAGATATAGGATATAACGTATAACGATACGTACATATAGGATATAACGTATAACGATATCTACATATAGGATATAACGTTTAACGATATGTAGATATAGGATATAACGTATAACGATATGTAGACATAGGATATATCGTATGACGATACGTAGATATAGGATATAACGTATAACGATTTGTAGATGTAGGATATAACGTATAACGTTATCTACATATAGGATATAACGTATAACGATACGTAGATATAGGATACAACGTATAACGATATGTAGATATAGGATATAACGTATAACGATATCTACATATAGGATATAACGTATAACGATATGTAGACGTAGGATATAACGTATAACGTTATCTACATATAGGATATAACGTATAACGATACGTAGATATAGGATATAACGTATAACGATATCTGGATATAGGATATAACGTGTAACGATATGTAGATATAGGATATAACGTATAACGATACGTAGATATAGTATATAACGTAAAACGTTATCTACATATAGGATATAACGTATAACGATATGTAGATATAGGATATAACGTATAACAGTATGTAGGTATAGGATATAACGTATAACGATACGTAGATATAGGATATAACGTATAACAGTATGTAGGTATAGGATATAACGTATAACGATACGTAGATATAGGATATAACGTATAACGATACGCAGATATAGGATATAACGTATAACGATATGTAGATATAGGATATAACGTATAACGATATCTACATATAGGATATAACGTATAACGATATTTAGACGTAGGATATAACGTATAACGTTATCTACATATAGGATATAACGTATAACGATACGTAGATATAGGATATAACGTATAACGGTATGTAGGTATAGGATATAACGTATAACGATATGTAGACATAGGATATATCGTATAACGATACGTAGATATGGGATATAATGTATAACGTTATCTACATATAGGATATAACGTATAACGTTATCTACATATAGGATATAACGTATAACGATACGTAGATATAGGATATAACGTATAACGATATGTAGATATAGGATATAACGTATAACGATATCTACATATAGGATATAACGTATAACGATATGTAGACGTAGGATATAACGTATAACGTTATCTACATATAGGATATAACGTATAACGATACGTAGATATAGGACATAACGTATAACGATATGTAGATATAGGATATAACGTATAACGATATGTAGATATAGGATATAACGTATAACGATACGTAGATATAGTATATAACGTAAAACGTTATCTACATATAGGATATAACGTATAACGATACGTAGATATAGGATATAACGTATAACGATACGTAGACATAGTATATAACGTATAACGATACGTAGATATAGGATATAACGTATAACGATACGTACATATAGGATATAACGTATAACGTTATCTACACATAGGATATAACGTATAACGATATGTAGATGTAGGATATAACGTATAACGTTATCTACATATAGGATATAACGTATAACGATACGTAGATATAGGATACAACGTATAACGATATGTAGATATAGGATATAACGTATAACGATACGTAGATATAGGATATAACGTATAACGATATGTAGATATAGGATATAACGTATAACGATATCTACATATAGGATATAACGTATAACGATATGTAGATATAGGATATAAAATATAACGATATGTAGATATAGGATATAACGTATAACGATATGTAGATATAGGATATAACGTATAACGATACGTAGATATGGGATATAACGTATAACGATACGTAGATATAGTATATAACGTAAAACGTTATCTACATATAGGATATAACGTATAACGATATGTAGATATAGGATATAACGTATAACGATATGTAGATATAGGATATAACGTATAACGATATGTAGATATAGTATATAACGTAAAACGTTATCTACATATAGGATATAACGTATAACGATACGTAGATATAGGATATAACGTATAACGATACGTAGACATAGTATATAACGTATAACGATACGTAGATATAGGATATAACGTATAACGATACGTACATATAGGATATAACGTATAACGTTATCTACACATAGGATATAACGTATAACGATATGTAGATGTAGGATATAACGTATAACGTTATCTACATATAGGATATAACGTATAACGATACGTAGATATAGGACATAACGTATAACGATATGTAGATATAGGATATAACGTATAACGATATATAGATATAGGATATAACGTATAACGATACGTAGATATAGTATATAACGTAAAACGTTATCTACATATAGGATATAACGTATAACGATACGTAGATATAGGATATAACGTATAACGATACGTAGACATAGTATATAACGTATAACGATACGTAGATATAGGATATAACGTATAACGATACGTACATATAGGATATAACGTATAACGTTATCTACACATAGGATATAACGTATAACGATATGTAGATGTAGGATATAACGTATAACGTTATCTACATATAGGATATAACGTATAACGATACGTAGATATAGGATACAACGTATAACGATATGTAGATATAGGATATAACGTATAACGATACGTAGATATAGGATATAACGTATAACGATATGTAGATATAGGATATAACGTATAACGATATCTACATATAGGATATAACGTATAACGATATGTAGATATAGGATATAAAATATAACGATATGTAGATATAGGATATAACGTATAACGATATGTAGATATAGGATATAACGTATAACGATACGTAGATATGGGATATAACGTATAACGATACGTAGATATAGTATATAACGTAAAACGTTATCTACATATAGGATATAACGTATAACGATATGTAGATATAGGATATAACGTATAACGATATGTAGATATAGGATATAACGTATAACGATATGTAGATATAGGATATAACGTATAACGATACGTAGATATAGTATATAACGTAAAACGTTATCTACATATAGGATATAAGGTATAACGATACGTAGATATAGGATATAACGTATAACGATACGTAGACATAGTATATAACGTATAACGATACGTAGATATAGGATATAACGTATAACGATACGTACATATAGGATATAACGTATAACGATATCTACATATAGGATATAACGTTTAACGATATGTAGATATAGGATATAACGTATAACGATATGTAGACATAGGATATATCGTATAACGATACGTAGATATAGGATATAACGTATAACGATATCTACATATAGGATATAACGTATAACGATATGTAGGTATAGGATATAACGTACAACGATACGTAGATATAGGATATAACGTATAACGATATGTAGATATAGGATATAACGTATAACGATATCTACATATAGGATATAACGTATAACGATATGTAGACGTAGAATATAACGTATAACGTTATCTACATATAGGATATAACGTATAACGATACGTAGATATAGGATATAACGTATAACGATATGTAGATATAGGATATAACGTATAACGATATGTAGATATAGGATATAACGTATAACGATACGTAGATATAGTATATAACGTAAAACGTTATCTACATATAGGATATAACGTATAACGATACGTAAATATAGGATATAACGTATAACGATACGTAGACATAGTATATAACGTATAACGATACGTAGATATAGGATATAACGTATAACGATACGTACATATAGGATATAACGTATAACGATATCTACATATAGGATATAACGTATAACGATATGTAGATATAGGATATAACGTATAACGATATGTAGATATAGGATATAACGTATAACGATACGTAGATATAGGATATAACGTATAACGATACGTAGACATAGTATATAACGTATAACGATACGTAGATATAGGATATAACGTATAACGATACGTACATATAGGATATAACGTATAACGATATCTACATATAGGATATAACGTTTAACGATATGTAGATATAGGATATAACGTATAACGATATGTAGACATAGGATATATCGTATGACGATACGTAGATATAGGATATAACGTATAACGATTTGTAGATGTAGGATATAACGTATAACGTTATCTACATATAGGATACAACGTATAACGATACGTAGATATAGGATACAACGTATAACGATATGTAGATATAGGATATAACGTATAACGATATCTACATATAGGATATAACGTATAACGATATGTAGACGTAGGATATAACGTATAACGTTATCTACATATAGGATATAACGTATAACGATACGTAGATATAGGATATAACGTATAACGATATCTGGATATAGGATATAACGTATAACGATATGTAGATATAGGATATAACGTATAACGATACGTAGATATAGTATATAACGTAAAACGTTATCTACATATAGGATATAACGTATAACGATATGTAGATATAGGATATAACGTATAACAGTATGTAGGTATAGGATATAACGTATAACGATACGTAGATATAGGATATAACGTATAACAGTATGTAGGTATAGGATATAACGTATAACGATACGTAGATATAGGATATAACGTATAACGATACGTACATATAGGATATAACGTATAACGATATCTACATATAGGATATAACGTTTAACGATATGTAGATATAGGATATAACGTATAACGATATGTAGACATAGGATATATCGTATAACGATACGTAGATATAGGATATAACGTATAACGATTTGTAGACGTAGGATATAACGTATAACATTATCTACATATAGGATATAACGTATAACGATACGTAGATATAGGATACAACGTATAACGATATGTAGATATAGGATATAACGTATAACGATATCTACATATAGGATATAACGTATAACGATATGTAGACGTAGGATATAACGTATAACGTTATCTACATATAGGATATAACGTATAACGATACGTAGATATAGGATATAACGTATAACGATATCTGGATATAGGATATAACGTGTAACGATATGTAGATATAGGATATAACGTATAACGATACGTAGATATAGTATATAACGTAAAACGTTATCTACATATAGGATATAACGTATAACGATATGTAGATATAGGATATAACGTATAACAGTATGTAGGTATAGGATATAACGTATAACGATACGTAGATATAGGATATAACGTATAACAGTATGTAGGTATAGGATATAACGTATAACGATACGTAGATATAGGATATAACGTATAACGATACGCAGATATAGGATATAACGTATAACGATATGTAGATATAGGATATAACGTATAACGATATCTACATATAGGATATAACGTATAACGATATTTAGACGTAGGATATAACGTATAACGATATGTAGATATAGGATATAACGTATAACGATACGTAGATATAGTATATAACGTAAAACGTTATCTACATATAGGATATAAGGTATAACGATACGTAGATATAGGATATAACGTATAACGATACGTAGACATAGTATATAACGTATAACGATACGTAGATATAGGATATAACGTATAACGATACGTACATATAGGATATAACGTATAACGATATCTACATATAGGATATAACGTTTAACGATATGTAGATATAGGATATAACGTATAACGATATGTAGACATAGGATATATCGTATAACGATACGTAGATATAGGATATAACGTATAACGATATCTACATATAGGATATAACGTATAACGATATGTAGGTATAGGATATAACGTACAACGATACGTAGATATAGGATATAACGTATAACGATATGTAGATATAGGATATAACGTATAACGATATCTACATATAGGATATAACGTATAACGATATGTAGACGTAGGATATAACGTATAACGTTATCTACATATAGGATATAACGTATAACGATACGTAGATATAGGATATAACGTATAACGATATGTAGATATAGGATATAACGTATAACGATATGTAGATATAGGATATAACGTATAACGATACGTAGATATAGTATATAACGTAAAACGTTATCTACATATAGGATATAACGTATAACGATACGTAGATATAGGATATAACGTATAACGATACGTAGACATAGTATATAACGTATAACGATACGTAGATATAGGATATAACGTATAACGATACGTACATATAGGATATAACGTATAACGATATCTACATATAGGATATAACGTTTAACGATATGTAGATATAGGATATAACGTATAACGATATGTAGACATAGGATATATTGTATAACGATACGTAGATATAGGATATAACGTATAACGTTATCTACATATAGGATATAACGTATAACGATATGTAGATGTAGGATATAACGTATAACGTTATCTACATATAGGATATAACGTATAACGATACGTAGATATAGGATACAACGTATAACGATACGTAGATATAGGATATAACGTATAACGATTTGTAGATGTAGGATATAACGTATAACGTTATCTACATATAGGATATAACGTATAACGATACGTAGATATAGGATACAACGTATAACGATATGTAGATATAGGATATAACGTACAACGATATCTACATATAGGATATAACGTATAACGATATGTAGACGTAGGATATAACGTATAACGTTATCTACATATAGGATATAACGTATAACGATACGTAGATATAGGATATAACGTATAACGATATCTGGATATAGGATATAACGTATAACGATATGTAGATATAGGATATAACGTATAACGATATGTAGATATAGGATATAACGTATAACGATACGTAGATATAGTATATAACGTAAAACGTTATCTACATATAGGATATAACGTATAACGATATGTAGACGTAGGATATAACGTATAACGTTATCTACATATAGGATATAACGTATAACGATATGTAGATGTAGGATATAACTTATAACGTTATCTACAAATAGGATATAACGTATAACGATACGTAGATATAGGATACAACGTATAACGATATGTAGATATAGGATATAACGTATAACGATATCTACATATAGGATATAACGTATAACGATATGTAGACGTAGGATATAACGTATAACGTTATCTACATATAGGATATAACGTATAACGATACGTAGATATAGGATATAACGTATAACGATACGTAGACATAGTATATAACGTATAACGATACGTAGATATAGGATATAACTTATAACGATACGTACATATAGGATATAACGTATAACGATATGTAGATATAGGATATAACGTATAACGATATGTAGATATAGGATATATCGTATAACGATACGTAGATATAGTATATAACGTAAAACGTTATCTACATATAGGATATAACGTATAACGATACGTAGATATAGGATATAACGTATAACGATACGTAGACATAGTATATAACGTATAACGATACGTAGATATAGGATATAACGTATAACGATACGTACATATAGGATATAACGTATAACGATATCTACATATAGGATATAACGTATAACGATATGTAGGTATAGGATATAACGTACAACGATACGTAGATATAGGATATAACGTATAACGATATGTAGATATAGGATATAACGTATAACGATATCTACATATAGGATATAACGTATAACGATATGTAGACGTAGGATATAACGTATAACGTTATCTACATATAGGATATAACGTATAACGATACGTAGATATAGGATATAACGTATAACGATATGTAGATATAGGATATAACGTATAACGATATGTAGATATAGGATATAACGTATAACGATACGTAGATATAGTATATAACGTAAAACGTTATCTACATATAGGATATAATGTATAACGATACGTAGATATAGGATATAACGTATAACGATACGTAGACATAGTATATAACGTATAACGATACGTAGATATAGGATATAACGTATAACGATACGTACATATAGGATATAACGTATAACGATATCTACATATAGGATATAACGTTTAACGATATGTAGATATAGGATATAACGTATAACGATATGTAGACATAGGATATATCGTATAACGATACGTAGATATAGGATATAACGTATAACGTTATCTACATATAGGATATAACGTATAACTATATGTAGATGTAGGATATAACGTATAACGTTATCTACATATAGGATATAACGTATAACGATACGTAGATATAGGATACAACGTATAACGATACGTAGATATAGGATATAACGTATAACGATTTGTAGATGTAGGATATAACGTATAACGTTATCTACATATAGGATATAACGTATAACGATACGTAGATATAGGATACAACGTATAACGATATGTAGATATAGGATATAACGTATAACGATATCTACATATAGGATATAACGTATAACGATATGTAGACGTAGGATATAACGTATAACGTTATCTGCATATAGGATATAACGTATAATTATACGTAGATATAGGATATAACGTATAACGATATCTGGATATAGGATATAACGTATAACGATATGCAGATATAGGATATAACGTATAACGATACGTAGATATAGTATATAACGTAAAACGTTATCTACATATAGGATATAACGTATAACGATATGTAGATATAGGATATAACGTATAACAGTATGTAGGTATAGGATATAACGTATAACGATACGTAGATATAGGATATAACGTATAACAGTATGTAGGTATAGGATATAACGTATAACGATACGTAGATATAGGATATAACGTATAACGATACGTACATATAGGATATAACGTATAACGATATCTACATATAGGATATAACGTTTAACGATATGTAGATATAGGATATAACGTATAACGATATGTAGACATAGGATATATCGTATAACGATACGTAGATATAGGATATAACGTATAACGATTTGTAGATGTAGGATATAACGTATAACGTTATCTACATATAGGATATAACGTATAACGATACGTAGATATAGGATACAACGTATAACGATATGTAGATATAGGATATAACGTATAACGATATCTACATATAGGATATAACGTATAACGATATGTAGACGTAGGATATAACGTATAACGTTATCTACATATAGGATATAACGTATAACGATACGTAGATATAGGATATAACGTATAACGATATCTGGATATAGGATATAACGTATAACGATATGTAGATATAGGATATAACGTATAACGATACGTAGATATAGTATATAACGTAAAGCGTTATCTACATATAGGATATAACGTATAACGATTTGTAGATATAGGATATAACGTATAACAGTATGTAGGTATAGGATATAACGTATAACGATACGTAGATATAGGATATAACGTATAACGGTATGTAGGTATAGGATATAACGTATAACGATATGTAGACATAGGATATATCGTATAACGATACGTAGATATGGGATATAATGTATAACGTTATCTACATATAGGATATAACGTATAACGATATCTAGATGTAGGATATAACGTATAACGTTATCTACATATAGGATATAACGTATAACGATACGTAGATATAGGATATAACGTATAACGATATCTGGATATAGGATATAACGTATAACGATATGTAGATATAGGATATAACGTATAACGATACGTAGATATAGTATATAACGTAAAGCGTTATCTACATATAGGATATAACGTATAACGATATTTAGACGTAGGATATAACGTATAACGTTATCTACATATAGGATATAACGTATAACGATACGTAGATATAGGATATAACGTATAACGGTATGTAGGTATAGGATATAACGTATAACGATATGTAGACATAGGATATATCGTATAACGATACGTAGATATGGGATATAATGTATAACGTTATCTACATATAGGATATAACGTATAACGATATCTAGATGTAGGATATAACGTATAACGTTATCTACATATAGGATATAACGTATAACGATACGTAGATATAGGATATAACGTATAACGATATGTAGATATAGGATATAACGTATAACGATATCTACATATAGGATATAACGTATAACGATATGTAGACGTAGGATATAACGTATAACGTTATCTACATATAGGATATAACGTATAACGATACGTAGATATAGGACATAACGTATAACGATATGTAGATATAGTATATAACGTATAACGATATGTAGATATAGGATATAACGTATAACGATACGTAGATATAGTATATAACGTAAAACGTTATCTACATATAGGATATAACGTATAACGATACGTAGATATAGGATATAACGTATAACGATACGTAGACATAGTATATAACGTATAACGATACGTAGATATAGGATATAACGTATAACGATACGTACATATAGGATATAACGTATAACGTTATCTACATATAGGATATAACGTATAACGATATGTAGATGTAGGATATAACGTATAACGTTATCTACATATAGGATATAACGTATAACGATACGTAGATATAGGATACAACGTATAACGATATGTAGATATAGGATATAACGTATAACGATACGTAGATATAGGATATAACGTATAACGATATGTAGATATAGGATATAACGTATAACGTTATCTACATATAGGATATAACGTATAACGGTATCTAGATGTAGGATATAACGTATAACGTTAACTACATATAGGATATAACGTATAACGATATGTAGACGTAGGATATAACGTATAACGTTATCTACATATAGGATATAACGTATAACGATACGTAGATGTAGGATATAACGTATAACAGTATGTAGGTATAGGATATAACGTATAACGATACGTAGATATAGGATATAACGTATAGCGATATGCAGATATAGGATATAACGTATAACGATATGTAGACATAGGATATATCGTATAACGATACGTAGATATAGGATATGACGTATAACGTTATCTACATATAGTATATAACGTATAACGATACGTAGATATAGGATACAACGTATAACGATATGTAGATATAGGATATAACGTATAACGATATCTACATATAGGATATAAAGTATAACGATATGTAGACGTAGGATATAACGTATAACGATACGTAGATATAGGATATAACGTATAACGACATGTAGATATAGGATATAACGTATAACGGTACGTAGATATAGTATATAACGTATAACGATACGTAGATATAGTATATAACGTAAAACGTTATCTACATATAGGATATAACGTATAACGATACGTAGATATAGGATATAACGTATAACGATACGTAGACATAGTATATGACGTATAACGATACGTAGATATAGGATATAACGTATAACGATATGTAGATATAGGATATAACGTATAACGATATCTACATATAGGATATGACGTATAACGAAATGTAGACGTAGGATATAACGTATAACGTTATCTACATATAGGATATAACGTATAACGATACGTAGATATAGGATATAACGTATAACGATATGTAGGTATAGGATATAGCGTATAGCGATATGTAGACATAGGATATATCGTATAACGATACGTAGATATGGGATATAATGTATAACGTTATCTACATATAGGATATAACGTATAACGATATGTAGACGTAGGATATAACGTATAACGTTATCTACATATAGGATATAACGTATAACGATACGTAGATATAGGATATAACGTATAACGATATGTAGATATAGGATATAACGTATAACGTTATCTACATATAGGATACAACGTATAACGGTACGTAGATATAGGATATAACGTATAACGATATGTAGATATAGGATATAACGTATAACGGTATCTACATATAGGATATAACGTATAACGATATGTAGACGTAGGATATAACGTATAACGTTATCTACATATAGGATATAACGTATAACGATACGTAGATATAGGATATAACGTATAACGATATGTAGGTATAGGATATAACGTACAACGATACGTAGATATAGGATATAACGTATAACGATATGTAGATATAGGATATAACGTATAACGATATCTACATATAGGATATAACGTATAACGATATGTAGACGTAGGATATAACGTATAACGTTATCTACATATAGGATATAACGTATAACGATACGTAGATATAGGATATAACGTATAACGATATGTAGATATAGGATATAACGTATAACGATATGTAGATATAGGATATAACGTATAACGATACGTAGATATAGTATATAACGTAAAACGTTATCTACATATAGGATATAACGTATAACGATATGTAGACGTAGGATATAACGTATAACGTTATCTACATATAGGATATAACGTATAACGATATGTAGATGTAGGATATAACGTATAACGTTATCTACATATAGGATATAACGTATAACGATACGTAGATATAGGATACAACGTATAACGATATGTAGATATAGGATATAACGTATAACGATATCTACATATAGGATATAACGTATAACGATATGTAGACGTAGGATATAACGTATAACGTTATCTACATATAGGATATAACGTATAACGATACGTAGATATAGGATATAACGTATAACGATACGTAGATATAGTATATAACGTATAACGATACGTAGATATAGGATATAACGTATAACGATACGTACATATAGGATATAACGTATAACGATATGTAGATATAGGATATAACGTATAACGATATGTAGATATAGGATATAACGTATAACGATACGTAGATATAGTATATAACGTAAAACGTTATCTACATATAGGATATAACGTATAACGATATGTAGACATAGGATATATCGTATAACTATACGTAGATATAGGATATGACGTATAACGTTATCTACATATAGTATATAACGTATAACGATACGTAGATATAGGATACAACGTATAACGATATGTAGATATAGGATATAACGTATAACGATATCTACATATAGAATATAACGTATAACGATATGTAGACGTAGGATATAACGTATAACGATACGTAGATATAGGATATAACGTATAACGACATGTAGATATAGGATATAACGTATAACGGTACGTAGATATATTATATAACGTATAACGATACGTAGATATAGTATATAACGTAAAACGTTATCTACATATAGGATATAACGTATAACGATACGTAGATATAGGATATAACGTATAACGATACGTAGACATAGTATATAACGTATAACGATACGTAGATATAGGATATAACGTATAACGATATGTAGATATAGGATATAACGTATAACGATATCTACATATAGGATATGACGTATAACGATATGTAGACG
Organism: Bombus hortorum; assembly: GCA_905332935.1. Lineage (NCBI taxonomy): Eukaryota > Metazoa > Arthropoda > Insecta > Hymenoptera > Apidae > Bombus > Bombus hortorum. The sequence continues at coordinate 18,242,309 of HG995192.1, forward strand.
TAGGATATAACGTATAACGTTATCTACATATAGGATATAACGTATAACGATACGTAGATATAGGATATAACGTATAACGATATGTAGGTATAGGATATAGCGTATAGCGATATGTAGACATAGGATATATCGTATAACGATACGTAGATATGGGATATAATGTATAACGTTATCTACATATAGAATATAACGTATAACGATATGTAGACGTAGGATATAACGTATAACGTTATCTACATATAGGATATAACGTATAACGATACGTAGATATAGGATATAACGTATAACGATATGTAGATATAGGATATAACGTATAACGTTATCTACATATAGGATACAACGTATAACGATACGTAGATATAGGATATAACGTATAACGATATGTAGATATAGGATATAACGTATAACGGTATCTACATATAGGATATAACGTATAACGATATGTAGACGTAGGATATAACGTATAACGTTATCTACATATAGGATATAACGTATAACGATACGTAGATATAGGATATAACGTATAACGATATGTAGGTATAGGATATAACGTACAACGATACGTAGATATAGGATATAACGTATAACGATATGTAGATATAGGATATAACGTATAACGATATCTACATATAGGATATAACGTATAACGATATGTAGACGTAGGATATAACGTATAACGTTATCTACATATAGGATATAACGTATAACGATACGTAGATATAGGATATAACGTATAACGATATGTAGATATAGGATATAACGTATAACGATATGTAGATATAGGATATAACGTATAACGATACGTAGATATAGTATATAACGTAAAACGTTATCTACATATAGGATATAACGTATAACGATATGTAGACGTAGGATATAACGTATAACGTTATCTACATATAGGATATAACGTATAACGATATGTAGATGTAGGATATAACGTATAACGTTATCTACATATAGGATATAACGTATAACGATACGTAGATATAGGATACAACGTATAACGATATGTAGATATAGGATATAACGTATAACGATATCTACATATAGGATATAACGTATAACGATATGTAGACGTAGGATATAACGTATAACGTTATCTACATATAGGATATAACGTATAACGATACGTAGATATAGGATATAACGTATAACGATACGTAGATATAGTATATAACGTATAACGATACGTAGATATAGGATATAACGTATAACGATACGTACATATAGGATATAACGTATAACGATATGTAGATATAGGATATAACGTATAACGATATGTAGATATATGATATAACGTATAACGATACGTAGATATAGTATATAACGTAAAACGTTATCTACATATAGGATATAACGTATAACGATACGTAGACATAGTATATAACGTATAACGATACGTAGATATAGGATATAACGTATAACGATACGTACATATAGGATATAACGTATAACGATATCTACATATAGGATATAACGTATAACGATATGTAGGTATAGGATATAACGTACAACGATACGTAGATATAGGATATAACGTATAACGATATGTAGATATAGGATATAACGTATAACGATATCTACATATAGGATATAACGTATAACGATATGTAGACGTAGGATATAACGTATAACGTTATCTACATATAGGATATAACGTATAACGATTCGTAGATATAGGATATAACGTATAACGATATGTAGATATAGGATATAACGTATAACGATATCTACATATAGGATATAACGTATAACGATATGTAGACGTAGGATATAACGTATAACGTTATCTACATATAGGATATAACGTATAACGATACGTAGATATAGGATATAACGTATAACGATATGTAGATATAGGATATATCGTATAACGATACGTAGATATAGGATATAACGTATAACGTTATCTACATATAGGATATAACGTATAACGATATGTAGATGTAGGATATAACGTATAACGTTATCTACATATAGGATATAACGTATAACGATACGTAGATATAGGATATAACGTATAACGATATGTAGGTATAGGATATAACGTACAACGATACGTAGATATAGGATATAACGTATAACGATATGTAGATATAGGATATAACGTATAACGATATCTACATATAGGATATAACGTATAATGATATGTAGACGTAGGATATAACGTATAACGTTATCTACATATAGGATATAACGTATAACGATACGTAGATATAGGATATAACGTATAACGATATGTAGATATAGGATATAACGTATAACGATATGTAGATATAGGATATAACGTATAACGATACGTAGATATAGTATATAACGTAAAACGTTATCTACATATAGGATATAACGTATAACGATATGTAGACGTAGGATATAACGTATAACGTTATCTACATATAGGATATAACGTACAACGATACGTAGATATAGTATATAACGTATAACGATATGTAGATATAGGATATAACGTATAACGATATCTACATATAGGATATAACGTATAACGATATGTAGACGTAGGATATAACGTATAACGTTATCTACATATAGGATATAACGTATAACGATACGTAGATATAGGATATAACGTATAACGATATGTAGATATAGGATATAACGTATAACGATATGTAGATATAGGATATAACGTATAACGATATGTAGATATAGGATATAACGTATAACGATACGTAGATATAGTATATAACGTAAAACGTTATCTACATATAGGATATAACGTATAACGATACGTAGACATAGTATATAACGTATAACGATACGTAGATATAGGATATAACGTATAACGATACGTACATATAGCATATAACGTATAACGATATCTACATATAGGATATAACGTATAACGATATGAAGGTATAGGATATAACGTACAACGATACGTAGATATAGGATATAACGTATAACGATATGTAGATATAGGATATAACGTATAACGATATCTACATATAGGATATAACGTATAACGATATGTAGACGTAGGATATAACGTATAACGTTATCTACATATAGGATATAACGTATAACGATACGTAGATATAGGATATAACGTATAACGATATGTAGATATAGGATATAACGTATAACGATATGTAGATATAGGATATAACGTATAACGATACGTAGATATAGTATATAACGTAAAACGTTATCTACATATAGGATATAACGTATAACGATACGTAGATATAGGATATAACGTATAACGATACGTAGACATAGTATATAACGTATAACGATACGTAGATATAGGATATAACGTATAACGATACGTACATATAGGATATAACGTATAACGATATCTACATATAGGATATAACGTTTAACGATATGTAGATATAGGATATAACGTATAACGATATGTAGACATAGGATATATCGTATAACGATACGTAGATATAGGATATAACGTATAACGTTATCTACATATAGGATATAACGTATAACGATATGTAGATGTAGGATATAACGTATAACGTTATCTACATATAGGATATAACGTATAACGATACGTAGACATAGGATACAACGTATAACGATATGTAGATATAGGATATAACGTATAACGATATCTACATATAGGATATAACGTATAACGATATGTAGACGTTGGATATAACGTATAACGTTATCTACATATAGGATATAACGTATAACGATACGTAGATATAGGATATAACGTATAACGATATCTGGATATAGAATATAACGTATAACGATATGTAGACGTAGGATATAACGTATAACGTTATCTACATATAGGATATAACGTATAACGATACGTAGATATAGGATATAACGTATAACGATATGTAGATATAGGATATAACGTATAACGATATGTAGATATAGGATATAACGTATAACGATACGTAGATATAGTATATAACGTAAAACGTTATCTACATATAGGATATAACGTATAACGATACGTAGATATAGGATATAACGTATAACGATACGTAGACATAGTATATAACGTATAACGATACGTAGATATAGGATATATCGTATAACGATACGTACATATAGGATATAACGTATAACGATATCTACATATAGGATATAACGTTTAACGATATGTAGATATAGGATATAACGTATAACGATATGTAGACATAGGATATATCGTATAACGATACGTAGATATAGGATATAACGTATAACGATATGTAGACATAGGATATATCGTATAACGATACGTAGATATAGGATATAACGTATAACGTTATCTACATATAGGATATAACGTATAACGATATGTAGATGTAGGATATAACGTATAACGTTATCTACATATAGGATATAACGTATAACGATACGTAGATATAGGATACAACGTATAACGATATGTAGATATAGGATATAACGTATAACGATATCTACATATAGGATATAACGTATAACGATATGTAGACGTTGGATATAACGTATAACGTTATCTACATATAGGATATAACGTATGACGATACGTAGATATAGGATATAACGTATAACGATATCTGGATATAGAATATAACGTATAACGATATGTAGATATAGGATATAACGTATAACGATACGTAGATATAGTATATAACGTAAAACGTTATCTACATATAGGATATAACGTATAACGATATGTAGATATAGGATATAACGTATAACAGTATGTAGGTATAGGATATAACGTATAACGATACGTAGATATAGGATATAACGTATAACGATATGCATATATAGGATATAACGTATAACGATATGTAGATATAGGATATAACGTATAACGATATGTAGACATAGGAAATATCGTATAACGATACGTAGATATGGGATATAACGTATAACGTTATCTACATATAGGATATAACGTATAACGATATGTAGATATAGGATATAACGTATAACAGTATGTAGGTATAGGATATAACGTATAACGATACGTAGATATAGGATATAACGTATAACGATATGCATATATAGGATATAACGTATAACGATATGTAGATATAGGATATAACGTATAACGATATGTAGATATAGGATATAACGTATAACGATATGTAGACATAGGATATATCGTATAACGATACGTAGATATGGGATATAACGTATAACGATATATACATATAGGATATATCGTATAACGATACGTAGATATAGGATATAACGTATAACGATATGCATATATAGGATATAACGTATAACGATATGTAGATATAGGATATAACGTATAACGATATGTAGACATAGGAAATATCGTATAACGATACGTAGATATGGGATATAACGTATAACGTTATCTACATATAGGATATAACGTATAACGATACGTAGATATAGGATATAACGTATAACGATATGTAGGTATAGGATATAACGTATAACGATATGTAGACGTAGGATATAACGTATAACGATACGTAGATATAGGATATAACGTATAACGATATATACATATAGGATATATCGTATAACGATACGTAGATATAGGATATAACGTATAACGTTATCTACATATAGGATATAACGTATAACGATACGTAGATATCGGATATAACGTATAACGATACGTAGACATAGTATGTAACGTATAACGATACGTAGATATAGGATATAACGTATAACGATATGCATATATAGGATATAACGTATAACGATATGTAGATATAGGATATAACGTATAACGATATGTAGACATAGGAAATATCGTATAACGATACGTAGATATGGGATATAACGTATAACGTTATCTACATATAGGATATAACGTATAACGATACGTAGATATAGGATATAACGTATAACGATATGTAGTTATAGGATATAACGTATAACGATATGTAGACGTAGGATATAACGTATAACGATATGTAGATATAGGATATAACGTATAACGATATATACATATGGGATATATCGTATAACGATACGTAGATATAGGATATAACGTATAACGTTATCTACATATAGGATATAACGTATAACGATACGTAGATATAGGATATAACGTATAACGATACGTAGACATAGTATGTAACGTATAACGATACGTAGATATAGGATATAACGTATAACGATATGCATATATAGGATATAACGTATAACGATATGTAGATATAGGATATAACGTATAACGATATGTAGACATAGGATATATCGTATAACGATACGTAGATATGGGATATATCGTATAACGTTATCTACATATAGGATATAACGTATAACGATATCTAGATGTAGGATATAACGTATAACGTTATCTACATATAGGATATAACGTATAACGATACGTAGATATAGGATATAACGTATAACGATATGTAGGTATAGGATATAACGTATAACGATATGTAGACATAGGATATATCGTATAACGATACGTAGATATAGGATATGACGTATAACGTTATCTACATATAGTATATAATGTATAACGATATGTAGACGTAGGAAATAACATATAACGCTATCTACGTATAGGATATAACGTATAACGATACGTAGATATAGGATACAACGTATAACGATGTGTAGATATAGGATATAACGTATAACGATACGTAGATATAGGATATAACGTATAGCGATATGTAGGTATAGGATATAACGTATAACGATACGTAGATATAGGATATAACGTATAACGATATGTAGATATAGGATATAACGTATAACGTTATCTACATATAGGATATAACGTATAACGATACCTAGATGTAGGATATAACGTATAACGTTATCTACATATAGGATATAACGTATAACGATACGTAGATGTAGGATATAACGTATAACGATATGTAGATATAGGATATAACGTATAACGATATCTACATATAGGATATAACGTATAACGATATGTAGACGTAGGATATAACGTATAACGTTATCTACATATAGGATATAACGTATAACGATTCGTAGAAATAGGATATAACGTATAACGATATGTAGGTATAGGATATAACGTACAACGATACGTAGATATAGGATATAACGTATAACGATATGTAGACGTAAGATATATCGTATAACGATACGTAGATATGGGATATATCGTATAACGTTATCTACATATAGGATATAACGTATAACGATACGTAGATATAGGACATAACGTATAACGATATGTAGATATAGTATATAACGTATAACGATATGTAGATATAGGATATAACGTATAACGATACGTAGATATAGTATATAACGTAAAACGTTATCTACATATAGGATATAACGTATAACGATACGTAGATATAGGATATAACGTATAACGATACGTAGACATAGTATATAACGTATAACGATACGTAGATATAGGATATAACGTATAACGATACGTACATATAGGATATAACGTATAACGTTATCTACATATAGGATATAACGTATAACGATATGTAGATGTAGGATATAACGTATAACGTTATCTACATATAGGATATAACGTATAACGATACGTAGATATAGGATACAACGTATAACGATATGTAGATATAGGATATAACGTATAACGATACGTAGATATAGGATATAACGTATAACGATATGTAGATATAGGATATAACGTATAACGTTATCTACATATAGGATATAACGTATAACGGTATCTAGATGTAGGATATAACGTATAACGTTAACTACATATAGGATATAACGTATAACGATATGTAGACGTAGGATATAACGTATAACGTTATCTACATATAGGATATAACGTATAACGATACGTAGATGTAGGATATAACGTATAACAGTATGTAGGTATAGGATATAACGTATAACGATACGTAGATATAGGATATAACGTATAGCGATATGCAGATATAGGATATAACGTATAACGATATGTAGACATAGGATATATCGTATAACGATACGTAGATATAGGATATGACGTATAACGTTATCTACATATAGTATATAACGTATAACGATACGTAGATATAGGATACAACGTATAACGATATGTAGATATAGGATATAACGTATAACGATATCTACATATAGGATATAAAGTATAACGATATGTAGACGTAGGATATAACGTATAACGATACGTAGATATAGGATATAACGTATAACGACATGTAGATATAGGATATAACGTATAACGGTACGTAGATATAGTATATAACGTATAACGATACGTAGATATAGTATATAACGTAAAACGTTATCTACATATAGGATATAACGTATAACGATACGTAGATATAGGATATAACGTATAACGATACGTAGACATAGTATATAACGTATAACGATACGTAGATATAGGATATAACGTATAACGATATGTAGATATAGGATATAACGTATAACGATATCTACATATAGGATATGACGTATAACGAAATGTAGACGTAGGATATAACGTATAACGTTATCTACATATAGGATATAACGTATAACGATACGTAGATATAGGATATAACGTATAACGATATGTAGGTATAGGATATAGCGTATAGCGATATGTAGACATAGGATATATCGTATAACGATACGTAGATATGGGATATAATGTATAACGTTATCTACATATAGGATATAACGTATAACGATATGTAGACGTAGGATATAACGTATAACGTTATCTACATATAGGATATAACGTATAACGATACGTAGATATAGGATATAACGTATAACGATATGTAGATATAGGATATAACGTATAACGTTATCTACATATAGGATACAACGTATAACGGTACGTAGATATAGGATATAACGTATAACGATATGTAGATATAGGATATAACGTATAACGGTATCTACATATAGGATATAACGTATAACGATATGTAGACGTAGGATATAACGTATAACGTTATCTACATATAGGATATAACGTATAACGATACGTAGATATAGGATATAACGTATAACGATATGTAGGTATAGGATATAACGTACAACGATACGTAGATATAGGATATAACGTATAACGATATGTAGATATAGGATATAACGTATAACGATATCTACATATAGGATATAACGTATAACGATATGTAGACGTAGGATATAACGTATAACGTTATCTACATATAGGATATAACGTATAACGATACGTAGATATAGGATATAACGTATAACGATATGTAGATATAGGATATAACGTATAACGATATGTAGATATAGGATATAACGTATAACGATACGTAGATATAGTATATAACGTAAAACGTTATCTACATATAGGATATAACGTATAACGATATGTAGACGTAGGATATAACGTATAACGTTATCTACATATAGGATATAACGTATAACGATATGTAGATGTAGGATATAACGTATAACGTTATCTACATATAGGATATAACGTATAACGATACGTGGATATAGGATACAACGTATAACGATATGTAGATATAGGATATAACGTATAACGATATCTACATATAGGATATAACGTATAACGATATGTAGACGTAGGATATAACGTATAACGTTATCTACATATAGGATATAACGTATAACGATACGTAGATATAGGATATAACGTATAACGATACGTAGATATAGTATATAACGTATAACGATACGTAGATATAGGATATAACGTATAACGATACGTACATATAGGATATAACGTATAACGATATGTAGATATAGGATATAACGTATAACGATATGTAGATATAGGATATAACGTATAACGATACGTAGATATAGTATATAACGTAAAACGTTATCTACATATAGGATATAACGTATAACGATATGTAGACATAGGATATATCGTATAACTATACGTAGATATAGGATATGACGTATAACGTTATCTACATATAGTATATAACGTATAACGATACGTAGATATAGGATACAACGTATAACGATATGTAGATATAGGATATAACGTATAACGATATCTACATATAGAATATAACGTATAACGATATGTAGACGTAGGATATAACGTATAACGATACGTAGATATAGGATATAACGTATAACGACATGTAGATATAGGATATAACGTATAACGGTACGTAGATATATTATATAACGTATAACGATACGTAGATATAGTATATAACGTAAAACGTTATCTACATATAGGATATAACGTATAACGATACGTAGATATAGGATATAACGTATAACGATACGTAGACATAGTATATAACGTATAACGATACGTAGATATAGGATATAACGTATAACGATATGTAGATATAGGATATAACGTATAACGATATCTACATATAGGATATGACGTATAACGATATGTAGACGTAGGATATAACGTATAACGTTATCTACATATAGGATATAACGTATAACGATACGTAGATATAGGATATAACGTATAACGATATGTAGGTATAGGATATAGCGTATAGCGATATGTAGACATAGGATATATCGTATAACGATACGTAGATATGGGATATAATGTATAACGTTATCTACATATAGAATATAACGTATAACGATATGTAGACGTAGGATATAACGTATAACGTTATCTACATATAGGATATAACGTATAACGATACGTAGATATAGGATATAACGTATAACGATATGTAGATATAGGATATAACGTATAACGTTATCTACATATAGGATACAACGTATAACGATACGTAGATATAGGATATAACGTATAACGATATGTAGATATAGGATATAACGTATAACGGTATCTACATATAGGATATAACGTATAACGATATGTAGACGTAGGATATAACGTATAACGTTATCTACATATAGGATATAACGTATAACGATACGTAGATATAGGATATAACGTATAACGATATGTAGGTATAGGATATAACGTACAACGATACGTAGATATAGGATATAACGTATAACGATATGTAGATATAGGATATAACGTATAACGATATCTACATATAGGATATAACGTATAACGATATGTAGACGTAGGATATAACGTATAACGTTATCTACATATAGGATATAACGTATAACGATACGTAGATATAGGATATAACGTATAACGATATGTAGATATAGGATATAACGTATAACGATATGTAGATATAGGATATAACGTATAACGATACGTAGATATAGTATATAACGTAAAACGTTATCTACATATAGGATATAACGTATAACGATATGTAGACGTAGGATATAACGTATAACGTTATCTACATATAGGATATAACGTATAACGATATGTAGATGTAGGATATAACGTATAACGTTATCTACATATAGGATATAACGTATAACGATACGTAGATATAGGATACAACGTATAACGATATGTAGATATAGGATATAACGTATAACGATATCTACATATAGGATATAACGTATAACGATATGTAGACGTAGGATATAACGTATAACGTTATCTACATATAGGATATAACGTATAACGATACGTAGATATAGGATATAACGTATAACGATACGTAGATATAGTATATAACGTATAACGATACGTAGATATAGGATATAACGTATAACGATACGTACATATAGGATATAACGTATAACGATATGTAGATATAGGATATAACGTATAACGATATGTAGATATATGATATAACGTATAACGATACGTAGATATAGTATATAACGTAAAACGTTATCTACATATAGGATATAACGTATAACGATACGTAGACATAGTATATAACGTATAACGATACGTAGATATAGGATATAACGTATAACGATACGTACATATAGGATATAACGTATAACGATATCTACATATAGGATATAACGTATAACGATATGTAGGTATAGGATATAACGTACAACGATACGTAGATATAGGATATAACGTATAACGATATGTAGATATAGGATATAACGTATAACGATATCTACATATAGGATATAACGTATAACGATATGTAGACGTAGGATATAACGTATAACGTTATCTACATATAGGATATAACGTATAACGATTCGTAGATATAGGATATAACGTATAACGATATGTAGATATAGGATATAACGTATAACGATATCTACATATAGGATATAACGTATAACGATATGTAGACGTAGGATATAACGTATAACGTTATCTACATATAGGATATAACGTATAACGATACGTAGATATAGGATATAACGTATAACGATATGTAGATATAGGATATATCGTATAACGATACGTAGATATAGGATATAACGTATAACGTTATCTACATATAGGATATAACGTATAACGATATGTAGATGTAGGATATAACGTATAACGTTATCTACATATAGGATATAACGTATAACGATACGTAGATATAGGATATAACGTATAACGATATGTAGGTATAGGATATAACGTACAACGATACGTAGATATAGGATATAACGTATAACGATATGTAGATATAGGATATAACGTATAACGATATCTACATATAGGATATAACGTATAATGATATGTAGACGTAGGATATAACGTATAACGTTATCTACATATAGGATATAACGTATAACGATACGTAGATATAGGATATAACGTATAACGATATGTAGATATAGGATATAACGTATAACGATATGTAGATATAGGATATAACGTATAACGATACGTAGATATAGTATATAACGTAAAACGTTATCTACATATAGGATATAACGTATAACGATATGTAGACGTAGGATATAACGTATAACGTTATCTACATATAGGATATAACGTACAACGATACGTAGATATAGTATATAACGTATAACGATATGTAGATATAGGATATAACGTATAACGATATCTACATATAGGATATAACGTATAACGATATGTAGACGTAGGATATAACGTATAACGTTATCTACATATAGGATATAACGTATAACGATACGTAGATATAGGATATAACGTATAACGATATGTAGATATAGGATATAACGTATAACGATATGTAGATATAGGATATAACGTATAACGATATGTAGATATAGGATATAACGTATAACGATACGTAGATATAGTATATAACGTAAAACGTTATCTACATATAGGATATAACGTATAACGATACGTAGACATAGTATATAACGTATAACGATACGTAGATATAGGATATAACGTATAACGATACGTACATATAGCATATAACGTATAACGATATCTACATATAGGATATAACGTATAACGATATGAAGGTATAGGATATAACGTACAACGATACGTAGATATAGGATATAACGTATAACGATATGTAGATATAGGATATAACGTATAACGATATCTACATATAGGATATAACGTATAACGATATGTAGACGTAGGATATAACGTATAACGTTATCTACATATAGGATATAACGTATAACGATACGTAGATATAGGATATAACGTATAACGATATGTAGATATAGGATATAACGTATAACGATATGTAGATATAGGATATAACGTATAACGATACGTAGATATAGTATATAACGTAAAACGTTATCTACATATAGGATATAACGTATAACGATACGTAGATATAGGATATAACGTATAACGATACGTAGACATAGTATATAACGTATAACGATACGTAGATATAGGATATAACGTATAACGATACGTACATATAGGATATAACGTATAACGATATCTACATATAGGATATAACGTTTAACGATATGTAGATATAGGATATAACGTATAACGATATGTAGACATAGGATATATCGTATAACGATACGTAGATATAGGATATAACGTATAACGTTATCTACATATAGGATATAACGTATAACGATATGTAGATGTAGGATATAACGTATAACGTTATCTACATATAGGATATAACGTATAACGATACGTAGACATAGGATACAACGTATAACGATATGTAGATATAGGATATAACGTATAACGATATCTACATATAGGATATAACGTATAACGATATGTAGACGTTGGATATAACGTATAACGTTATCTACATATAGGATATAACGTATAACGATACGTAGATATAGGATATAACGTATAACGATATCTGGATATAGAATATAACGTATAACGATATGTAGACGTAGGATATAACGTATAACGTTATCTACATATAGGATATAACGTATAACGATACGTAGATATAGGATATAACGTATAACGATATGTAGATATAGGATATAACGTATAACGATATGTAGATATAGGATATAACGTATAACGATACGTAGATATAGTATATAACGTAAAACGTTATCTACATATAGGATATAACGTATAACGATACGTAGATATAGGATATAACGTATAACGATACGTAGACATAGTATATAACGTATAACGATACGTAGATATAGGATATATCGTATAACGATACGTACATATAGGATATAACGTATAACGATATCTACATATAGGATATAACGTTTAACGATATGTAGATATAGGATATAACGTATAACGATATGTAGACATAGGATATATCGTATAACGATACGTAGATATAGGATATAACGTATAACGTTATCTACATATAGGATATAACGTATAACGATATGTAGATGTAGGATATAACGTATAACGTTATCTACATATAGGATATAACGTATAACGATACGTAGATATAGGATACAACGTATAACGATATGTAGATATAGGATATAACGTATAACGATATCTACATATAGGATATAACGTATAACGATATGTAGACGTTGGATATAACGTATAACGTTATCTACATATAGGATATAACGTATGACGATACGTAGATATAGGATATAACGTATAACGATATCTGGATATAGAATATAACGTATAACGATATGTAGATATAGGATATAACGTATAACGATACGTAGATATAGTATATAACGTAAAACGTTATCTACATATAGGATATAACGTATAACGATATGTAGATATAGGATATAACGTATAACAGTATGTAGGTATAGGATATAACGTATAACGATACGTAGATATAGGATATAACGTATAACGATATGCATATATAGGATATAACGTATAACGATATGTAGATATAGGATATAACGTATAACGATATGTAGACATAGGAAATATCGTATAACGATACGTAGATATGGGATATAACGTATAACGTTATCTACATATAGGATATAACGTATAACGATATGTAGATATAGGATATAACGTATAACAGTATGTAGGTATAGGATATAACGTATAACGATACGTAGATATAGGATATAACGTATAACGATATGCATATATAGGATATAACGTATAACGATATGTAGATATAGGATATAACGTATAACGATATGTAGATATAGGATATAACGTATAACGATATGTAGACATAGGATATATCGTATAACGATACGTAGATATGGGATATAACGTATAACGATATATACATATAGGATATATCGTATAACGATACGTAGATATAGGATATAACGTATAACGATATGCATATATAGGATATAACGTATAACGATATGTAGATATAGGATATAACGTATAACGATATGTAGACATAGGAAATATCGTATAACGATACGTAGATATGGGATATAACGTATAACGTTATCTACATATAGGATATAACGTATAACGATACGTAGATATAGGATATAACGTATAACGATATGTAGGTATAGGATATAACGTATAACGATATGTAGACGTAGGATATAACGTATAACGATACGTAGATATAGGATATAACGTATAACGATATATACATATAGGATATATCGTATAACGATACGTAGATATAGGATATAACGTATAACGTTATCTACATATAGGATATAACGTATAACGATACGTAGATATCGGATATAACGTATAACGATACGTAGACATAGTATGTAACGTATAACGATACGTAGATATAGGATATAACGTATAACGATATGCATATATAGGATATAACGTATAACGATATGTAGATATAGGATATAACGTATAACGATATGTAGACATAGGAAATATCGTATAACGATACGTAGATATGGGATATAACGTATAACGTTATCTACATATAGGATATAACGTATAACGATACGTAGATATAGGATATAACGTATAACGATATGTAGTTATAGGATATAACGTATAACGATATGTAGACGTAGGATATAACGTATAACGATATGTAGATATAGGATATAACGTATAACGATATATACATATGGGATATATCGTATAACGATACGTAGATATAGGATATAACGTATAACGTTATCTACATATAGGATATAACGTATAACGATACGTAGATATAGGATATAACGTATAACGATACGTAGACATAGTATGTAACGTATAACGATACGTAGATATAGGATATAACGTATAACGATATGCATATATAGGATATAACGTATAACGATATGTAGATATAGGATATAACGTATAACGATATGTAGACATAGGATATATCGTATAACGATACGTAGATATGGGATATATCGTATAACGTTATCTACATATAGGATATAACGTATAACGATATCTAGATGTAGGATATAACGTATAACGTTATCTACATATAGGATATAACGTATAACGATACGTAGATATAGGATATAACGTATAACGATATGTAGGTATAGGATATAACGTATAACGATATGTAGACATAGGATATATCGTATAACGATACGTAGATATAGGATATGACGTATAACGTTATCTACATATAGTATATAATGTATAACGATATGTAGACGTAGGAAATAACATATAACGCTATCTACGTATAGGATATAACGTATAACGATACGTAGATATAGGATACAACGTATAACGATGTGTAGATATAGGATATAACGTATAACGATACGTAGATATAGGATATAACGTATAGCGATATGTAGGTATAGGATATAACGTATAACGATACGTAGATATAGGATATAACGTATAACGATATGTAGATATAGGATATAACGTATAACGTTATCTACATATAGGATATAACGTATAACGATACCTAGATGTAGGATATAACGTATAACGTTATCTACATATAGGATATAACGTATAACGATACGTAGATGTAGGATATAACGTATAACGATATGTAGATATAGGATATAACGTATAACGATATCTACATATAGGATATAACGTATAACGATATGTAGACGTAGGATATAACGTATAACGTTATCTACATATAGGATATAACGTATAACGATTCGTAGAAATAGGATATAACGTATAACGATATGTAGGTATAGGATATAACGTACAACGATACGTAGATATAGGATATAACGTATAACGATATGTAGACGTAAGATATAACGTATAACGATACGTAGAAGTAGTATATAACGTAAAACGTTATCTACATATACGATATAACGTATAACGATATGTAGACGTAGGATATAACGTATAACGTTATCTACATATAGGATATAACGTATAACGTTATCTACATATAGGATATAACGTATAACGATACGTAGATATAGGATATAACGTATAACGATACGTAGATGTAGGATATAACGAATAACGATACGTAGATGTAGGATATAACGTATAACGATATGTAGACGTAGGATATAACGTATAACGTTATCTACATATAGGATATAACGTATAACGTTATCTACATATAGGATATAACGTATAACGATACGTAGATATAGGATATAACGTATAACGATAAGTAGATATAGTATATAACGTAAAACCTTATCTACATATAGGATATAACGTATAACGATATGTAGATATAGGATATAACGTATAACAGTATGTAGGTATAGGATATAACGTATAACGATACGTAGATGTAGGATATAACGTATAACGATATGCAGATATAGGATATAACGTATAACGATATCTACATATAGGATATAACGTATAACGGTATGTAGGTATAGGATATAACGTATAACGATATCTACATGTAGGATATAACGTATAACGATATGTAGACGCAGGATATAACGTATAACGTTATCTACATATACGATATGACGTATAACGATACGTAGATATAGGATATAACGTATAACGGTATGTTGGTATAGGATATAACGTATAACGATACGTAGATATAGGATATAACGTATAACGATATGTAGATATAGGATATAACGTATAACGGTATCTACATATAGGATATAACGTATAACGATATGTAGACGTAGGATATAACGTATAACGTTATCTACATATAGGATATAACGTATAACGATAAGTAGATATAGTATATAACGTAAAACCTTATCTACATATAGGATATAACGTATAACGATACGTAGATATAGGATATAACGTATAACGATATGTAGATATAGGATATAACGTATAACGGTATCTACATATAGGATATAACGTATAACGATACGTAGATATAGGATATAACGTATAACGATATGTAGATATAGGATATAACGTATAACGATACGTAGATATGGGATATAACGTATAACGATATGTAGATATAGGATATAACGTATAACGTTATCCACATATAGGATATAACGTATAACGATACGTAGATATAGGATATAACGTATAACGATATGTAGATATAGGATATAACGTATAACGATATGTAGATATAGGATATAACGTATAACGATACGTAGATGTAGTATATAACGTTTAACGATATGTAGATATAGGATATAACGTATAACGATATGTAGACATAGGATATATCGTATAACGATACGTAGATATAGGATATAACGTATAACGTTATCTACATATAGGATATAACGTATAACGATATGTAGATGTAGGATATAACGTATAACGTTATCTACATATAGGATATAACGTATAACGATACGTAGATATAGGATACAACGTATAACGATATGTAGATATAGGATATAACTTATAACGATATCTACATATAGGATATAACGTATAACGATATGTAGACGTAGGATATAACGTATAACGTTATCTACATATAGGATATAACGTATAACGATACGTAGATATAGAATGTAACGTATAACGATATCTGGATATAGAATATAACGTATAACGATATGTAGATATAGGATATAACGTATAACGATACGTAGATATAGTATATAACGTAAAACGTTATCTACATATAGGATATAACGTATAACGATATGTAGATATAGGATATAACGTATAACAGTATGTAGGTATAGGATATAACGTATAACGGTACGTAGATATAGGATATAACGTATAACGATATGGAGATATAGGATATAACGTATAACGATATCTACTTATAGGATATATCGTATAACGATACGTAGATATAGGATATAACGTATAACGTTATCTACATATAGGATATAACGTATAACGATACGTAGATATCGGATATAACGTATAACGATACGTAGACATAGTATGTAACGTATAACGATACGTAGATATAGGATATAACGTATAACGATATGTATATATAGGATATAACGTATAACGATATGTAGATATAGGATATAACGTATAACGATATGTAGACATAGGATATATCGTATAACGATACGTAGATATGGGATATAACGTATAACGTTATCTACATATAGGATATAACGTATTACGATATCTAGATGTAGGATATAACGTATAACGTTATCTACATATAGGATATAACGTATAACGATACGTAGATATAGGATATAACGTATAACGATATGTAGGTATAGGATATAACGTATAACGATATGTAGACATAGGATATATCGTATAACGATACGTAGATATAGGATAAGCCGTATAACATTATCTACATATAGTATATAACGTATAACGATATGTAGACGTAGGAAAAAACATATAACGCCATCTACGTATAGGATATAACGTATAACGATACGTAGATATAGGATACAACGTATAACGATATGTTGATATAGGATATAACGTATAACGATATCTACATATAGGATATAACGTATAACGATATGTAGACGTAGGATATAACGTATAACGATACGTAGATATAGGATATAACGTATAACGATATGTAGATATAGGATATAACGTATAACGATACGTAGACATGGGATATAACGTATAACGATATGTAGATATAGGATATAACGTATAACGATATGTAGACATAGGATATATCGTATAACGAAACGTAGACATAGTATGTAACGTATAACGATACGTAGATATAGGATATAACGTATAACGATATGCATATATAGGATATAACGTATAACGATATGTAGATATAGGATATAACGTATAACGATATGTAGATATAGGATATAACGTATAACGATATGTAGACATAGGATATATCGTATAACGATACGTAGATATGGGATATAACGTATAACGATATATACATATAGGATATATCGTATAACGATACGTAGCTATAGGATATAACGTATAACGATATGCATATATAGGATATAACGTATAACGATATGTAGATATAGGATATAACGTATAACGATATGTAGACATAGGATATATCGTATAACGATACGTAGATATGGGATATAACGTATAACGTTATCTACATATAGGATATAACGTATAACGATACGTAGATATAGGATATAACGTATAACGATATGTAGGTATAGGATATAACGTATAACGATATGTAGACGTAGGATATAACGGATAACGATACGTAGATATAGGATATAACGTATAACGATATATACATATAGGATATATCGTATAACGATACGTAGATATAGGATATAACGTATAACGTTATCTACATATAGGATATAACGTATAACGATACGTAGATATCGGATATAACGTATAACGATACGTAGACATAGTATGTAACGTATAACGATACGTAGATATAGGATATAACGTATAACGATATGCATATATAGGATATAACGTATAACGATATGTAGATATAGGATATAACGTATAACGATATGTAGACATAGGATATATCGTATAACGATACGTAGATATAGGATATAACGTATAACGTTATCTACATATAGGATATAACGTATAACGATACGTAGATATCGGATATAACGTATAACGATACGTAGACATAGTATGTAACGTATAACGATACGTAGATATAGGATATAACGTATAACGATATGTATATATAGGATATAACGTATAACGATATGTAGATATAGGATATAACGTATAACGATATGTAGACATAGGATATATCGTATAACGATACGTAGATATGGGATATAACGTATAACGTTATCTACATATAGGATATAACGTATTACGATATCTAGATGTAGGATATAACGTATAACGTTATCTACATATAGGATATAACGTATAACGATACGTAGATATAGGATATAACGTATAACGATATGTAGGTATAGGATATAACGTATAACGATATGTAGACATAGGATATATCGTATAACGATACGTAGATATAGGATAAGCCGTATAACATTATCTACATATAGTATATAACGTATAACGATATGTAGACGTAGGAAAGAACATATAACGCCATCTACGTATAGGATATAACGTATAACGATACGTAGATATAGGATACAACGTATAACGTTATGTAGATATAGGATATAACGTATAACGATATCTACATATAGGATATAACGTATAACGATATGTAGACGTAGGATATAGCGTATAACGATACGTAGATATAGGATATAACGTATAACGATATGTAGATATAGGATATAACGTATAACGATACGTAGACATGGGATATAACGTATAACGATATGTAGATATAGGATATAACGTATAACGATATGTAGACATAGGATATATCGTATAACGATACGTAGACATAGTATGTAACGTATAACGATACGTAGATATAGGATATAACGTATAACGATATGCATATATAGGATATAACGTATAACGATATGTAGATATAGGATATAACGTATAACGATATGTAGATATAGGATATAACGTATAACGATATGTAGACATAGGATATATCGTATAACGATACGTAGATATGGGATATAACGTATAACGATATATACATATAGGATATATCGTATAACGATACGTAGCTATAGGATATAACGTATAACGATATGCATATATAGGATATAACGTATAACGATATGTAGATATAGGATATAACGTATAACGATATGTAGACATAGGATATATCGTATAACGATACGTAGATATGGGATATAACGTATAACGTTATCTACATATAGGATATAACGTATAACGATACGTAGATATAGGATATAACGTATAACGATATGTAGGTATAGGATATAACGTATAACGATATGTAGACGTAGGATATAACGGATAACGATACGTAGATATAGGATATAACGTATAACGATATATACATATAGGATATATCGTATAACGATACGTAGATATAGGATATAACGTATAACGTTATCTACATATAGGATATAACGTATAACGATACGTAGATATCGGATATAACGTATAACGATACGTAGACATAGTATGTAACGTATAACGATACGTAGATATAGGATATAACGTATAACGATATGCATATATAGGATATAACGTATAACGATATGTAGATATAGGATATAACGTATAACGATATGTAGACATAGGATATATCGTATAACGATACGTAGATATGGGATATATCGTATAACGTTATCTACATATAGGATATAACGTATAACGATATCTAGATGTAGGATAGAACGTATAACGTTATCTACATATAGGATATAACGTATAACGATACGTAGATATAGGATATAACGTATAACGATATGTAGGTATAGGATATAACGTATAACGATATGTAGACATAGGATATATCGTATAACGATACGTAGATATAGGATATGACGTATAACGTTATCTACATATAGTATATAACGTATAACGATATGTAGACGTAGGAAATAACATATAACGCTATCTACGTATAGGATATAACATATAACGATACGTAGAAATAGGATACAACGTATAACGATATGTAGATATAGGATATAACGTATAACGATACGTAGATATAGGCTATAACGTATAACGATATGTAGGTATAGGATATAACGTATAACGATACGTAGATATAGGATATAACGTATAACGATATGTAGATATAGGATATAACGTATAACGTTATCTACATATAGGATATAACGTATAACGATATCTAGATGTAGGATATAACGTATAACGTTATCTACATATAGGATATAACGTATAACGATACGTAGATATAGGATATAACGTATAACGATATGTAGATATAGGATATAACGTATAACGATATCTACATATAGGATATAACGTATAACGATATGTAGACGTAGGATATAACGTATAACGTTATCTACATATAGGATATAACGTATAACGATTCGTAGATATAGGATATAACGTATAACGATATGTAGGTAAAGGATATAACGTACAACGATACGTAGATATAGGATATAACGTATAACGATATGTAGATATAGGATATAACGTATAACGATATCTACATATAGGATATAACGTATAACGATATGTAGACGTAGGATATAACGTATAACGTTATCTACATATAGGATATAACGTATAACGATACGTAGATATAGGATATAACGTATAACGATATGTAGATATAGGATATAACGTATAACGATATGTAGATATCGGATATAACGTATAACGATACGTAGATATAGTATATAACGTAAAACGTTATCTACATATAGGATATAACGTATAACGATACGTAGATATAGGATATAACGTATAACGATACGTAGACATAGTATATAACGTATAACGATACGTAGATATAGGATATAACGTATAACGATACGTAAATATAGGATATAACGTATAACGATATCTACATATAGGATATAACGTTTAACGATATGTAGATATAGGATATAACGTATAACGATATGTAGACATAGGATATATCGTATAACGATACGTAGATATAGGATATAACGTATAACGTTATCTACATATAGGATATAACGTATAACGATATGTAGATGTAGGATATAACGTATAACGTTATCTACATATAGGATATAACGTATAACGATACGTAGATATAGGATACAACGTATAACGATATGTAGATATAGGATATAACGTATAACGATATCTACATATAGGATATAACGTATAACGATATGTAGACGTAGGATATAACGTATAACGTTATCTACATATAGGATATAACGTATAACGATACGTAGATATAGGATATAACGTATAACGATATCTGGATATAGAATATAACGTATAACGATATGTAGATATAGGATATAAAGTATAACGATACGTAGATATAGTATATAACGTAAAACGTTATCTACATATAGGATATAACGTATAACGATATGTAGATATAGGATATAACGTATAACAGTATGTAGGTATAGGATATAACGTATAACGATACGTAGATATCGGATATAACGTATAACGATACGTAGACATAGTATGTAACGTATAACGATACGTAGATATAGGATATAACGTATAACGATATGCATATATAGGATATAACGTATAACGATATGTAGATATAGGATATAACGTATAACGATATGTAGACATAGGATATATCGTATAACGATACGTAGATATGGGATATATCGTATAACGTTATCTACATATAGGATATAACGTATAACAATATCTAGATGTAGGATATAACGTATAACGTTATCTACATATAGGATATATCGTATAACGATACGTAGATATAGGATATAACGTATAACGATATGTAGGTATAGGATATAACGTATAACGATATGTAGACATAGGATATATCGTATAACGATACGTAGATATAGGATATGACGTATAACGTTATCTACATATAGTATATAACGTATAACGATATGTAGACGTAGGAAATAACATATAACGCTATCTACATATAGGATATAACGTATAACGATACGTAGATATAGGATATAACATATAACGATATGTAGATATAGGATATAACGTATAACGATATGTAGATATAGGATATATCGTATAACGATACGTAGATATAGGATATGACGTATAACGTTATCTACATATAGTATATAACGTATAACGATATGTAGACGTAGGAAATAACATATAACGCTATCTACATATAGGATATAACGTATAACGATATGTAGATATAGGATATAACGTATAACGATATGTAGATATAGGATATAACGTATAACGATACGTAGATATAGTATATAACGTAAAACGTTATCTACATATAGGATATAACGTATAACGATACGTAGATATAGGATATAACGTATAACGATACGTAGACATAGTATATAACGTATAACGATACGTAGATATAGGATATAACGTATAACGATACGTACATATAGGATATAACGTATAACGATATCTACATATAGGATATAACGTTTAACGATATGTAGATATAGGATATAACGTATAACGATATGTAGACATAGGATATATCGTATAACGATACGTAGATATAGGATATAACGTATAACGTTATCTACATATAGGATATAACGTATAACGATATGTAGATGTAGGATATAACGTATAACGTTATCTACATATAGGATATAACGTATAACGATACGTAGATATAGGATACAACGTATAACGATATGTAGATATAGGATATAACGTATAACGATATCTACATATAGGATATAACGTATAACGATATGTAGACGTAGGATATAACGTATAACGTTATCTACATATAGGATATAACGTATAACGATACGTAGATATAGGATATAACGTATAACGATATCTGGATATAGAATATAACGTATAACGATATGTAGATATAGGATATAACGTATAACGATACGTAGATATAGTATATAACGTAAAACGTTATCTACATATAGGATATAACGTATAACGATATGTAGATATAGGATATAACGTATAACAGTATGTAGGTATAGGATATAACGTCTAACGATATGTAGACATAGGATATATCGTATAACGATACGTAGATATAGGATATAACGTATAACGTTATCTACATATAGGATATAACGTATAACGATACGTAGATATCGGATATAACGTATAACGATATGTAGATATAGGATATAACGTATAACGATACGTAGATATAGGATACAACGTATAACGATATGTAGATATAGGATATAACGTATAACGATACGTAGATATAGGATATAACGTATAACGATATGTAGGTATAGGATATAACGTATAACGATACGTAGATATAGGATATAACGTATAACGATATGTAGATATAGGATATAACGTATAACGTTATCTACATATAGGATATAACGTATAACGATATCTAGATGTAGGATATAACGTATAACGTTATCTACATATAGGATATAACGTATAACGATACGTAGATAGGATATGACGTATAACGTTATCTACATATAGTATATAACGTATAACGATATGTAGACGTAGGAAATAACATATAACGCTATGTACGTATAGGATATAACGTATAACGATACGTAGATGTAGGATATAACGTATAACGATATGCAGATATAGGAAATAACGTATAACGATATCTACATATAGGATATAACGTTTAACGATATGTAGATATAGGATATAACGTATAACGATATGTAGATGTAGGATATAACGTATAACGTTATCTACATATAGGATATAACGTATAACGATACGTAGATATAGGATATAACGTATAACGATACGTAGACATAGTATATAACGTATAACGATACGTAGATATAGGATATAACGTATAACGATATCTACATATAGGATATAACGTTTAACGATATGTAGATATAGGATATAACGTATAACGATATGTAGACATAGGATATATCGTATAACGATACGTAGATATAGGATATAACGTATAACGTTATCTACATATAGGATATAACGTATAACGATATGTAGATGTAGGATATAACGTATAACGTTATCTACATATAGGATATAACGTATAACGATACGTAGATATAGGATACAACGTATAACGATATGTAGATATAGGATATAACGTATAACGATATCTACATATAGGATATAACGTATAACGATATGTAGACGTAGGATATAACGTATAACGTTATCTACATATAGGATATAACGTATAACGATACGTAGATATAGGATATAACGTATAACGATATCTGGATATAGAATATAACGTATAACGATATGTAGATATAGGATATAACGTATAACGATACGTAGATATAGTATATAACGTAAAACGTTATCTACATATAGGATATAACGTATAACGATATGTAGATATAGGATATAACGTATAACAGTATGTAGGTATAGGATATAACGTATAACGATACGTAGATATAGGATATAACGTATAACGATATGGAGATATAGGATATAACGTATAACGATATCTACTTATAGGATATATCGTATAACGATACGTAGATATAGGATATAACGTATAACGTTATCTACATATAGGATATAACGTATAACGATACGTAGATATCGGATATAACGTATAACGATACGTAGACATAGTATGTAACGTATAACGATACGTAGATATAGGATATAACGTATAACGATATGCATATATAGGATATAACGTATAACGATATGTAGATATAGGATATAACGTATAACGATATGTAGACATAGGATATATCGTATAACGATACGTAGATATGGGATATATCGTATAACGTTATCTACATATAGGATATAACGTATAACAATATCTAGATGTAGGATATAACGTATAACGTTATCTACATATAGGATATAACGTATAACGATACGTAGATATAGGATATAACGTATAACGATATGTAGGTATAGGATATAACGTATAACGATATGTAGACATAGGATATATCGTATAACGATACGTAGATATAGGATATGACGTATAACGTTATCTACATATAGTATATAACGTATAACGATATGTAGACGTAGGAAATAACATATAACGCTATCTACATATAGGATATAACGTATAACGATACGTAGATATAGGATATAACATATAACGATATGTAGATATAGGATATAACGTATAACGATATGTAGATATAGGATATATCGTATAACGATACGTAGATATAGGATATGACGTATAACGTTATCTACATATAGTATATAACGTATAACGATATGTAGACGTAGGAAATAACATATAACGCTATCTACATATAGGATATAACGTATAACGATATGTAGATATAGGATATAACGTATAACGATATGTAGATATAGGATATAACGTATAACGATACGTAGATATAGTATATAACGTAAAACGTTATCTACATATAGGATATAACGTATAACGATACGTAGATGTAGGATATAACGTATAACGTTATCTACATATAGGATATAACGTTTAACGATATGTAGATATAGGATATAACGTATAACGATATGTAGACATAGGATATATCGTATAACGATACGTAGATATAGGATATAACGTATAACGTTATCTACATATAGGATATAACGTATAACGATATGTAGATGTAGGATATAACGTATAACGTTATCTACATATAGGATATAACGTATAACGATACGTAGATATAGGATACAACGTATAACGATATGTAGATATAGGATATAACGTATAACGATATCTACATATAGGATATAACGTATAACGATATGTAGACGTAGGATATAACGTATAACGTTATCTACATATAGGATATAACGTATAACGATACGTAGATATAGGATATAACGTATAACGATATCTGGATATAGAATATAACGTATAACGATATGTAGATATAGGATATAACGTATAACGATACGTAGATATAGTATATAACGTAAAACGTTATCTACATATAGGATATAACGTATAACGATATGTAGATATAGGATATAACGTATAACAGTATGTAGGTATAGGATATAACGTCTAACGATATGTAGACATAGGATATATCGTATAACGATACGTAGATATAGGATATAACGTATAACGTTATCTACATATAGGATATAACGTATAACGATACGTAGATATCGGATATAACGTATAACGATATGTAGATATAGGATATAACGTATAACGATACGTAGATATAGGATACAACGTATAACGATATGTAGATATAGGATATAACGTATAACGATACGTAGATATAGGATATAACGTATAACGATATGTAGGTATAGGATATAACGTATAACGATACGTAGATATAGGATATAACGTATAACGATATGTAGATATAGGATATAACGTATAACGTTATCTACATATAGGATATAACGTATAACGATATCTAGATGTAGGATATAACGTATAACGTTATCTACATATAGGATATAACGTATAACGATACGTAGATATAGGATATGACGTATAACGTTATCTACATATAGTATATAACGTATAACGATATGTAGACGTAGGAAATAACATATAACGCTATGTACGTATAGGATATAACGTATAACGATACGTAGATGTAGGATATAACGTATAACGATATGCAGATATAGGAAATAACGTATAACGATATCTACATATAGGATATAACGTTTAACGATATGTAGATATAGGATATAACGTATAACGATATGTAGACATAGGATATATCGTATAACGATACGTAGATATAGGATATAACGTATAACGTTATCTACATATAGTATATAACGTATAACGATACGTAGATATAGGATATAACGTATAACGATACGTAGACATAGTATATAACGTATAACGATACGTAGATATAGGATATAACGTATAACGATACGTACATATAGGATATAACGTATAACGATATCTACATATAGGATATAACGTTTAACGATATGTAGATATAGGATATAACGTATAACGATATGTAGACATAGGATATATCGTATAACGATACGTAGATATAGGATATAACGTATAACGTTATCTACATATAGGATATAACGTATAACGATATGTAGATGTAGGATATAACGTATAACGATATGCAGATATAGGAAATAACGTATAACGATATCTACATATAGGATATAACGTTTAACGATATGTAGATATAGGATATAACGTATAACGATATCTACATATAGGATATAACGTATAACGATATGTAGACGTAGGATATAACGTATAACGTTATCTACATATAGGATATAACGTATAACGATACGTAGATATAGGATATAACGTATAACGATATCTGGATATAGAATATAACGTATAACGATATGTAGATATAGGATATAACGTATAACGATACGTAGATATAGTATATAACGTAAAACGTTATCTACATATAGGATATAACGTATAACGATATGTAGATATAGGATATAACGTATAACAGTATGTAGGTATAGGATATAACGTCTAACGATATGTAGACATAGGATATATCGTATAACGATACGTAGATATAGGATATAACGTATAACGTTATCTACATATAGGATATAACGTATAACGATACGTAGATATCGGATATAACGTATAACGATATGTAGATATAGGATATAACGTATAACGATACGTAGATATAGGATACAACGTATAACGATATGTAGATATAGGATATAACGTATAACGATACGTAGATATAGGATATAACGTATAACGATATGTAGGTATAGGATATAACGTATAACGATACGTAGATATAGGATATAACGTATAACGATATGTAGATATAGGATATAACGTATAACGTTATCTACATATAGGATATAACGTATAACGATATCTAGATGTAGGATATAACGTATAACGTTATCTACATATAGGATATAACGTATAACGATACGTAGATATAGGATATGACGTATAACGTTATCTACATATAGTATATAACGTATAACGATATGTAGACGTAGGAAATAACATATAACGCTATGTACGTATAGGATATAACGTATAACGATACGTAGATGTAGGATATAACGTATAACGATATGCAGATATAGGAAATAACGTATAACGATATCTACATATAGGATATAACGTTTAACGATATGTAGATATAGGATATAACGTATAACGATATGTAGACATAGGATATATCGTATAACGATACGTAGATATAGGATATAACGTATAACGTTATCTACATATAGTATATAACGTATAACGATATGTAGACGTAGGATATAACGTATAACGTTATCTACATATAGGATATAACGTATAACGATACGTAGATATAGGATATAACATATAACGATATGTAGATATAGGATATAACGTATAACGATATGTAGATATAGGATATAACGTATAACGATACGTAGATATAGTATATAACGTAAAACGTTAACTACATATAGGATATAACGTATAACGATACGTAGATATAGGATATAACGTATAACGATACGTAGACATAGTATATAACGTATAACGATACGTAGATATAGGATATAACGTATAACGATACGTACATATAGGATATAACGTATAACGATATCTACATATAGGATATAACGTTTAACGATATGTAGATATAGGATATAACGTATAACGATATGTAGACATAGGATATATCGTATAACGATACGTAGATATAGGATATAACGTATAACGATATCTGGATATAGAATATAACGTATAACGATATGTAGATATAGGATATAACGTATAACGATACGTAGATATAGTATATAACGTAAAACGTTATCTACATATAGGATATAACGTATAACGATATGTAGATATAGGATATAACGTATAACAGTATGTAGGTATAGGATATAACGTCTAACGATATGTAGACATAGGATATATCGTATAACGATACGTAGATATAGGATATAACGTATAACGTTATCTACATATAGGATATAACGTATAACGATACGTAGATATCGGATATAACGTATAACGATATGTAGATATAGGATATAACGTATAACGATACGTAGATATAGGATACAACGTATAACGATATGTAGATATAGGATATAACGTATAACGATACGTAGATATAGGATATAACGTATAACGATATGTAGGTATAGGATATAACGTATAACGATACGTAGATATAGGATATAACGTATAACGATATGTAGATATAGGATATAACGTATAACGTTATCTACATATAGGATATAACGTATAACGATATCTAGATGTAGGATATAACGTATAACGTTATCTACATATAGGATATAACGTATAACGATACGTAGATATAGGATATGACGTATAACGTTATCTACATATAGTATATAACGTATAACGATATGTAGACGTAGGAAATAACATATAACGCTATGTACGTATAGGATATAACGTATAACGATACGTAGATGTAGGATATAACGTATAACGATATGCAGATATAGGAAATAACGTATAACGATATCTACATATAGGATATAACGTTTAACGATATGTAGATATAGGATATAACGTATAACGATATGTAGACATAGGATATATCGTATAACGATACGTAGATATAGGATATAACGTATAACGTTATCTACATATAGTATATAACGTATAACGATATGTAGACGTAGGATATAACGTATAACGTTATCTACATATAGGATATAACGTATAACGATACGTAGATATAGGATATAACATATAACGATATGTAGATATAGGATATAACGTATAACGATATGTAGATATAGGATATAACGTATAACGATACGTAGATATAGTATATAACGTAAAACGTTAACTACATATAGGATATAACGTATAACGATACGTAGATATAGGATATAACGTATAACGATACGTAGACATAGTATATAACGTATAACGATACGTAGATATAGGATATAACGTATAACGATACGTACATATAGGATATAACGTATAACGATATCTACATATAGGATATAACGTTTAATGATATGTAGATATAGGATATAACGTATAACGATATGTAGACATAGGATATATCGTATAACGATACGTAGATATAGGATATAACGTATAACGTTATCTACATATAGGATATAACGTATAACGATATGTAGATATAGGATATAACGTATAACGATATCTACATATAGGATATAACGTATAACGATATGTAGACGTAGGATATAACGTATAACGTTATCTACATATAGGATATAACGTATAACGATACGTAGATATAGGATATAACGTATAACGATATCTGGATATAGAATATAACGTATAACGATATGTAGATATAGGATATAACGTATAACGATACGTAGATATAGTATATAACGTATAACGTTATCTACATATAGGATATAACGTATAACGATACGTAGATATAGGATATAACGTATAACGATATGGAGATATAGGATATAACGTATAACGATATCTACTTATAGGATATATCGTATAACGATACGTAGATATAGGATATAACGTATAACGTTATCTACATATAGGATATAACGTATAACGATACGTAGATATCGGATATAACGTATAACGATACGTAGACATAGTATGTAACGTATAACGATACGTAGATATAGGATATAACGTATAACGATATGCATATATAGGATATAACGTATAACGATATGTAGATATATGATATAACGTATAACGATATGTAGATATAGGATATAACGTATAACGATATGTAGACATAGGATATATCGTATAACGATACGTAGATATGGGATATAACGTATAACGTTATCTACATATAGGATATAACGTATTACGATATCTAGATGTAGGATATAACGTATAACGTTATCTACATATAGGATATAACGTATAACGATACGTAGATATAGGATATAACGTATAACGATATGGAGATATAGGATATAACGTATAACGATATCTACTTATAGGATATATCGTATAACGATACGTAGATATAGGATATAACGTATAACGTTATCTACATATAGGATATAACGTATAACGATACGTAGATATCGGATATAACGTATAACGATACGTAGACATAGTATGTAACGTATAACGATACGTAGATATAGGATATAACGTATAACGATATGCATATATAGGATATAACGTATAACGATACGTAGATATAGTATATAACGTATAACGTTATCTACATATAGGATATAACGTATAACGATACGTAGATATAGGATATAACGTATAACGATATGGAGATATAGGATATAACGTATAACGATATCTACTTATAGGATATATCGTATAACGATACGTAGATATAGGATATAACGTATAACGTTATCTACATATAGGATATAACGTATAACGATACGTAGATATCGGATATAACGTATGACGATATGTAGACATAGGATATATCGTATAACGATACGTAGATATAGGATATAACGTATAACGATACGTAGATATAGGATATAACGTATAACGATATGTAGGTATAGGATATAACGTATAACGATACGTAGATATAGGATATAACGTATAACGATATGTAGATATAGGATATAACGTATAACGTTATCTACATATAGGATATAACGTATAACGATATCTAGATGTAGGATATAACGTATAACGTTATCTACATATAGGATATAACGTATAACGATACGTAGATATAGGATATAACGTATAACGATATGTAGATATAGGATATAACGTATAACGATATGTAGACATAGGATATATCGTATAACGATACGTAGATATGTGATATAACGTATAACGTTATCTACATATAGGATATAACGTATAACGATACGTAGATATAGGATATAACGTATAACGATATGTAGGTATAGGATATAACGTATAACGATATGTAGACGTAGGATATAACGTATAACGATACGTAGATATAGGATATAACGTATAACGATATATACATATAGGATATATCGTATAACGATACGTAGATATAGGATATAACGTATAACGTTATCTACATATAGGATATAACGTATAACGATACGTAGATATCGGATATAACGTATAACGATACGTAGACATAGTATGTAACGTATAACGATACGTAGATATAGGATATAACGTATAACGTTATCTACATATAGGATATAACGTATAACGATACGTAGATATCGGATATAACGTATAACGATACGTAGACATAGTATGTAACGTATAACGATACGTAGATATAGGATATAACGTATAACGATATGCATATATAGGATATAACGTATAACGATATGTAGATATAGGATATAACGTATAACGATATGTAGACATAGGATATATCGTATAACGATACGTAGATATGGGATATATCGTATAACGTTATCTACATATAGGATATAACGTATAACGATATCTAGATGTAGGATATAACGTATAACGTTATCTACATATAGGATATAACGTATAACGATACGTAGATATAGGATATAACGTATAACGATATGTAGGTATAGGATATAACGTATAACGATATGTAGACATAGGATATATCGTATAACGATACGTAGATATAGGATATGACGTATAACGTTATCTACATATAGTATATAACGTATAACGATATGTAGACGTAGGAAATAACATATAACGCTATGTACGTATAGGATATAACGTATAACGATACGTAGATATAGGATACAACGTATAACGATGTGTAGATATAGGATATAACGTATAACGATACGTAGATATAGGATATAACGTATAACGATATGTAGGTATAGGATATAACGTATAACGATACGTAGATATAGGATATAACGTATAACGATATGTAGATATAGGATATAACGTATAACGTTATCTACATATAGGATATAACGTATACCGATATCTAGATGTAGGATATAACGTATAACGTTATCTACATATAGGATATAACGTATAACGATACGTAGATATAGGATATAACGTATAACGATATGTAGATATAGGATATAACGTATAACGATATCTACATATAGGATATAACGTATAACGATATGTAGACGTAGGATATAACGTATAACGT
Organism: Bombus hortorum; assembly: GCA_905332935.1. Lineage (NCBI taxonomy): Eukaryota > Metazoa > Arthropoda > Insecta > Hymenoptera > Apidae > Bombus > Bombus hortorum. Next base: position 18,278,057 of record HG995192.1, read on the forward strand.
TATCTACATATAGGATATAACGTATAACGATTCGTAGATATAGGATATAACGTATAACGATATGTAGGTATAGGATATAACGTACAACGATACGTAGATATAGGATATAACGTATAACGATATGTAGATATAGGATATAACGTATAACGATATCTACATATAGGATATAACGTATAACGATATGTAGACGTAGGACATAAAGTATAACGTTATCTACATATAGGATATAACGTATAACGATACGTAGATATAGGATATAACGTATAACGATATGTAGATATAGGATATAACGTATAACGATATGTAGATATAGGATATAACGTACAACGATACGTAGATATAGGATATAACGTATAACGATATGTAGATATAGGATATAACGTATAACGATACGTAGATATAGGATATAACGTATAACGATATGTAGATGTAGGATATAACGTATAACGATATGTAGATATAGGATATAACGTATAACGATACGTAGATATAGTATATAACGTAAAACGTTATCTACATATAGGATATAACGTATAACGATACGTAGATATAGGATATAACGTATAACGATACGTAGACATAGTATATAACGTATAACGATACGTAGATATAGGATATAACGTATAACGATACGTACATATAGGATATAACGTATAACGATATCTACATATAGGATATAACGTATAACGATATGTAGACGTAGGATATAACGTATAACGTTATCTACAAATAGGATATAACGTATAACGATACGTAGATATAGGATATAACGTATAACGATATGTAGATATAGGATATAACGTATAACGGTATCTACATATAGGATATAACGTATAACGATATGTAGACGTAGGATATAACGTATAACGTTATCTACATATAGGATATAACGTATAACGATACGTAGATATAGGATATAACGTATAACGATATGTAGGTATAGGATATAACGTACAACGATACGTAGATATAGGATATAACGTATAACGATATGTAGATATAGGATATATCGTATAACGATATCTACATATAGGATATAACGTATAGCGATATGTAGACGTAGGATATAACGTATAACGTTATCTACATATAGGATATAACGTATAACGATACGTAGATATAGGATATAACGTATAACGATATGTAGATGTAGGATATAACGTATAACGATATGTAGATATAGGATATAACGTATAACGATACGTAGATATAGTATATAACGTAAAACGTTATCTACATATAGGATATAACGTATAACGATACGTAGATATAGGATATAACGTATAACGATACGTAGACATAGTATATAACGTATAACGATACGTAGATATAGGATATAACGTATAACGATACGTACATATAGGATATAACGTATAACGATATCTACATATAGGATATAACGTTTAACGATATGTAGATATAGGATATAACGTATAACGATATGTAGACATAGGATATATCGTATAACGATACGTAGATATAGGATATAACGTATAACGTTATCTACATATAGGATATAACGTATAACGATATGTAGATGTAGGATATAACGTATAACGTTATCTACATATAGGATATAACGTATAACGATACGTAGATATAGGATACAACGTATAACGATATGTAGACATAGGATATATCGTATGACGATACGTAGATATAGGATATAACGTATAACGTTATCTACATATAGGATATAACGTATTACGATATCTAGATGTAGGATATAACGTATAACGTTATCTACATATAGGATATAACGTATAACGATACGTAGATAGAGGATATAACGTATAACGATATGTAGGTATAGGATATAACGTATAACGATATGTAGACATAGGATATATCGTATAACGATACGTAGATATAGGATAAGCCGTATAACATTATCCACATATAGTATATAACGTATAACGATATGTAGACGTAGGAAATAACATATAACGCTATCTACGTATAGGATATAACGTATAACGATACGTAGATATAGGATACAACGTATAACGATATGTAGATATAGGATATAACGTATAACGATATCTACATAAAGGATATAACGTATAACGATACGTAGACGTAGGATATAACGTATAACGATACGTAGATATAGGATATAACGTATAACGATATGTAGATATAGGATATAACGTATAACGTTATCTACATATAGGATATAACGTATAACGATACGTAGATATAGGATATAACGTAGAACGATATGTAGATATAGGATATAACGTATGACGATATCTACATATAGGATATAACGTATAACGATATGTAGACGTAGGATATAACGTATAACGTTATCTACATATAGGATATAACGTATAACGATTCGTAGATATAGGATATAACGTATAACGATATGTAGGTATAGGATATAACGTACAACGATACGTAGATATAGGATATAACGTATAACGATATGTAGATATAGGATATAACGTATAACGATATCTACATATAGGATATAACGTATAACGATATGTAGACGTAGGATATAACGTATAACGTTATCTACATATAGGATATAACGTATAACGATACGTAGATATAGGATATAACGTATAACGATATGTAGGTATAGGATATAACGTACAACGATACGTAGATATAGGATATAACGTATAACGATATGTAGATATAGGATATATCGTATAACGATATCTACATATAGGATATAACGTATAACGATATGTAGACGTAGGATATAACGTATAACGTTATCTACATATAGGATATAACGTATAACGATACGTAGATATAGGATATAACGTATAACGATATGTAGATGTAGGATATAACGTATAACGATATGTAGATATAGGATATAACGTATAACGATACGTAGATATAGTATATAACGTAAAACGTTATCTACATATAGGATATAACGTATAACGATACGTAGATATAGGATATAACGTATAACGATACGTAGACATAGTATATAACGTATAACGATACGTAGATATAGGATATAACGTATAACGATACGTACATATAGGATATAACGTATAACGATATCTACATATAGGATATAACGTTTAACGATATGTAGATATAGGATATAACGTATAACGATATGTAGACATAGGATATATCGTATAACGATACGTAGATATAGGATATAACGTATAACGTTATCTACATATAGGATATAACGTATAACGATATGTAGATGTAGGATATAACGTATAACGTTATCTACATATAGGATATAACGTATAACGATACGTAGATATAGGATACAACGTATAACGATATGTAGACATAGGATATATCGTATAACGATACGTAGATATAGGATATAACGTATAACGTTATCTACATATAGGATATAACGTATTACGATATCTAGATGTAGGATATAACGTATAACGTTATCTACATATAGGATATAACGTATAACGATACGTAGATAGAGGATATAACGTATAACGATATGTAGGTATAGGATATAACGTATAACGATATGTAGACATAGGATATATCGTATAACGATACGTAGATATAGGATAAGCCGTATAACATTATCTACATATAGTATATAACGTATAACGATATGTAGTCGTAGGAAATAACATATAACGCTATCTACGTATAGGATATAACGTATAACGATACGTAGATATAGGATACAACGTATAACGATATGTAGATATAGGATATAACGTATAACGATATCTACATATAGGATATAACGTATAACGATACGTAGACGTAGGATATAACGTATAACGATACGTAGATATAGGATATAACGTATAACGATATGTAGATATAGGATATAACGTATAACGTTATCTACATATAGGATATAACGTATAACGATACGTAGATATAGGATATAACGTATAACGATATGTAGATATAGGATATAACGTATAACGATATCTACATATAGGATATAACGTATAACGATATGTAGACGTAGGATATAACGTATAACGTTATCTACATATAGGATATAACGTATAACGATTCGTAGATATAGGATATAACGTATAACGATATGTAGGTATAGGATATAACGTACAACGATACGTAGATATAGGATATAACGTATAACGATATGTAGATATAGGATATAACGTATAACGATATCTACATATAGGATATAACGTATAACGATATGTAGACGTAGGATATAACGTATAACGTTATCTACATATAGGATATAACGTATAACGATACGTAGATATAGGATATAACGTATAACGATATCTGGATATAGAATATAACGTATAACGATATGTAGATATAGGATATAACGTATAACGATACGTAGATATAGTATATAACGTAAAACGTTATCTACATATAGGATATAACGTATAAAGATATGTAGATATAGGATATAACGTATAACAGTATGTAGGTATAGGATATAACGTATAACGATACGTAGATATAGGATATAACGTATAACGATATGGAGATATAGGATATAACGTATAACGATATCTACTTATAGGATATATCGTATAACGATACGTAGATATAGGATATAACGTATAACGTTATCTACATATAGGATATAACGTATAACGATACGTAGATATCGGATATAACGTATAACGATACGTAGACATAGTATGTAACGTATAACGATACGTAGATATAGGATATAACGTATAACGATATGCATATATAGGATATAACGTATAACGATATGTAGATATAGGATATAACGTATAACGATATGTAGACATAGGATATATCGTATAACGATACGTAGATATGGGATATAACGTATAACGTTATCTACATATAGGATATAACGTATTACGATATCTAGATGTAGGATATAACGTATAACGTTATCTACATATAGGATATAACGTATAACGATACGTAGATATAGGATATAACGTATAACGATATGTAGGTATAGGATATAACGTATGACGATATGTAGACATAGGATATATCGTATAACGATACGTAGATATAGGATAAGCCGTATAACATTATCTACATATAGTATATAACGTATAACGATATGTAGACGTAGGAAATGACATATAACGCTATCTACGTATAGGATATAACGTATAACGATACGTAGATATAGGATATAACGTATAACGATATGTAGATATAGGATATAACGTATAACGATACGTAGATATGGGATATAACGTATAACGATATGTAGATATAGGATATAACGTATAACGATATGTAGACATAGGATATATCGTATAACGATACGTAGATATAGGATATAACGTATAACGTTATCTACATATAGGATATAACGTATAACGATACGTAGATATCGGATATAACGTATAACGATATGTAGATATAGGATATAACGTATAACGATACGTAGATATAGGATACAACGTATAACGATATGTAGATATAGGATATAACGTATAACGATACGTAGATATAGGATATAACGTATAACGATATGTAGGTATAGGATATAACGTATAACGATACGTAGATATAGGATATAACGTATAACGATATGTAGATATAGGATATAACGTATAACGTTATCTACATATAGGATATAACGTATAACGATATCTAGATGTAGGATATAACGTATAACGTTATCTACATATAGGATATAACGTATAACGATACGTAGATATAGGATATAACGTATAACGATATGTAGATATAGGATAAAACGTATAACGATATGTAGACATAGGATATATCGTATAACGATACGTAGATATGTGATATAACGTATAACGTTATCTACATATAGGATATAACGTATAACGATACGTAGATATAGGATATAACGTATAACGATATGTAGGTATAGGATATAACGTATAACGATATGTAGACGTAGGATATAACGTATACCGATATCTACATATAGGATATAACGTATAACGATATGTAGACGTAGGATATAACGTATAACGTTATCTACATATAGGATATAACGTATAACGATTCGTAGATATAGGATATAACGTATAACGATATGTAGGTATAGGATATAACGTACAACGATACGTAGATATAGGATATAACGTATAACGATATGTAGATATAGGATATAACGTATAACGATATCTACATATAGGATATAACGTATAACGATATGTAGACGTAGGATATAACGTATAACGTTATCTACATATAGGATATAGCGTATAACGATACGTAGATATAGGATATAACGTATAACGATATGTAGATATAGGATATAACGTATAACGATATGTAGATATAGGATATAACGTATAACGATACGTAGATATAGTATATAACGTAAAACGTTATCTACATATAGGATATAACGTATAACGATACGTAGATATAGGATATAACGTATAACGATACGTAGACATAGTATATAACGTATAACGATATGTGGACGTAGGATATAACGTATAACGTTATCTACATATAGGATATAACGTATAATGATACGTAGATATAGGATATAACGTATAACGATATGTAGATATAGGAAATAACGTATAACGATATGTAGATATAGGATATAACGTATAACGATACGTAGATATAGTATATAACGTAAAACGTTATCTACATATAGGATATAACGTATAACGATACGTAGATATAGGATATAACGTATAACGATATGTAGATATAGGATATAACGTATAACGATATCTACATATAGGATATAACGTATAACGATATGTAGACGTAGGATATAACGTAAAACGTTATCTACATATAGGATATAACGTATAACGATACGTAGATATAGGATATAACGTATAACGATACGTAGACATAATATATAACGTATAACGATATGTGGACGTAGGATATAACGTATAACGTTATCTACATATAGGATATAACGTATAATGATACGTAGATATAGGATATAACGTATAACGATATGTAGATATAGGAAATAACGTATAACGATATGTAGATATAGGATATAACGTATAACGATACGTAGATATAGTATATAACGTAAAACGTTATCTACATATAGGATATAACGTATAACGATATGTAGATATAGGATATAACGTATAACGATACGTAGATATAGGATACAACGTATAACGATATGTAGATGTAGGATATAACGTATAACGTTATCTACATAAAGGATATAACGTATAACGATACGTAGATATAGGATACAACGTATAACGATATGTAGATATAGGATATAACGTATAACGATATCTACATATAGGATATAACGTATAACGATATGTAGACGTAGGATATAACGTATAACGTTATCTACATATAGGATATAATGTATAACGATACGTAGATATAGTATATAACGTAAAACGTTATCTACATATAGGATATAACGTATAACGATATGTAGATATAGGATATAACGTATAACGGTATGTAGGTATAGGATATAACGTATAACGATACGTAGATATAGGATATAACGTATAACGATATGTAGATATAGGATATAACGTATAACGGTATCTACATATAGGATATAACGTATAACGATATGTAGACGTAGGATATAACGTATAACGTTATCTACATATAGGATATAACGTATAACGATACGTAGATATAGGATATAACGTATAACGATATGTAGGTATAGGATATAACGTACAACGATACGTAGATATAGGATATAACGTATAACGATATGTAGATATAGGATATAACGTATAACGATATCTACATATAGGATATAACGTATAACGATATGTAGACGTAGGATATAACGTATAACGTTATCTACATATAGGATATAACGTATAACGATACGTAGATATAGGATATAACGTATAACGATATGTAGATGTAGGATATAACGTATAACGATATGTAGATATAGGATATAACGTATAACGATACGTAGATATAGTATATAACGTAAAACGTTATCTACATATAGGATATAACGTATAACGATACGTAGATATAGGATATAACGTATAACGATACGTAGACATAGTATATAACGTATAACGATACGTAGATATAGGATATAACGTATAACGATACGTACATATAGGATATAACGTATAACGATATCTACATATAGGATATAACGTTTAACGATATGTAGGTATAGGATATAACGTATAACGATATGTAGACATAGGATATATCGTATAACGATACGCAGATATAGGATTTAACGTATAACGTTATCTACATATAGGATATAACGTATAACGATCTGTAGATGTAGGATATAACGTATAACGTTATCTACATATAGGATATAACGTATAACGATACGTAGATATAGGATATAACGTATAACGATACGTAGACATAGTATATAACGTATAACGATACGTAGATATAGGATATAACGTATAACGATACGTACATATAGGATATAACGTATAACGATATCTACATATAGGATATAACGTTTAACGATATGTAGGTATAGGATATAACGTATAACGATATGTAGACATAGGATATATCGTATAACGATACGCAGATATAGGATATAACGTATAACGTTATCTACATATAGGATATAACGTATAACGATATGTAGATGTAGGATATAACGTATAACGTTATCTACATATAGGATATAACGTATAACGATACGTAGATATAGGATACAACGTATAACGATATGTAGATATAGGATATAACGTATAACGATATCTACATATAGGATATAACTTATAACGATATGTAGACGTAGGATATAACGTATAACGTTATCTACATATAGGATATAACGTATAACGATACGTAGATATAGGATATAACGTATAACGATATCTGGATATAGAATATAACGTATAACGATATGTAGATATAGGATATAACGTATAACGATACGTAGATATAGTATATAACGTAAAACGTTATCTACATATAGGATATAACGTATAACGATATGTAGATATAGGATATAACGTATAACAGTATGTAGGTATAGGATATAACGTATAACGATACGTAGATATAGGATATAACGTATAACGATATGGAGATATAGGATATAACGTATAACGATATCTACTTATAGGATATATCGTATAACGATACGTAGATATAGGATATAACGTATAACGTTATCTACATATAGGATATAACGTATAACGCTACGTAGATATCGGATATAACGTATAACGATACGTAGACATAGTATGTAACGTATAACGATACGTAGATATAGGATATAACGTATAACGATATGCATATATAGGATATAACGTATAACGATATGTAGATATAGGATATAACGTATAACGATATGTAGACATAGGATATATCGTATAACGATACGTAGATATGGGATATAACGTATAACGTTACCTACATATAGGATATAACGTATTACGATATCTAGATGTAGGATATAACGTATAACGTTATCTACATATAGGATATAACGTATAACGATACGTAGATAGAGGATATAACGTATAACGATATGTAGGTATAGGATATAACGTATAACGATATGTAGACATAGGATATATCGTATAACGATACGTAGATATAGGATAAGCCGTATAACATTATCTACATATAGTATATAACGTTTAACGATATGTAGACGTAGGAAATAACATATAACGCTATCTACGTATAGGATATAACGTATAACGATACGTAGATATAGGATACAACGTATAACGATATGTAGATATAGGATATAACGTATAACGATATCTACATATAGGATATAACGTATAACGATATGTAGACGTAGGATATAACGTATAACGATACGTAGATATAGGATATAACGTATAACGATATGTAGATATAGGATATAACGTATAACGTTATCTACATATAGGATATAACGTATAACGATACGTAGATATAGGATATAACGTATAACGATATGTAGATATAGGATATAACGTATAACGATATCTACATATAGGATATAACGTATAACGATATGTAGACGTAGGATATAACGTATAACGTTATCTACATATAGGATATAACGTATAACGATTCGTAGATATAGGATATAACGTATAACGATATGTAGGTATAGGATATAACGTACAACGATACGTAGATATAGGATATAACGTATAACGATATGTAGATATAGGATATAACGTATAACGATATCTACATATAGGATATAACGTATAACGATATGTAGACGTAGGATATAACGTATAACGTTATCTACATATAGGATATAACGTATAACGATACGTAGATATAGGATATAACGTAAAACGTTATCTACATATAGGATATAACGTATAACGATATGTAGATATAGGATATAACGTATAACGATACGTAGATATAGGATACAACGTATAACGATATGTAGATGTAGGATATAACGTATAACGTTATCTACATATAGGATATAACGTATAACGATACGTAGATATAGGATACAACGTATAACGATATGTAGATATAGGATATAACGTATAACGATATCTACATATAGGATATAACGTATAACGATATGTAGACGTAGGATATAACGTATAACGTTATCAACATATAGGATATAACGTATAACGATACGTAGATATAGTATATAACGTAAAACGTTATCTACATATAGGATATAACGTATAACGATATGTGGACGTAGGATATAACGTATAATGATACGTAGACGTAGGATATAACGTATAACGTTATCTACATATAGGATATAACGTATAACGATACGTAGATATAGGATCCAACGTATAACGATATGTAGATATAGGATATAACGTATAACGTTATGTAGACATAGGATATAACGTATAACGATACGTAGATATAGTATATAACGTAAAACGTTATCTACATATAGGATATAGCGTATATCGATATGTGGATATAGGATATAACGTAAAACGTTATCTACATATGGGATATAACGTATAACGTTATCTACATATACGATATAACGTATAACGATACGTAGATATAGGATATAACGTATAACGATATGTAGATATAGGATATAACGTATAACGATATCTACATTTAGGATATAACGTATAACGATATGTAGACGTAGGATATAACGTATAACGTTATCTACATATAGGATATAACGTATAACGGTACGTAGATATAGTATATAACCTAAAACGTTATCTACATATAGGATATAACGTATAACGATATGTAGATATAGGATATAACGTATAACGATTCGTAGACATAGTATATAACGTATAACGATACGTAGATATAGGATATATCGTATAACGATATGCAGATATTGGATATTACGAATAACGATATCTACATATAGGATATATCGTATAACGATACGTAGATATAGGATATAACGTAAAACGTTATCTACATATGGGATATAACGTATAACGATACGTAGATATAGGATATAACGTATAACGATATCTACATATAGGATATAACGTATAACGATATGTAGACGTAGGATATAACGTATAACGTTATCTACATATAGGATATAACGTATAACGTTATCTACATATAGGATATAACGTATAACGTTATCTACATATAGGATATAACGTATAACGATATGTAGATATAGGATATAACGTATAACGATACGCAGATATAGGATATAACGTATAACGATATGCAGATATTGGATATAACGTATAACGACATCTACATATAGGATATAACGTATAACGATACGTAGATATAGGATATAACGTAAAACGTTATCTACATATAGGATATAGCGTATATCGATATGTGGATATAGGATATAACGTAAAACGTTATCTACATATGGGATATAACGTATAACGTTATCTACATATACGATATAACGTATAACGATACGTAGATATAGGATATAACGTATAACGATATGTAGATATAGGATATAACGTATAACGATATCTACATTTAGGATATAACGTATAACGATATGTAGACGTAGGATATAACGTATAACGTTATCTACATATAGGATATAACGTATAACGGTACGTAGATATAGTATATAACCTAAAACGTTATCTACATATAGGATATAACGTATAACGATATGTAGATATAGGATATAACGTATAACGATACGTAGACATAGTATATAACGTATAACGATACGTAGATATAGGATATATCGTATAACGATATGCAGATATTGGATATTACGAATAACGATATCTACATATAGGATATATCGTATAACGATACGTAGATATAGGATATAACGTAAAACGTTATCTACATATGGGATATAACGTATAACGATACGTAGATATAGGATATAACGTATAACGATATCTACATATAGGATATAACGTATAACGATATGTAGACGTAGGATATAACGTATAACGTTATCTACATATAGGATATAACGTATAACGTTATCTACATATAGGATATAACGTATAACGTTATCTACATATAGGATATAACGTATAACGATACGTAGATATAGGATATAACGTAGAACGATATCTACATATAGGATATAACGTATAACGATATGTAGACGTAGGATATAACGTATAACGTCATCTACATATAGAATATAACGTATAACGATACGTAGATATAGGATATAACGTATAAGGATATGCAGATATAGGATATAAGGTATAACGATATCTACATATAGGATATAACGTTTAACGATATGTAGATATAGGATATAACGTATAACGATATGTAGACATAGGATATATTGTATAACGATACGTAGATATAGGATATAACGTATAACGTTATCTACATATAGGATATAACGTATAACGATACGTAGATGTAGGATATAACGTATAACGATATGTAGATATAGGATATAACGTATAACGATACGTACATATAGGATATAACGTATAACGTTATCTACATATAGGATATAACGTATAACGATATGTAGATGTAGGATATAACGTATAACGATATGCAGATATTGGATATAACGTATAACGATATGTAGATGTAGGATATAACGTATAACGATATCTACATATAGGATATAACGAATAACGACATGTAGACATAGGATATAACGTATAACGTTATTTACATATAGGATATAACGTATAACGATACGTAGATATAGGATATAACGTATAACGATATGCAGATATTGGATATAACGTATAACGACATCTACATATAGGATATAACGTATAACGATACGTAGATATAGGATATAACGTAAAACGTTATCTACATATAGGATATAACGTATATCGATATGTGGATATAGGATATAACGTAAAACGTTATCTACATATGGGATATAACGTATAACGTTATCTACATATAGGATATAACGTATATCGATACGTAGATATAGGATATAACGTATAACGATATGTAGATATAGGATATAACGTATAACGATATGTAGATATAGGATATAACGTATAACGGTACGCAGATATAGTATATAACGTAAAACGTTATCTACATATAGGATATAACGTATAACGATATGTAGATATAGGATATAACGTATAACGATATGTAGATATATGATATAACGTATAACGATATCTACATATAGGATATAACGTATAACGAAATGTAGATATAGGATATAACGTATAACGATATCTACATATAGGATATATCGTATAACGATACGTAGATACAGGATATAACGTGAAACGTTATCTACATATAGGATATAACGTATAACGATATGTAGACGTAGGATATAACCTGTAACGTTATCTACATATACGATATAACGTATAACGATACGTAGATATAGGATATAACGTATAACGATACGTAGACATAGTATATAACGTATAACGATACGTAGATATAGGATATGACGTATAACGATATGCAGTTATTGGATATAACGTATAACGATATCTACATATAGGATATATCGTATAACGATACGTAGATACACGATATAACGTGAAACGTTATCTACATATAGGATATCACGCATAACGATATGTAGATGTAGGATATAACGTATAAAGTTATCTACATATAGGATATAACGAATAAGGATACGTAGATATAGGATACAACGTATAACGATATGTAGATATAGGATATAACGTATAACGATATCTACATATAGGATATAACGAATAACGATATGTAGACGTAGGTTATAACGTATAACGTTATCTACATATAGGATATATCGTATTACGATACGTAGATATAGGATATAACGTATATCGATATGTAGATATAGGATATAACGTATATCGATATGTGGATATAGGATATAACGTAAAACGTTATCTACATATGGGATATAACGTATAACGTTATCTACATATACGATATAACGTATAACGATACGTAGATATAGGATATAACGTATAACGATATGTAGATATAGGATATAACGTATAACGATATGTAGATATAGGATATAACGTATAACGATATGTAGATATAGGATATAACGTAAAACGTTATCTACATATGGGATATAACGTATAACGATATGTAGACATAGGATATAACGTATACCGATATGTAGATATAGGATATAACGTAAAACGTTATCTACATATAGGATATAACGTATAACGATATGTAGATATAGGATATAACGTATAACGATATGTAGATATAGGATATAACGTATAACGATATCTACATATTGGATATAACGTATAACGATACGTAGACGTAGGATATAACGAATAACGTTATCTACATATAGGATATGACGTATAACGATACGTAGATATAGGATATAACGTATAACGATATCTACATATAGGATATAACGTATAACGATATGTATAATATAGGATATAACGTATAACGATATGTAGATATAGGATATAACGTATAACGATATGTAGATATAGGATATAACGTATAACGGTACGTAGATATAGGATATAACGTAAAACGATATGTAGATATAGGATATAACGTATAACGGTACGTAGATATTGTATATAACGTAAAACGTTATCTACATATAGGATATAACGTATAACGATACGCAGATATAGGATATAACGTATAACGATATGTAGATATAGGATATAACGTATAACGATATGTAGATATAGGATATAACGTATAACGGTACGTAGATATTGTATATAACGTAAAACGTTATCTACATATAGGATATAACGTATAACGATATGTAGATATAGGATATAACGTATAACGATATGTAGACGTAGGATATAACGTATAACGATACGTACATATAGGATATAACGTATAACGTTATCTACATATAGGATATAACGTATAACGATATGTAGACGTAGGATATAACGTATAACGTTATCTACATATAGGATATAACGTATAACGTTATCTACATATAGGATATAACGTATAACGATACGTAGATATAGGATATAACGTATAACGATATGTATAATATAGGATATAACGTATAACGATAGGTAGATATAGGATATAACGTATAACGATACGCAGATATAGGATATAACGTATAACGATATGCAGATATTGGATATAACGTATAACGACATCTACATATAGGATATAACGTATAACGATACGTAGATATAGGATATAACGTAAAACGTTATCTACATATAGGATATAACGTATAACGATACGTAGATATCGGATATAACGTATAACGATACGTAGACATAGTATGTAACGTATAACGATACGTAGATATAGGATATAACGTATAACGATATGCATATATAGGATATAACGTATAACGATATGTAGATATAGGATATAACGTATAACGATATGTAGACATAGGATATATCGTATAACGATACGTAGATATGGGATATATCGTATAACGTTATCTACATATAGGATATAACGTATAACGATATCTAGATGTAGGATATAACGTATAACGTTATCTACATATAGGATATAACGTATAACGATACGTAGATATAGGATATAACGTATAACGATATGTAGGTATAGGATATAACGTATAACGATATGTAGACATAGGATATATCGTATAACGATACGTAGATATAGGATATGACGTATAACGTTATCTACATATAGTATATAACGTATAACGATATGTAGACGTAGGAAATAACATATAACGCTATCTACATATAGGATATAACGTATAACGATACGTAGATATAGGATATAACATATAACGATATGTAGATATAGGATATAACGTATAACGATATGTAGATATAGGATATATCGTATAACGATACGTAGATATAGGATATGACGTATAACGTTATCTACATATAGTATATAACGTATAACGATATGTAGACGTAGGAAATAACGTATAACGCTATCTACATATAGGATATAACGTATAACGATATGTAGATATAGGATATAACGTATAACGATATGTAGATATAGGATATAACGTATAACGATACGTAGATATAGTATATAACGTAAAACGTTATCTACATATAGGATATAACGTATAACGATACGTAGATATAGGATATAACGTATAACGATACGTAGACATAGTATATAACGTATAACGATACGTAGATATAGGATATAACGTATAACGATACGTACATATAGGATATAACGTATAACGATATCTACATATAGGATATAACGTTTAACGATATGTAGATATAGGATATAACGTATAACGATATGTAGACATAGGATATATCGTATAACGATACGTAGATATAGGATATAACGTATAACGTTATCTACATATAGGATATAACGTATAACGATATGTAGATGTAGGATATAACGTATAACGTTATCTACATATAGGATATAACGTATAACGATACGTAGATATAGGATACAACGTATAACGATATGTAGATATAGGATATATCGTATAACGATACGTAGATATAGGATATAACGTATAACGTTATCTACATATAGGATATAACGTATTACGATATCTAGATGTAGGATATAACGTATAACGTTATCTACATATAGGATATAACGTATAACGATACGTAGATAGAGGATATAACGTATAACGATATGTAGGTATAGGATATAACGTATAACGATATGTAGACATAGGATATATCGTATAACGATACGTAGATATAGGATATAACGTATAACGTTATCTACATATAGGATATAACGTATTACGATATCTAGATGTAGGATATAACGTATAACGTTATCTACCTATAGGATATAACGTATAACGATACGTAGATAGAGGATATAACGTATAACGATATGTAGGTATAGGATATAACGTATAACGATATGTAGACATAGGATATATCGTATAACGATACGTAGATATAGGATAAGCCGTATAACATTATCTACATATACTATATAACGTATAACGATATGTAGACGTAGGAAATAACATATAACGCTATCTACGTATAGGATATAACGTATAACGATACGTAGATAGAGGATATAACGTATAACGATATGTAGGTATAGGATATAACGTATAACGATATGTAGACATAGGATATATCGTATAACGATACGTAGATATAGGATAAGCCGTATAACATTATCTACATATAGTATATAACGTATAACGATATGTAGACGTAGGAAATAACATATAACGCTATCTACGTATAGGATATAACGTACAACGATACGTAGATATAGGATACAACGTATAACGATATGTAGATATGGGATATAACGTATAACGATATCTACATATAGGATATAACGTATAACGATATGTAGACGTAGGATATAACGTATAACGATACGTAGATATAGGATATAACGTATAACGATATGTAGATATAGGATATAACGTATAACGTTATCTACATATAGGATATAACGTATAACGATACGTAGATATAGGATATAACGTATAACGATATGTAGATATAGGATATAACGTATAACGATATCTACATATAGGATATAACGTATAACGATATGTAGACGTAGGATATAACGTATAACGTTATCTACATATAGGATATAACGTATAACGATTCGTAGATATAGGATATAACGTATAACGATATGTAGGTATAGGATATAACGTACAACGATACGTAGATATAGGATATAACGTATAACGATATGTAGATATAGGATATAACGTATAACGATATCTACATATAGGATATAACGTATAACGATATGTAGACGTAGGATATAACGTATAACGTTATCTACATATAGGATATAACGTATAACGATACGTAGATATAGGATATAACGTATAACGATATGTAGATATAGGATATAACGTATAACGATATGTAGATATAGGATATAACGTATAACGATACGTAGATATAGTATATAACGTAAAACGTTATCTACATATAGGATATAACGTATAACGATACGTAGATATAGGATATAACGTATAACGATACGTAGACATAGTATATAACGTATAACGATATGTGGACGTAGGATATAACGTATAACGTTATCTACATATAGGATATAACGTATAATGATACGTAGATATAGGATATAACGTATAACGATATGTAGATATAGGAAATAACGTATAAAGGTATGTAGATATAGGATATAACGTATAACGATACGTAGATATAGTATATAACGTAAAACGTTATCTACATATAGGATATAACGTATAACGATATGTAGATATAGGATATAACGTATAACGATACGTAGATATAGGATACAACGTATAACGATATGTAGATGTAGGATATAACGTATAACGTTATCTACATATAGGATATAACGTATAACGATACGTAGATATAGGATACAACGTATAACGATATGTAGATATAGGATATAACGTATAACGATATCTACATATAGGATATAACGTATAACGATATGTAGACGTAGGATATAACGTATAACGTTATCAACATATAGGATATAACGTATAACGATACGTAGATATAGTATATAACGTAAAACGTTATCTACATATAGGATATAACGTATAACGATATGTGGACGTAGGATATAACGTATAATGATACGTAGACGTAGGATATAACGTATAACGTTATCTACATATAGGATATAACGTATAACGATACGTAGATATAGGATATAACGTATAACGATATGTAGATATAGGATATAACGTATAACGTTATGTAGACATAGGATATAACGTATAACGATACGTAGATATAGTATATAACGTAAAACGTTATCTACATATAGGATATAGCGTATATCGATATGTGGATATAGGATATAACGTAAAACGTTATCTACATATGGGATATAACGTATAACGTTATCTACATATACGATATAACGTATAACGATACGTAGATATAGGATATAACGTATAACGATACGTAGATATAGTATATAACGTAAAACGTTATCTACATATAGGATATAACGTATAACGATATGTGGACGTAGGATATAACGTATAATGATACGTAGACGTAGGATATAACGTATAACGATATGTAGATATAGGATATAACGTATAACGATATCTACATTTAGGATATAACGTATAACGATATGTAGACGTAGGATATTACGTATAACGTTATCTACATATAGGATATAACGTATAACGGTACGTAGATATAGTATATAACCTAAAACGTTATCTACATATAGGATATAACGTATAACGATATGTAGATATAGGATATAACGTATAACGATTCGTAGACATAGTATATAACGTATAACGATACGTAGATATAGGATATATCGTATAACGATATGCAGATATTGGATATTACGAATAACGATATCTACAAATAGGATATATCGTATAACGATACGTAGATATAGGATATAACGTAAAACGTTATCTACATATGGGATATAACGTATAACGATACGTAGATATAGGATATAACGTATAACGATATCTACATATAGGATATAACGTATAACGATATGTAGACGTAGGATATAACGTATAACGTTATCTACATATAGGATATAACGTATAACGTTATCTACATATAGGATATAACGTATAACGTTATCTACATATAGGATATAACGTATAACGATATGTAGATATAGGATATAACGTATAACGATACGCAGATATAGGATATAACGTATAACGATATGCAGATATTGGATATAACGTATAACGACATCTACATATAGGATATAACGTATAACGATACGTAGATATAGGATATAACGTAAAACGTTATCTACATATAGGATATAGCGTATATCGATATGTGGATATAGGATATAACGTAAAACGTTATCTACATATGGGATATAACGTATAACGTTATCTACATATACGATATAACGTATAACGATACGTAGATATAGGATATAACGTATAACGATATGTAGATATAGGATATAACGTATAACGATATCTACATTTAGGATATAACGTATAACGATATGTAGACGTAGGATATAACGTATAACGTTATCTACATATAGGATATAACGTATAACGGTACGTAGATATAGTATATAACCTAAAACGTTATCTACATATGGGATATAACGTATAACGATACGTAGATATAGGATATAACGTATAACGATATCTACATATAGGATATAACGTATAACGATATGTAGACGAAGGATATAACGTATAACGTTATCTACATATAGGATATAACGTATAACGTTATCTACATATAGGATATAACGTATAACGTTATCTACATATAGGATATAACGTATAACGATACGTAGATATAGGATATAACGTAGAACGATATCTACATATAGGATATAACGTATAACGATATGTAGACGTAGGATATAACGTATAACGTCATCTACATATAGAATATAACGTATAACGATACGTAGATATAGGATATAACGTATAAGGATATGCAGATATAGGATATAAGGTATAACGATATCTACATATAGGATATAACGTTTAACGATATGTAGATATAGGATATAACGTATAACGATATGTAGACATAGGATATATTGTATAACGATACGTAGATATAGGATATAACGTATAACGTTATCTACATATAGGATATAACGTATAACGATACGTAGATGTAGGATATAACGTATAACGATATGTAGATATAGGATATAACGTATAACGATACGTACATATAGGATATAACGTATAACGTTATCTACATATAGGATATAACGTATAACGATATGTAGATGTAGGATATAACGTATAACGATATGCAGATATTGGATATAACGTATAACGATATGTAGATGTAGGATATAACGTATAACGATATCTACATATAGGATATAACGAATAACGACATGTAGACGTAGGATATAACGTATAACGTTATTTACATATAGGATATAACGTATAACGATACGTAGATATAGGATATAACGTATAACGATATGCAGATATTGGATATAACGTATAACGACATCTACATATAGGATATAACGTATAACGGTACGTAGATATAGGATATAACGTAAAACGTTATCTACATATAGGATATAACGTATATCGATATGTGGATATAGGATATAACGTAAAACGTTATCTACATATGGGATATAACGTATAACGTTATCTACATATAGGATATAACGTATATCGATACGTAGATATAGGATATAACGTATAACGATATGTAGATATAGGATATAACGTATAACGATATGTAGATATAGGATATAACGTATAACGGTACGCAGATATAGTATATAACGTAAAACGTTATCTACATATAGGATATAACGTATAACGATATGTAGATATAGGATATAACGTATAACGATATGTAGATATATGATATAACGTATAACGATATCTACATATAGGATATAACGTATAACGATACGTAGATATAGGATATAACGTATAACGATACGTAGACATAGTATATAACGTATAACGATACGTAGATATAGGATATGACGTATAACGATATGCAGTTATTTGATATAACGTATAACGATATCTACATATAGGATATATCGTATAACGATACGTAGATACAGGATATAACGTGAAACGTTATCTACATATAGGATATAACGAATAAGGATACGTAGATATAGGATACAACGTATAACGATATGTAGATATAGGATATAACGTATAACGATATCTACATATAGGATATAACGAATAACGATATGTAGACGTAGGTTATAACGTATAACGTTATCTACATAGAGGATATATCGTATTACGATACGTAGATATAGGATATAACGTATATCGATATGTAGATATAGGATATAACGTATATCGATATGTGGATATAGGATATAACGTAAAACGTTATCTACATATGGGATATAACGTATAACGTTATCTACATATACGATATAACGTATAACGATACGTAGATATAGGATATAACGTATAACGATATGTAGATATAGGATATAACGTATAACGATATGTAGATATAGGATATAACGTAAAACGTTATCTACATATGGGATATAACGTATAACGATATGTAGACATAGGATATAACGTATACCGATATGTAGATATAGGATATAACGTAAAACGTTATCTACATATAGGATATAACGTATAACGATATGTAGATATAGGATATAACGTATAACGATATGTAGATATAGGATATAACGTATAACGATATCTACATATTGGATATAACGTATAACGATACGTAGACGTAGGATATAACGAATAACGTTATCTACATATAGGATATGACGTATAACGATACGTAGATATAGGATATAACGTATAACGATATCTACATATAGGATATAACGTATAACGATATGTATAATATAGGATATAACGTATAACGATATGTAGATATAGGATATAACGTATAACGGTACGTAGATATTGTATATAACGTAAAACGTTATCTACATATAGGATATAACGTATAACGATACGCAGATATAGGATATAACGTATAACGATATGCAGATATTGGATATAACGTATAACGACATCTACATATAGGATATAACGTATAACGATACGTAGATATAGGATATAACGTAAAACGATATCTACATATAGGATATAACGTATATCGATATGTGGATATAGGATATAACGTAAAACGTTATCTACATATGGGATATAACGTATAACGTTATCTACATATACGATATAACGTATAACGATACGTAGATATAGGATATAACGTATAACGATATGTAGATATAGGATATAACGTATAACGATATGTAGATATAGGATATAACGTATAACGGTACGTAGATATTGTATATAACGTAAAACGTTATCTACATATAGGATATAACGTATAACGATATGTAGATATAGGATATAACGTATAACGATATGTAGACGTAGGATATAACGTATAACGATACGTACATATAGGATATAACGTATAACGTTATCTACATATAGGATATAACGTATAACGATATGTAGACGTAGGATATAACGTATAACGTTATCTACATATAGGATATAACGTATAACGTTATCTACATATAGGATATAACGTATAACGATACGTAGATATAGGATATAACGTATAACGATATGTATAATATAGGATATAACGTATAACGATAGGTAGATATAGGATATAACGTATAACGATACGCAGATATAGGATATAACGTATAACGATATGCAGATATTGGATATAACGTATAACGACATCTACATATAGGATATAACGTATAACGATACGTAGATATAGGATATAACGTAAAACGTTATCTACATATAGGATATAGCGTATATCGATATGTGGATATAGGATATAACGTAAAACGTTATCTACATATGGGATATAACGTATAACGTTATCTACATATACGATATAACGTATAACGATACGTAGATATAGGATATAACGTATAACGATATGTAGATATAGGATATAACGTATAACGATATGTAGATATAGGATATAACGTATAACGGTACGTAGATATAGTATATAACGTAAAACGTTATCTACATATAGGATATAACGTATAACGATATGTAGATATAGGATATAACGTATAACGATATGTAGACGTAGGATATAACGTATAACGATACGTACATATAGGATATAACGTATAACGTTATCTACATATAGGATATAACGTATAACGATATGTAGACGTAGGATATAACGTATAACGTTATCTACATATAGGATATAACGTATAACGATACGTAGACATAGTATATAACGTATAACGATACGTAGATATAGGATATATCGTATAACGATATGCAGATATTGGATATTACGAATAACGATATCTACATATAGGATATATCGTATAACGATACGTAGATATAGGATATAACGTAAAACGTTATCTACATATGGGATATAACGTATAACGATACGTAGATATAGGATATAACGTATAATGATATCTACATTTAGGATATAACGTATAACGATATGTAGACGCAGGATATAACGTATAACGTTATCTACATATAGGATATAACGTATAACGATACGTAGATATAGGATATAACGTATAACGATATGTAGACGTAGGATATAACCTGTAACGTTATCTACATATACGATATAACGTATAACGATACGTAGATATAGGATATAACGTATAACGATACGTAGATATAGGATATGACGTATAACGATATGCAGTTATTGGATATAACGTATAACGATATCTACATATAGGATATATCGTATAACGATACGTAGATACAGGATATAACGTGAAACGTTATCTACATATAGGATATCACGCATAACGATATGTATGTGTAGGATATAACGTATAACGTTATCTACATATAGGATATAACGTATAACGATATGTAGACGTAGGATATAACGTATAACGATATGCAGATATTGGATATAACGTATAACGACATCTACATATAGGATATAACGTATAACGATACGTAGATATAGGATATAACGTAAAACGTTATCTACATATAGGATATAACGTATATCGATATGTGGATATAGGATATAACGTAAAACGTTATCTACATATGGGATATAACGTATAACGTTATCTACATATACGATATAACGTATAACGATACGTAGATATAGGATATAACGTATAACGATATGTAGATATAGGATATAACGTATAACGTTATGTAGATATAGGATATAACGTATAACGGTACGTAGATATAGTATATAACCTAAAACGTTATCTACATATAGGATATAACGTATAACGATATGTAGATATAGGATATAACGTATAACGATACGTAGACATAGTATATAACGTATAACGATACGTAGATATAGGATATATCGTATAACGATATGCAGATATTGGATATTACGAATAAAGGTATCTACATATAGGATATATCGTATAACGATACGTAGATATAGGATATAACGTATAACGATATCTACATATAGGATATAACGTATAACGATATGTAGACGTAGGATATAACGTATAACGTTATCTACATATAGGATATAACGTATAACGATACGTACATATAGGATATAACGTAGAACGATATCTACATATAGGATATAACGTATAACGATATGTAGACGTAGGATATAACGTAAAACGTTATCTACATATGGGATATAACGTATAACGTTATCTACATATAGGATATAACGTATATCGATACGTAGATATAGGATATAACGTATAACGATATGTAGATATAGGATATAACGTATAACGATATGTAGATATAGGATATAACGTATAACGGTACGCAGATATAGTATATAACGTAAAACGTTATCTACATATAGGATATAACGTATAACGATATGTAGATATAGGATATAACGTATAACGATATGTAGATATATGATATAACGTATAACGATATCTACATATAGGATATAACGTATAACGAAATGTAGACGTAGGATATAACGTATAACGATATCTACATATAGGATATATCGTATAACGATACGTAGATATAGGATATAACGTGAAACGTTATCTACATATAGGATATAACGTATAACGATATGTAGACGTAGGATAAAACCTGTAACGTTATCTACATATACGATATAACGTATAACGATACGTAGATATAGGATATAACGTATAACGATACGTAGACATAGTATATAACGTATAACGATACGTAGATATAGGATATGACGTATAACGATATGCAGTTATTGGATATAACGTATAACGATATCTACATATAGGATATATCGTATAACGATACGTAGATACAGGATATAACGTGAAACGTTATCTACATATAGGATATCACGCATAACGATATGTAGATGTAGGATATAACGTATAACGATATGTAGATATAGGATATAACGTATAACGGTACGCAGATATAGTATATAACGTAAAACGTTATCTACATATAGGATATAACGTATAACGATATGTAGATATAGGATATAACGTATAACGATATGTAGATATATGATATAACGTATAACGATATCTACATATAGGATATAACGTATAACGAAATGTAGACGTAGGATATAACGTATAACGATATCTACATATAGGATATATCGTATAACGATTTGTAGATATAGGATATAACGTATAACGATATCTACATATAGGATATAACGAATAACGATATGTAGACGTAGGTTATAACGTATAACGTTATCTATATATAGGATATATCGTATTACGATACGTAGATATAGGATATAACGTATATCGATATGTAGATATAGGATACAACGTATAACGATACGTACATATAGGATATAACGTATAACGATATGTAGATATAGGATATAACGTATAACGATATGTAGATATAGGATATAACGTATAACGGTACGCAGATATAGTATATAACGTAAAACGTTATCTACATATAGGATATAACGTATAACGATATGTAGATATAGGATATAACGTATAACGATATGTAGATATATGATATAACGTATAACGATATCTACATATAGGATATAACGTATAACGAAATGTAGACGTAGGATATAACGTATAACGATATCTACATATAGGATATATCGTATAACGATTTGTAGATATAGGATATAACGTATAACGATATCTACATATAGGATATAACGAATAACGATATGTAGACGTAGGTTATAACGTATAACGTTATCTATATATAGGATATATCGTATTACGATACGTAGATATAGGATATAACGTATATCGATATGTAGATATAGGATACAACGTATAACGATACGTACATATAGGATATAACGTATAACGTTATCTACATATAGGATATAACGTATAACGATATGTAGACGTAGGATATAACGTATAACGTTATCTACATATAGGATATAACGTATAACGATACGTAGATATAGGATATAACGTATAACGATATGTAGATATGGGATATAACGTATAACGATATGTAGATGTAGGATATAACGTATAACGATATCTACATATAGGATATAACGAATAACGACATGTAGACGTAGGATATAACGTATAACGTTATCTACATATAGGATATAACGTATAACGATACGTAGATATAGGATATAACGTGTAACGATATGTAGATATAGGATATAACTTATAACGATACGTACATATAGGATATAACGTATAACGTTATCTACATATAGGATATAACGTATAACGATATGTAGACGTAGGATGTAACGTATAACGTTATCTACATATAGGATATAACGTATAACGATACGTAGATATAGGATATAACGTATAACGATAGCTAGTTATGGGATATAACGTATAACGATATGTAGATGTAGGATATAACGTATAACGTTATCTACATATAGGATATAACGTATATCGATATGTGGATATAGGATATAACGTAAAACGTTATCTACATATGGGATATAACGTATAACGATATGTAGACATAGGATATAACGTATAACGATATGTAGATATAGGATATAACGTAAAACGTTATCTACATACAGGATATAACGTATAACGATACGTAGATGTAGGATATGACGTATAACGATACGTAGATATAGGATATAACGTATAACGATATGTAGATATAGGATATATCGTATAACGATATCTACATATAGGATATAACGTATAACGATACGTAGATATAGGATATAACGTAAAACGTTATCTACATATAGGATATAACGTATATCGATATGTGGATATAGGATATAACGTAAAACGTTATCTACATATGGGATATAACGTATAACGTTATCTACATATACGATATAACGTATAACGATACGTAGATATAGGATATAACGTATAACGATATGTAGATATAGGATATAACGTATAACGATATGTAGATATAGGATATAACGTATAACGGTACGTAGATATAGTATATAACGTAAAACGTTATCTACATATAGGATATAACGTATAACGATATGTAGATATAGGATATAACGTAAAACGTTATCTACATATGGGATATAACGTATAACGATATGTAGACATAGGATATAACGTATAACGATATGTAGATATAGGATATAACGTAAAACGTTATCTACATATAGGATATAACGCATAACGATACGTAGATGTAGGATATGACGTAAAACGTTATCTACATATAGGATATAACGTATATCGATATGTGGATATAGGATATAACGTAAAACGTTATCTACATATGGGATATAACGTATAACGTTATCTACATATAGGATATAACGTATAACGATACGTAGATATAGGATATAACGTATAACGATATGTAGATATAGGATATAACGTATAACGATCTGTAGATATAGGATATAACGTATAACGGTACGCAGATATAGTATATAACGTAAAACGTTATCTACATATAGGATATAACGTATAACGATATGTAGATATAGGATATAACGTATAACGATATGTAGATATTCGATATAACGTATAACGATATCTACATATAGGATATAACGTATAACGATATGTAGACGTAGGATATAACGTATAACGATATCTACATATTGGATATATCGTATAACGATACGTAGATATAGGATATAACGTGAAACGTTATCTACATATAGGATATAACGTATAACGATATGTAGACGTAGGATATAACGTGTAACGTTATCTACATATACGATATAACGTATAACGATACGTAGATATAGGATATAACGTATAACGATACGTAGACATAGTATATAACGTATAACGATACGTAGATGTAGAATATGACGTATAACGATATGCAGTTATTGGATATAACGTATAACGATATCTACATATAGGATATATCGTATAACGATACGTAGATATAGGATATAACGTGAAACGTTATCTACATATAGGATATCACGTATAACGATATGTAGATGTAGGATATAACGTATAAAGTTATCTACATATAGGATATAACGAATAAGGATACGTAGATATAGGATACAACGTATAACGATATGTAGATATAGGATATAACGTATAACGATATCTACATATAGGATATAACGAATAACGATATGTAGACGTAGGATATAACGTATAACGTTATCTACATATAGGATATATCGTATTAAGATACGTAGATATAGGATATAACGTATAACGATATGTAGATATAGGATACAACGTATAACGATACGTACATATAGGATATAACGTATAACGTTATCTACATATAGGATATAACGTATAACGATATGTAGACGTAGGATATAACGTATAACGTTATCTACATATAGGATATAACGTATAACGATACGTAGATGTAGGATATAACGTATAACGATATCTAGATATGGGATATAACGTATAACGATATGTAGATGCAGGATATAACGCATAACGATATCTACATATAGGATATAACGAATAACGACATGTAGACGTAGGATATAACGTATAACGTTATCTACATATAGGATATAACGTATAACGATACGTAGATATAGGATATAACGTGTAACGATATGTAGATATAGGATATAACGTATAACGATACGTACATATAGGATATAACGTATAACGTTATCTACATATAGGATATAACGTATAACGATATGTAGACGTAGGATGTAACGTATAACGTTACTACATATAGGATATAACGTATAACGATACGTAGATATAGGATATAACGTAAAACGTTATCTACATATAGGATATAACGTATATCGATATGTGGATATAGGATATAACGTAAAACGTTATCTACATATGGGATATAACGTATAACGTTATCTACATATACGATATAACGTATAACGATACGTAGATATAGGATATAACGTATAACGATATGTAGATATAGGATATAACGTATAACGATATGTAGATATAGGATATAACGTATAACGGTACGTAGATATAGTATATAACGTAAAACGTTATCTACATATAGGATATAACGTATAACGATATGTAGATATAGGATATAACGTAAAACGTTATCTACATATGGGATATAACGTATAACGATATGTAGACATAGGATATAACGTATAACGATATGTAGATATAGGATATAACGTATAACGATATGTAGATATAGGATATAACGTATAACGATATCTACATATAGGATATAACGTATAACGATATGTAGACGTAGGATATAACGTATAACGTTTCTACATATAGGATATAACGTATAACGATATGTAGACGTAGGATATAACGTATAACGTTATCTACATATAGGATATGACGTATAACGATACGTAGATATAGGATATAACGTATAACGATATCTACATATAGGATATAACGTATAACGATATGTAGACGTAGGATATAACGTATAACGCTACGTAGATATAGGATATAACGTATAACGATATTTAGATATAGGATATAACGTATAACGATACGTACATATAGGATATAACGTATAACGTTATCTACATATAGGATATAACGTATAACGATATGTAGACGTAGGATATAACGTATAACGTTATCTACATATAGGATATAACGTATAACGATACGTAGATATAGGATATAACGTATAACGATAGGTAGATATAGGATATAACGTATAACGATATGTAGATGTAGGATATAACGTATAACGTTATCTACATATAGGATATAACGTATAACGATACGTAGATATAGGATACAACGTATAACGGTATGTAGATATAGGATATAACGTATAACGATACGTAGATATAGGATATATCGTATAACGATACGTAGATATAGGATATAACGTATAACGATACGTACATATAGGATATAACGTATATCGATATGTGGACATAGGATATAACGTAAAACGTTATCTACATATGGGATATAACGTATAACGTTATCTACATATAGGATATAACGTATAACGATACGTAGATATAGGATATAACGTATAATGATATGTAGACATAGGATATAACGTATAACGATATGTAGATATAGAATATAACGTATAACGGTACGTAGATATAGTATATAACGTAAAACGATATCTACATATAGGATATAACGTATAACGATATGTAGACGTAGGATATAACGTATAACGTTATCTACATATAGGATATGACGTATAACGATACGTAGATATAGGATATAACGTATAACGATATCTACATATAGGATATAACGTATAACGATATGTAGACGTAGGATATAACGTATAACGTTTCTACATATAGGATATAACGTATAACGATATGAAGACGTAGGATATAACGTATAACGTTATCTACATATAGGATATAACGTATAACGATATGTAGACATAGGATATAACGTATAACGATATGTAGATATAGGATATAACGTAAAACGTTATCTACATATAGGATATAACGTATAACGATATGTAGATATAGGATATAACGTATAACGATATGTAGATATAGGATATAACGTATAACGTTATCTACATATAGGATATAACGTATAACGATATGTAGACATAGGATATAACGTATAACGATATGTAGATATAGGATATAACGTAAAACGTTATCTACATATAGGATATAACGTATAACGATATGTAGATATAGGATATAACGTATAACGATATGTAGATATAGGATATAACGTATAACGATATCTACATATAGGATATAACGAATAACGATATGTAGACGTAGGATATAACGTATAACGTTATCTACATATAGGATATATCGTATTAAGATACGTAGATATAGGATATAACGTATAACGATATGTAGATATAGGATACAACGTATAACGATACGTGCATATAGGATATAACGTATAACGTTATCTACATATAGGATATAACGTATAACGATATGTAGACGTAGGATATAACGTATAACGTTATCTACATATAGGATATAACGTATAACGATACGTAGATATAGGATATAACGTACAACGATATGTAGATATGGGATATAACGTATAACGATATGTAGATGTAGGATATAACGTATAACGATATCTACATATAGGATATAACGAATAACGACATGTAGACGTAGGATATAACGTATAACGTTATCTACATAAAGGATATAACGTATAACGATACGTAGATATAGGATATAACGTGTAACGATATGTAGATATAGGATATAACGTATAACGATACGTACATATAGGATATAACGTATAACGTTATCTACATATAGGATATAACGTATAACGATATGTAGACGTAGGATGTAACGTATAACGTTACTACATATAGGATATAACGTATAACGATACGTAGATATAGGATATAACGTATAACGTTATCTACATATAGGATATAACGTATAACGATACGTAGATATAGGATACAACGTATAACAATATGTAGATGTAGGATATAACGTATAACGATATCTACATATAGGATATAACGTATAACGATATGTAGACGTAGGATATAACGTATAACGTTATCTACATATAGGATATAACGTATAACGATACGTAGAAATAGGATATAACGTATAACGGTATGTAGGTATAGGATATAACGTATAACGATACGTAGATATAGGATATAACGTATAACGATATGTAGGTATAGGATAAATCGTATAACGATATCTACATATAGGATATAACGTATAACGATACGTAGATATAGGATATAACGTAAAACGTTATCTACATATAGGATATAACGTATATCGATATGTGGATATAGGATATAACGTAAGACGTTATCTACATATGGGATATAACGTATAACGTTATCTACATGTACGATATAACGTATAACGATACGTAGATAAAGGATATAACGTATAACGATATGTAGATACAGGATATAACGTATAACGATATGTAGATATAGGATATAACGTATAACGGTACGTAGATATAGTGTATAACGTAAAACGTTATCTACATATAGGATATAACGTATAACGATATGTAGATATAGGATATAACGTAAAACGTTATCTACATATGGGATATAACGTATAACGATATGTAGACATAGGATATAACGTATAACGATATGTAGATATAGGATATAACGTAAAACGTTATCTACATATAGGATATAACGTATAACGATATGTAGATATAGGATATAACGTATAACGATATGTAGATATAGGATATAACGTATAACGATATCTACATATAGGATATAACGTATAACGATATGTAGACGTAGGATATAACGTATAACGTTATCTACATATAGGATATGACGTATAACGATACGTAGATATAGGATATAACGTATAACGATATCTACATATAGGATATAACGTATAACGATATGTAGATTTAGGATATAACGTATAACGTTATCTACATATAGGATATAACGTATAACGATACGTAGATATAGGATATAACGTATAACGATATGTAGATATAGGATATAACGTATAACGATACGTACATATAGGATATAACGTATAACGTTATCTACATATAGGATATAACGTATAACGACATCTACATATAGGATATAACGTATAACGATACGTAGATATAGGATATAACGTAAAACGTTATCTGCATATAGAATATAACGTATAACGTTATCTACATATAGGATATAACGTATAACGTTATCTACATATAGGATATAACGTATAACGATACGTAGATATAGGATATAACGTAGAACGATATCTACATATAGGATATAACGTATAACGATATGTAGACGTAGGATATATTGTATAACGATACGTAGATATAGGATATAACGTATAACGTTATCTACATATAGGATATAACGTATAACGATACGTAGATGTAGGATATAACGTATAACGATATGTAGATATAGGATATAACATATAACGATACGTACATATAGGACATAACGTATAACGTTATCTACATATAGGATATATCGTATAACGATACGTAGATACAGGATATAACGTGAAACGTTATCTACATATAGGATATCACGCATAACGATATGTAGATGTAGGATATAACGTATAAAGTTATCTACATATAGGATATAACGAATAAGGATACGTAGATATAGGATACAACGTATAACGATACGTAGATATAGGATATAACGTATAACGATATCTACATATAGGATATAACGAATAACGATATGTAGACGTAGGTTATAACGTATAACGTTATCTACATATAGGATATATCGTATTACGATACGTAGATATAGGATATAACGTATATCGATATGTAGATATAGGATACAACGTATAACGATACGTACATATAGGATATAACGTATAACGTTATCTACATATAGGATATAACGTATAACGATATGTAGACGTAGGATATAACGTATAACGTTATCTACATATAGGATATAACGTATAACGATACGTAGATATAGGATATAACGTATAACGATATGTAGATATGGGATATAACGTATAACGATATGTAGATGTAGGATATAACGTATAACGATATCTACATATAGGATATAACGAATAACGACATGTAGACGTAGGATATAACGTATAACGTTATCTACATATAGGATATAACGTATAACGATACGTAGATATAGGATATAACGTGTAACGATATGTAGATATAGGATATAACGTATAACGATACGTACATATAGGATATAACGTATAACGTTATCTACATATAGGATATAACGTATAACGATAAGTAGACGTAGGATGTAACGTATAACGTTATCTACATATAGGATATAACGTATAACGATACGTAGATATAGGATATAACGTATAACGATAGCTAGTTATGGGATATAACGTATAACGATATGTTGATGTAGGATATAACGTATAACGTTATCTGCATATAGGATATAACGTATATCGATATGTGGATATAGGATATAACGTAAAACGTTATCTACATATGGGATATAACGTATAACGATATGTAGACATAGGATATAACGTATAACGATATGTAGATATAGGATATAACGTAAAACGTTATCTACATACAGGATATAACGTATAACGATACGTAGATGTAGGATATGACGTATAACGATACGTAGATATAGGATATAACGTATAACGATATGTAGATATAGGATATATCGTATAACGATATCTACATATAGGATATAACGTATAACGATACGTAGATATAGGATATAACGTAAAACGTTATCTACATATAGGATATAACGTATATCGATATGTGGATATAGGATATAACGTAAAACGTTATCTACATATGGGATATAACGTATAACGTTATCTACATATACGATATAACGTATAACGATACGTAGATATAGGATATAACGTATAACGATATGTAGATATAGGATATAACGTATAACGATATGTAGATATAGGATATAACGTATAACGGTACGTAGATATAGTATATAACGTAAAACGTTATCTACATATAGGATATAACGTATAACGATATGTAGATATAGGATATAACGTAAAACGTTATCTACATATGGGATATAACGTATAACGATATGTAGACATAGGATATAACGTATAACGATATGTAGATATAGGATATAACGTAAAACGTTATCTACATATAGGATATAACGCATAACGATACGTAGATGTAGGATATGACGTATAACGATATGTAGATATAGGATATAACGTATAACGATACGTACATATAGGATATAACGTATAACGTTATCTACATATAGGATATAACGTATAACGATATGTAGACGTAGGATATAACGTATAACGATATGCAGATATTGGATATAACGTATAACGATATGTAGATGTAGGATATAACGTATAACGATATCTACATATAGGATATAACGAATAACGACATGTAGACGTAGGATATAACGTATAACGTTATCTACGTATAGGATATAACGTATAACGATACTTAGATATAGGATATAACGTATAACGATATGCAGATATTGGATATAACGTATAACGACATCTAGATATAGGATATAACGTATAACGATACGTAGATATAGGATATAACGTAAAACGTTATCTACATATAGGATATAACGTATATCGATATGTGGATATAGGATATAACGTAAAACGTTATCTACATATGGGATATAACGTATAACGTTATCTACATATAGGATATAACGTATAACGATACGTAGATATAGGATATAACGTATAACGATATGTAGATAGAGGATATAACGTATAACGACCTGTAGATATAGGATATAACGTATAACGGTACGCAGATATAGTATATAACGTAAAACGTTATCTACATATAGGATATAACGTATAACGATATGTAGATATAGGATATAACGTATAACGATATGTAGATATTCGATATAACGTATAACGATATCTACATATAGGATATAACGTATAACGATATGTAGACGTAGGATATAACGTATAACGATATCTACATATAGGATATATCGTATAACGATATGTAGACGTAGGATATAACGTATAACGTTTCTACATATAGGATATAACGTATAACGATATGAAGACGTAGGATATAACGTATAACGTTATCTACATATAGGATATAACGTATAACGATATGTAGACATAGGATATAACGTATAACGATATGTAGATATAGGATATAACGTAAAACGTTATCTACATATAGGATATAACGTATAACGATATGTAGATATAGGATATAACGTATAACGATATGTAGATATAGGATATAACGTATAACGTTATCTACATATAGGATATAACGTATAACGATATGTAGACATAGGATATAACGTATAACGATATGTAGATATAGGATATAACGTAAAACGTTATCTACATATAGGATATAACGTATAACGATATGTAGATATAGGATATAACGTATAACGATATGTAGATATAGGATATAACGTATAACGATATCTACATATAGGATATAACGAATAACGATATGTAGACGTAGGATATAACGTATAACGTTATCTACATATAGGATATATCGTATTAAGATACGTAGATATAGGATATAACGTATAACGATATGTAGATATAGGATACAACGTATAACGATACGTGCATATAGGATATAACGTATAACGTTATCTACATATAGGATATAACGTATAACGATATGTAGACGTAGGATATAACGTATAACGTTATCTACATATAGGATATAACGTATAACGATACGTAGATATAGGATATAACGTACAACGATATGTAGATATGGGATATAACGTATAACGATATGTAGATGTAGGATATAACGTATAACGATATCTACATATAGGATATAACGAATAACGACATGTAGACGTAGGATATAACGTATAACGTTATCTACATAAAGGATATAACGTATAACGATACGTAGATATAGGATATAACGTGTAACGATATGTAGATATAGGATATAACGTATAACGATACGTACATATAGGATATAACGTATAACGTTATCTACATATAGGATATAACGTATAACGATATGTAGACGTAGGATGTAACGTATAACGTTACTACATATAGGATATAACGTATAACGATACGTAGATATAGGATATAACGTATAACGTTATCTACATATAGGATATAACGTATAACGATACGTAGATATAGGATACAACGTATAACAATATGTAGATGTAGGATATAACGTATAACGATATCTACATATAGGATATAACGTATAACGATATGTAGACGTAGGATATAACGTATAACGTTATCTACATATAGGATATAACGTATAACGATACGTAGAAATAGGATATAACGTATAACGGTATGTAGGTATAGGATATAACGTATAACGATACGTAGATATAGGATATAACGTATAACGATATGTAGGTATAGGATAAATCGTATAACGATATCTACATATAGGATATAACGTATAACGATACGTAGATATAGGATATAACGTA
This sequence comes from Bombus hortorum, assembly GCA_905332935.1. Taxonomy (NCBI): domain Eukaryota; kingdom Metazoa; phylum Arthropoda; class Insecta; order Hymenoptera; family Apidae; genus Bombus; species Bombus hortorum. The sequence goes on from HG995192.1 coordinate 18,315,939, forward strand.
AAACGTTATCTACATATAGGATATAACGTATATCGATATGTGGATATAGGATATAACGTAAGACGTTATCTACATATGGGATATAACGTATAACGTTATCTACATGTACGATATAACGTATAACGATACGTAGATAAAGGATATAACGTATAACGATATGTAGATACAGGATATAACGTATAACGATATGTAGATATAGGATATAACGTATAACGGTACGTAGATATAGTGTATAACGTAAAACGTTATCTACATATAGGATATAACGTATAACGATATGTAGATATAGGATATAACGTAAAACGTTATCTACATATGGGATATAACGTATAACGATATGTAGACATAGGATATAACGTATAACGATATGTAGATATAGGATATAACGTAAAACGTTATCTACATATAGGATATAACGTATAACGATATGTAGATATAGGATATAACGTATAACGATATGTAGATATAGGATATAACGTATAACGATATCTACATATAGGATATAACGTATAACGATATGTAGACGTAGGATATAACGTATAACGTTATCTACATATAGGATATGACGTATAACGATACGTAGATATAGGATATAACGTATAACGATATCTACATATAGGATATAACGTATAACGATATGTAGATTTAGGATATAACGTATAACGTTATCTACATATAGGATATAACGTATAACGATACGTAGATATAGGATATAACGTATAACGATATGTAGATATAGGATATAACGTATAACGATACGTACATATAGGATATAACGTATAACGTTATCTACATATAGGATATAACGTATAACGACATCTACATATAGGATATAACGTATAACGATACGTAGATATAGGATATAACGTAAAACGTTATCTGCATATAGAATATAACGTATAACGTTATCTACATATAGGATATAACGTATAACGTTATCTACATATAGGATATAACGTATAACGATACGTAGATATAGGATATAACGTAGAACGATATCTACATATAGGATATAACGTATAACGATATGTAGACGTAGGATATATTGTATAACGATACGTAGATATAGGATATAACGTATAACGTTATCTACATATAGGATATAACGTATAACGATACGTAGATGTAGGATATAACGTATAACGATATGTAGATATAGGATATAACATATAACGATACGTACATATAGGACATAACGTATAACGTTATCTACATATAGGATATATCGTATAACGATACGTAGATACAGGATATAACGTGAAACGTTATCTACATATAGGATATCACGCATAACGATATGTAGATGTAGGATATAACGTATAAAGTTATCTACATATAGGATATAACGAATAAGGATACGTAGATATAGGATACAACGTATAACGATACGTAGATATAGGATATAACGTATAACGATATCTACATATAGGATATAACGAATAACGATATGTAGACGTAGGTTATAACGTATAACGTTATCTACATATAGGATATATCGTATTACGATACGTAGATATAGGATATAACGTATATCGATATGTAGATATAGGATACAACGTATAACGATACGTACATATAGGATATAACGTATAACGTTATCTACATATAGGATATAACGTATAACGATATGTAGACGTAGGATATAACGTATAACGTTATCTACATATAGGATATAACGTATAACGATACGTAGATATAGGATATAACGTATAACGATATGTAGATATGGGATATAACGTATAACGATATGTAGATGTAGGATATAACGTATAACGATATCTACATATAGGATATAACGAATAACGACATGTAGACGTAGGATATAACGTATAACGTTATCTACATATAGGATATAACGTATAACGATACGTAGATATAGGATATAACGTGTAACGATATGTAGATATAGGATATAACGTATAACGATACGTACATATAGGATATAACGTATAACGTTATCTACATATAGGATATAACGTATAACGATAAGTAGACGTAGGATGTAACGTATAACGTTATCTACATATAGGATATAACGTATAACGATACGTAGATATAGGATATAACGTATAACGATAGCTAGTTATGGGATATAACGTATAACGATATGTTGATGTAGGATATAACGTATAACGTTATCTGCATATAGGATATAACGTATATCGATATGTGGATATAGGATATAACGTAAAACGTTATCTACATATGGGATATAACGTATAACGATATGTAGACATAGGATATAACGTATAACGATATGTAGATATAGGATATAACGTAAAACGTTATCTACATACAGGATATAACGTATAACGATACGTAGATGTAGGATATGACGTATAACGATACGTAGATATAGGATATAACGTATAACGATATGTAGATATAGGATATATCGTATAACGATATCTACATATAGGATATAACGTATAACGATACGTAGATATAGGATATAACGTAAAACGTTATCTACATATAGGATATAACGTATATCGATATGTGGATATAGGATATAACGTAAAACGTTATCTACATATGGGATATAACGTATAACGTTATCTACATATACGATATAACGTATAACGATACGTAGATATAGGATATAACGTATAACGATATGTAGATATAGGATATAACGTATAACGATATGTAGATATAGGATATAACGTATAACGGTACGTAGATATAGTATATAACGTAAAACGTTATCTACATATAGGATATAACGTATAACGATATGTAGATATAGGATATAACGTAAAACGTTATCTACATATGGGATATAACGTATAACGATATGTAGACATAGGATATAACGTATAACGATATGTAGATATAGGATATAACGTAAAACGTTATCTACATATAGGATATAACGCATAACGATACGTAGATGTAGGATATGACGTATAACGATATGTAGATATAGGATATAACGTATAACGATACGTACATATAGGATATAACGTATAACGTTATCTACATATAGGATATAACGTATAACGATATGTAGACGTAGGATATAACGTATAACGATATGCAGATATTGGATATAACGTATAACGATATGTAGATGTAGGATATAACGTATAACGATATCTACATATAGGATATAACGAATAACGACATGTAGACGTAGGATATAACGTATAACGTTATCTACGTATAGGATATAACGTATAACGATACTTAGATATAGGATATAACGTATAACGATATGCAGATATTGGATATAACGTATAACGACATCTAGATATAGGATATAACGTATAACGATACGTAGATATAGGATATAACGTAAAACGTTATCTACATATAGGATATAACGTATATCGATATGTGGATATAGGATATAACGTAAAACGTTATCTACATATGGGATATAACGTATAACGTTATCTACATATAGGATATAACGTATAACGATACGTAGATATAGGATATAACGTATAACGATATGTAGATAGAGGATATAACGTATAACGATCTGTAGATATAGGATATAACGTATAACGGTACGCAGATATAGTATATAACGTAAAACGTTATCTACATATAGGATATAACGTATAACGATATGTAGATATAGGATATAACGTATAACGATATGTAGATATTCGATATAACGTATAACGATATCTACATATAGGATATAACGTATAACGATATGTAGACGTAGGATATAACGTATAACGATATCTACATATAGGATATATCGTATAACGATACGTAGATATAGGATATAACGTGAAACGTTATCTACATATAGGATATAACGTATAACGATATGTAGACGTAGGATATAACGTGTAACGTTATCTACATATACGATATAACGTATAACGATACGTAGATATAGGATATAACGTATAACGATACGTAGACATAGTATATAACGTATAACGATACGTAGATGTAGGATATGACGTATAACGATATGCAGTTATTGGATATAACGTATAACGATATCTACATATAGGATATATCGTATAACGATACGTAGATATAGGATATAACGTGAAACGTTATCTACATATAGGATATCACGTATAACGATATGTAGATGTAGGATATAACGTATAAAGTTATCTACATATAGGATATAACGAATAAGGATACGTAGATATAGGATACAACGTATAACGATATGTAGATATAGGATATAACGTATAACGATATCTATATATAGGATATAACGAATAACGATATGTAGACGTAGGATATAACGTATAACGTTATCTACATATAGGATATATCGTATTAAGATACGTAGATATAGGATACAACGTATAACGATATGTAGATATAGGATACAACGTATAACGATACGTACATATAGGATATAACGTATAACGTTATCTACATATAGGATATAACGTATAACGATATGTAGATATAGGATATAACGTATAACGATACGTACATATAGGATATAACGTATAACGTTATCTACATATAGGATATAACGTATAACGATATGTAGACGTAGGATATAACGTATAACGATACGTAGATATAGGATATAACGTATAACGATATGTAGATATAGGATATAACGTATAACGATATGTAGATGTAGGATATAACGTATAACGTTATCTACATATAGGATATAACGTATAACGATACGTAGATATAGGATACAACGTATAACGGTATGTAGATAGAGGATATAACGTATAACGATACGTAGATATAGGATATATCGTATAACGATACGTAGATATAGGATATAACGTATAACGATACGTACATATAGGATATAACGTATATCGATATGTGGACATAGGATATAACGTAAAACGTTATCTACATATGGGATATAACGTATAACGTTATCTACATATAGGATATAACGTATAACGATACGTAGATATAGGATATAACGTATAATGATATGTAGACATAGGATATAACGTATAACGATATGTAGATATAGAATATAACGTATAACGGTACGTAGATATAGTATATAACGTAATACGATATCTACATATAGGATATAACGTATAACGATATGTAGACGTAGGATATAACGTATAACGTTATCTACATATAGGATATGACGTATAACGATACGTAGATATAGGATATAACGTATAACGATATCTACATATAGGATATAACGTATAACGATATGTAGACGTAGGATATAACGTATAACGATACGTAGATAAAGGATATAACGTATAACGATATGTAGATACAGGATATAACGTATAACGATATGTAGATATAGGATATAACGTATAACGGTACGTAGATATAGTATATAACGTAAAACGTTATCTACATATAGGATATAACGTATAACGATATGTAGATATAGGATATAACGTAAAACGTTATCTACATATGGGATATAACGTATAACGATATGTAGACATACGATATAACGTATAACGATATGTAGATATAGGATATAACGTAAAACGTTATCTACATATAGGATATAACGTATAACGATATGTAGATATAGGATATAACGTATAACGATATGTAGATATAGGATATAACGTATAACGATATCTACATATAGGATATAACGTATAACGATATGTAGACGTAGGATATAACGTATAACGTTATCTACAAATAGGATATGACGTATAACGATACGTAGATATAGGATATAACGTATAACGATATCTACATATAGGATATAACGTATAACGATATGTAGACGTAGGATATAACGCATAACGTTATCTACATATAGGATATAACGTATAACGATACGTAGATATAGGATATAACGTATAACGATATGTAGATATAGGATATAACGTATAACGATACGTACATATTGGATATAACGTATAACGTTATCTACATATAGGATATAACGTATAACGACATCTACATATAGGATATAACGTATAACGATACGTAGATATAGGATATAACGTAAAACGTTATCTACATATAGGATATAACGTATAACGTTATCTACATATAGGATATAACGTATAACGTTATCTACATATAGGATATAACGTATAACGATACGTAGATATAGGATATAACGTAGAACGATATCTACATATAGGATATAACGAATAACGATATGTAGACGTAGGATATATTGTATAACGATACGTAGATATAGGATATAACGTATAACGTTATCTACATATAGGATATAACGTATAACGATACGTAGATGTAGGATATAACGTATAACGATATGTAGATATAGGATATAACGTATAACGATACGTACATATAGGACATAACGTATAACGTTATCTACATATAGGATATAACGTATAACGATATGTAGACGTAGGATATAACGTATAACGATATGCAGATATTGGATATAACGTATAACGATATGTAGATGTAGGATATAACGTATAACGATATCTACATATAGGATATAACGAATAACGACATGTAGACGTAGGATATAACGTATAACGATATCTACATGTAGGATATAACATATAACGATACGTAGACATAGGATATAAAGTTAAACGTTATCTACATATAGGATATAACGTATAACGATATGTAGACATAGGATTTAACGTATAACGATATGTAGATGTAGGATCTAACGTATAACGATATGTAGACATAGGATATAAAGTATAACGATATGTAGATGCAGGGTATACCGTATAACGATATGTAGATATAGGATATAACGTGTAACGATACGTAGATATAGGATACAACGTATAACGATATGTAGATATAGGATATAACGCATAACGATATGTAGATATAGGATACAACGTATATCGAAATGTGGATATAGGATATAACGTAAAACGTTATCTACATATGGGATATAACGTATAACGTTATCTACATATAGGATATAACGTATAACGATACGTAGATATAGGATATAACGTATAACGATATGCAGATATAGGATATAACGTATAACGATATCTACATGTAGGATATAACATATAACGATACGTAGACATAGGATATAAAGTTAAACGTTATCTACATATAGGATATAACGTATAACGATATGTAGACATAGGATTTAACTTATAACGATATGTAGATATAGGATATAACGTATAACGATATGTAGACGTAGGATATAACGTATAACGATACGTAGATAAAGGATATAACGTATAACGATATGTAGATACAGGATATAACGTATAACGATATGTAGATATAGGATATAACGTATAACGGTACGTAGATATAGTATATAACGTAAAACGTTATCTACATATAGGATATAACGTATAACGATATGTAGATATAGGATATAACGTAAAACGTTATCTACATATGGGATATAACGTATAACGATATGTAGACATACGATATAACGTATAACGATATGTAGATATAGGATATAACGTAAAACGTTATCTACATATAGGATATAACGTATAACGATATGTAGATATAGGATATAACGTATAACGATATGTAGATATAGGATATAACGTATAACGATATCTACATATAGGATATAACGTATAACGATATGTAGACGTAGGATATAACGTATAACGTTATCTACAAATAGGATATGACGTATAACGATACGTAGATATAGGATATAACGTATAACGATATCTACATATAGGATATAACGTATAACGATATGTAGACGTAGGATATAACGCATAACGTTGTCTACATATAGGATATAACGTATAACGATACGTAGATATAGGATATAACGTATAACGATATGTAGATATAGGATATAACGTATAACGATACGTACATATTGGATATAACGTATAACGTTATCTACATATAGGATATAACGTATAACGATATGTAGACGTAGGATATAACGTGTAACGTTATCTACATATACGATATAACGTATAACGATACGTAGATATAGGATATAACGTATAACGATACGTAGACATAGTATATAACGTATAACGATACGTAGATGTAGGATATGACGTATAACGATATGCAGTTATTGGATATAACGTATAACGATATCTACATATAGGATATATCGTATAACGATACGTAGATATAGGATATAACGTGAAACGTTATCTACATATAGGATATCACGTATAACGATATGTAGATGTAGGATATAACGTATAAAGTTATCTACATATAGGATATAACGAATAAGGATACGTAGATATAGGATACAACGTATAACGATATGTAGATATAGGATATAACGTATAACGATATGTAGATGTAGGATATAACGTATAACGATATCTACATATAGGATATAACGAATAACGACATGTAGACGTAGGATATAACGTATAACGTTATCTACATATAGGATATAACGTATAACGATACGTAGATATAGGATATAACGTGTAACGATATGTAGATATAGGATATAACGTATAACGATACGTACATATAGGATATAACGTATAACGTTATCTACATATAGGATATAACGTATAACGATATGTAGACGTAGGATGTAACGTATAACGTTACTACATATAGGATATAACGTATAACGACACGTAGATATAGGATATAACGTATAACGTTATCTACATATAGGATATAACGTATAACGATACGTAGATATAGGATACAAACGTATAACGATACGTACATATAGGATATAACGTATAACGTTATCTACATATAGGATATAACGTATAACGATATGTAGACGTAGGATATAACGTATAACGTTATCTACATATAGGATATAACGTATAACGATATCTACATATAGGATATAACGAATAACGACATGTAGACGTAGGATATAACGTATAACGTTATTTACATATAGGATATAACGTATAACGATACGTAGATATAGGATATAACGTATAACGATATGCAGATATAGGATATAACGTATAACGATATCTACATGTAGGATATAACGTATAACGATACGTAGACATAGGATATAAAGTTAAACGTTATCTACATATAGGATATAACGTATAACGATATGTAGACATAGGATTTAACGTATAACGATATGTAGATGTAGGATCTAACGTATAACGATATGTAGACATAGGATATAAAGTATAACGATATGTAGATGCAGGGTATACCGTATAACGATATGTAGATATAGGATATAACGTGTAACGATACGTAGATATAGGATACAACGTATAACGATATGTAGATGTAGGATATAACGTATAACGATATGCAGACATAGGATAGAACGTATAACGATACGTAGATATAGGATATAACGTAAAAAGTTATCTACATATGGGACATAACGTATAACGATATGTAGATATAGGATATAACGTATAACGATATGCAGATATAGGATATAACGTATAACGTTATCTACATATAGGATATAACGTATAACGATATGTAGACGTAGGATATAACGTAAAACGTTATCTACATATAGGATATAACGTATAACGATATGTAGATATAGGATATAACGTATAACGATATCTACATATAGGATATAACGAATAACGACATGTAGACGTAGGATATAACGTATAACGTTATCTACGTATAGGATATAACGTATAACGATACGTAGATATAGGATATAACGTATAACGATATGCAGATATTGGATATAACGTATAACGATATCTAGATATAGGATATAACGTATAACGATACGTAGATATAGGATATAACGTAAAACGTTATCTACATATAGGATATAACGTATATCGATATGTGGATATAGGATATAACGTAAAACGTTATCTACATATGGGATATAACGTATAACGTTATCTACATATAGGATATAACGTATAACGATACGCAGATATAGGATATAACGTATAACGATATGTAGATATAGGATATAACGTATAACGATATGTAGATATAGGATATAACGTATAACGGTACGCAGATATAGTATATAACGTAAAACGTTATCTACATATAGGATATAACGTATAACGATATGTAGATATAGGATATAACGTATAACGATATGTAGATATAGGATATAACGTATAACGATATCTACATATAGGATATAACGTATAACGATATGTAGATATAGGATATAACGAATAACGACATGTAGACGTAGGATATAACGTATAACGTTATCTACGTATAGGATATAACGTATAACGATACGTAGATATAGGATATAACGTATAACGATATGCAGATATTGGATATAACGTATAACGATACGTAGACATAGTATATAACGTATATCGATACGTAGATATAGTATATGACGTATAACGATATGCAGTTATTGGATATAACGTATAACGATATCTACATATAGGATATATCGTATAACGATACGTAGATACAGGATATAACGTGAAACGTTATCTACATATAGGATATCACGCATAACGATATGTAGATGTAGGATATAACGTATAAAGTTATCTACATATAGGATATAACGAATAAGGATACGTAGATATAGGATACAACGTATAACGATATGTAGATATAGGATATAACGTATAACGATATCTACATATAGGATATAACGAATAACGATATGTAGACGTAGGTTATAACGTATAACGTTATCTACATGTAGGATATATCGTATTACGATACGTAGATATAGGATATAACGTATATCGATATGTAGATATAGGATACAACGTATAACGATACGTACATATAGGATATAACGTATAACGATATGTAGACGTAGGATATAACGTATAACGATATGCAGATATTGGATATAACGTATAACGACATGTAGACGTAGGATATAACGTATAACGTTATCTACATATAGGATATAACGTATAACGATACGTAGATATAGGATATAACGTGTAACGATATGTAGATATAGGATATAACGTATAACGATACGTACATATAGGATATAACGTATAACGTTATCTACATATAGGATATAACGTATAACGATATGTAGACGTAGGATGTAACGTATAACGTTACTACATATAGGATATAACGTATAACGACACGTAGATATAGGATATAGCGTATAACGTTATCTACATATAGGATATAACGTATAACGATACGTAGATATAGGATACAAACGTATAACGATACGTACATATAGGATATAACGTATAACGTTATCTACATATAGGATATAACGTATAACGATATGTAGACGTAGGATATAACGTATAACGTTATCTACATATAGGATATAACGTATAACGATATCTACATATAGGATATAACGAATAACGACATGTAGACGTAGGATATAACGTATAACGTTATTTACATATAGGATATAACGTATAACGATACGTAGATATAGGATATAACGTATAACGATATGCGGATATTGGATATAACATATAACGACATCTATATATAGGATATAACGTATAACGATACGTAGATATAGGATATAACGTAAAACGTTATCTACATATAGGATATAACGTATCTCGATATGTGGATATAGGATATAACGTAAAACGTTATCTACATATGGGATATAACGTATAACGTTATCTACATATAGGATATAACGTATAACGATACGTAGATATAGGATATAACGTATAACGATATGCAGATATAGGATATAACGTATAACGATATCTACATGTAGGATATAACATATAACGATACGTAGACATAGGATATAAAGTTAAACGTTATCTACATATAGGATATAACGTATAACGATATGTAGACATAGGATTTAACGTATAACGATATGTAGATGTAGGATCTAACGTATAACGATATGTAGACATAGGATATAAAGTATAACGATATGTAGATGCAGGGTATACCGTATAACGATATGTAGATATAGGATATAACGTGTAACGATACGTAGATATAGGATACAACGTATAACGATATGTAGATGTAGGATATAACGTATAACGATATGCAGACATAGGATAGAACGTATAACGATACGTAGATATAGGATATAACATAAAAAGTTATCTACATATGGGATATAACGTATAACGATATGTAGATATAGGATATAACGTATAACGATATGCAGATATAGGATATAACGTATAACGTTATCTACATATAGGATATAACGTATAACGATATGTAGACGTAGGATATAACGTAAAACGTTATCTACATATAGGATATAACGTATAACGATATGTAGATATAGGATATAACGTATAACGATATCTACATATAGGATATAACGAATAACGACATGTAGACGTAGGATATAACGTATAACGTTATCTACGTATAGGATATAACGTATAACGATACGTAGATATAGGATATAACGTATAACGATACGTAGACATAGTATATAACGTATAACGATACGTAGATGTAGGATATGACGTATAACGATATGCAGTTATTGGATATAACGTATAACGATATCTACATATAGGATATAACGTATAACGATACGCAGATATAGGATATAACGTATAACGATATGTAGATATAGGATATAACGTATATCGATATGTAGATATAGGATATAACGTATAACGGTACGCAGATATAGTATATAACGTAAAACGTTATCTACATATAGGATATAACGTATAACGATATGTAGATATAGGATATAACGTATAACGATATCTACATATAGGATATAACGTATAACGATATGTACACGTAGGATATAACGTATAACGATATCTACATATAGGATATATCGTATAACGATACGTAGATATAGGATATAACGTGAAACGTTATCTACATATAGGATATAACGTATAACGATATGTAGACGTAGGATATAACGTGTAACGTTATCTACATATACGATATAACGTATAACGATACGTAGATATAGGATATAACGTATAACGATACGTAGACATAGTATATAACGTATAACGATACGTAGATGTAGGATATGACGTATAACGATATGCAGTTATTGGATATAACGTATAACGATATCTACATATAGGATATATCGTATAACGATACGTAGATATAGGATATAACGTGAAACGTTATCTACATATAGGATATCACGTATAACGATATGTAGATGTAGGATATAACGTATAAAGTTATCTACATATAGGATATAACGAATAAGGATACGTAGATATAGGATACAACGTATAACGATATGTAGATATAGGATATAACGTATAACGATATCTACATATAGGATATAACGAATAACGATATGTAGACGTAGGATATAACGTATAACGTTATCTACATATAGGATATATCGTATTAAGGTACGTAGATATAGGATATAACGTATAACGATATGTAGATATAGGATACAACGTATAACGATACGTACATATAGGATATAACGTATAACGTTATCTACATATAGGATATAACGTATAACGATATGTAGACGTAGGATATAACGTATAACGTTATCTACATATAGGATATAACGTATAACGATACGTAGATATAGGATATAACGTATAACGATATCTAGATATGGGATATAACGTATAACGATATGTAGATGTAGGATATAACGTATAACGATATCTACATATAGGATATAACGAATAACGACATGTAGACGTAGGATATAACGTATAACGATATGTAGATATAGGATACAACGTATAACGGTACGTAGATATAGTATATAACGTAAAACGATATCTACATATAGGATATAACGTATAACGATATGTAGACGTAGGATATAACGTATAACGTTATCTACATATAGGATATGACGTATAACGATACGTAGATATAGGATATAACGTATAACGATATGTAGATATAGGATACAACGTATAACGATACGTGCATATAGGATATAACGTATAACGTTATCTACATATAGGATATAACGTATAACGATATGTAGACGTAGGATATAACGTATAACGTTATCTACATATAGGATATAACGTATAATGATATGTAGACATAGGATATAACGTATAACGATATGTAGATATAGAATATAACGTATAACGGTACGTAGATATAGTATATAACGTAAAACGTTATCTACATATGGGATATAACGTATAACGTTATCTACATATACGATATAACGTATAACGATACGTAGATATAGGATATAACGTATAACGATAGGTAGATATAGGATATAACGATATAACGATATGTAGATATAGGATATAACGTATAACGGTACGTAGATATAGTATATAACGTAAAACGTTATCTACATATAGGATATAACGTATAACGATATGTAGATATAGGATATAACGTAAAACGTTATCTACATATGGGATATAACGTATAACGATATGTAGACATAGGATATAACGTATAACGATATGTAGATATAGGATATAACGTAAAACGTTATCTACATATAGGATATAACGTATAACGATATGTAGATATAGGATATAATGTATAACGATATGTAGATATAGGATATAACGTATAACGATATCTACATATAGGATATAACGTATAACGATATGTAGACGTAGGATATAACGTATAACGTTATCTACATATAGGATATGACGTATAACGATACGTATATATAGGATATAACGTATAACGATATCTACATATAGGATATAACGTATAACGATATGTAGACGTAGGATATAACGTATAACGATACGTAGATATAGGATATAACGTATAACGATATGTACATATAGGATATAACGTATAACGATACGTACATATAGGATATAACGTATAACGTTATCTACATATAGGATATAACGTATAACGATATGTAGACGTAGGATATAACGTATAACGTTATCTACATATAGGATATAACGTATAACGATACGTAGATATAGGATATAACGTATAACGATATGTAGATATAGGATATAACGTATAACGATATGTAGATGTAGGATATAACGTATAACGTTATCTACATATAGGATATAACGTATAACGATACGTAGATATAGGATACAACGTATAACGGTATGTAGATATAGGATATAACGTATAACGATACGTAGATATAGGATATATCGTATAACGATACGTAGATATAGGATATAACGTATAACGATACGTACATATAGGATATAACGTATATCGATATGTGGACATAGGATATAACGTAAAACGTTATCTACATATGGGATATAACGTATAACGTTATCTACATATAGGATATAACGTATAACGATACGTAGATATAGGATATAACGTATAATGATATGTAGACATAGGATATAACGTATAACGATATGTAGATATAGAATATAACGTATAACGGTACGTAGATATAGTATATAACGTAAAACGATATCTACATATAGGATATAACGTATAACGATATGTAGACGTAGGATATAACGTATAACGTTATCTACATATAGGATATGACGTATAACGATACGTAGATATAGGATATAACGTATAACGATATGTAGATATAGGATACAACGTATAACGATACGTGCATATAGGATATAACGTATAACGTTATCTACATATAGGATATAACGTAAAACGTTATCTACATATGGGATATAACGTATAACGTTATCTACATATAGGATATAACGTATAACGATACGTAGATATAGGATATAACGTATAACGATATGAAGATATGGGATATAACGTATAACGATATGTAGATGTAGGATATAACGTATAACGATATCTACATATAGGATATAACGAATAACGACATGTAGACGTAGGATATAACGTATAACGTTATCTACATATAGGATATAACGTATAACGATACGTAGATATAGGATATAACGTGTAACGATATGTAGATATAGGATATAACGTATAACGATACGTACATATAGGATATAACGTATAACGTTATCTACATATAGGATATAACGTATAACGATATGTAGACGTAGGATGTAACGTATAACGTTACTACATATAGGATATAACGTATAACGATACGTAGATATAGGATACAACGTATAACGGTATGTAGATATAGGATATAACGTATAACGATACGTAGATATAGGATATAACGTATAACGATATGTAGATGTAGGATATAACGTATAACGATATCTACGTATAGGATATAACGTATAACGATATGTAGACGTAGGATATAACGTACAACGTTATCTACATATAGGATATAACGTATAACGATACGTAGATATAGGATATAACGTATAACGGTATGTAGGTATAGGATATAACGTATAACGATACGTAGATATAGGATATAACGTATAACGATATGTAGATATAGGATATATCGTATAACGATATCTACATATAGGATATAACGTATAACGATACGTAGATATAGGATATAACGTAAAACGTTATCTACATATAGGATATAACGTATATCGATATGTGGATATAGGATATAACGTAAAACGTTATCTACATATGGGATATAACGTATAACGTTATCTACATATACGATATAACGTATAACGATACGTAGATATAGGATATAACGTATAACGATATGTAGATATGGGATATAACGTAAAACGTTATCTACATATGGGATATAACGTATAACGATATGTAGACATAGGATATAACGTATAACGATACGTAGATATAGGATATAACGTGTAACGATATGTAGATATAGGATATAACGTATAACGATACGTACATATAGGATATAACGTATAACGTTATCTACATATAGGATATAACGTATAACGATATGTAGACGTAGGATGTAACGTATAACGTTACTACATATAGGATATAACGTATAACGATACGTAGATATAGGATATAACGTATAACGTTATCTACATATAGGATATAACGTATAACGATATGTAGACGTAGGATATAACGTATAACGTTATCTACATATAGGATATAACGTATAACGATACGTAGATATAGGATATAACGTATAACGATATGTAGATATAGGATATAACGTATAACGATACGTACATATAGGATATAACGTATAACGTTATCTACATATAGGATATAACGTATAACGATATGTAGACGTAGGATATAACGTATAACGTTATCTACATATAGGATATAACGTATAACGATACGTAGATATAGGATATAACGTATAACGATATGTAGATATAGGATATAACGTATAACGATATGTAGATGTAGGATATAACGTATAACGTTATCTACATATAGGATATAACGTATAACGATACGTAGATATAGGATACAACGTATAACGGTATGTAGATATAGGATATAACGTATAACGATACGTAGATATAGGATATATCGTATAACGATACGTAGATATAGGATATAACGTATAACGATACGTACATATAGGATATAACGTATATCGATATGTGGACATAGGATATAACGTAAAACGTTATCTACATATGGGATATAACGTATAACGTTATCTACATATAGGATATAACGTATAACGATACGTAGATATAGGATATAACGTATAACGTTATCTACATATAGGATATGACGTATAACGATACGTAGATATAGGATATAACGTATAACGATATCTACATATAGGATATAACGTATAACGATATGTAGACGTAGGATATAACGTATAACGTTATCTACATATAGGATATAACGTATAACGATATGTAGATATAGGATATAACGTAAAACGTTATCTACATATGGGATATAACGTATAACGATATGTAGACATAGGATATAACGTATAACGATATGTAGATATAGGATATAACGTAAAACGTTATCTACATATAGGATATAACGTATAACGATATGTAGATATAGGATATAACGTATAACGATATGTAGATATAGGATATAACGTATAACGATATCTACATATAGGATATAATGTATAACGATATGTAGACGTAGGATATAACGTATAACGTTATCTACATATAGGATATGACGTATAACGATACGTAGATATAGGATATAACGTATAACGATATCTACATATAGGATATAACGTATAACGATAAGTAGACGTAGGATATAACGTATAACGTTTCTACATATAGGATATAACGTATAACGATATGAAGACGTATGATATAACGCATAACGTTATCTACATATAGGATATAACGTATAACGATATGTAGACACAGGATATAACGTATAACGATATGTAGATATAGGATATAACGTAAAACGTTATCTACATATAGGATATAACGTATAACGATATGTAGATATAGGATATAACGTATAACGATATGTAGATATAGGATATAACGTATAACGATATCTACATATAGGATATAACGTATAACGATATGTAGACGTAGGATATAACGTATAACGTTATCTACATATAGGATATAACGTATAACGACACGTAGATATAGGATATAACGTATAACGATATGTAGATATAGGATATAACGTATAACGATATGTAGGTATAGGATATAACGTATAACGATACGTAGATATAGGATATGACGTATAACGATATGTAGATATAGTATATAACCTATAGCGATATCTACATATAGGATATCACGTATAACGATATGAAGACGTAGGATATAACGTATAACGTTATCTACATATAGGATATAACGTATAACGATACGTAGATATAGGATATAACGTATAACGATACGTAGATATAGGATATAACGTATAACGATACGTACATATAGGATATAACGTATACCGATATGTGGACATAGGATATATAGTAAAACGTTATCTACATATGGGATATAACGTATAACGTTATCTACATATAGGATGTAACGTATAACGATACGTAGATATAGGATATAACGTATAACGATATGTAGACATAGGATATAACGTATAACGATATGTAGATATAGAATATAACGTATAACGATATGTAGATATAGGATATAACGTATAACGATATGTAGGTATAGGATATAACGTATAACGATACGTAGATATAGGATATGACGTATAACGATATGTAGATATAGTATATAACATATAACGATATCTACATATAGGATTTAACGTATAACGTTATGATGACGTAGGATATAACGTATAACGTTATCTACATATAGGGTATAACGAATAACGATATGTAGACGTAGGATATAACGTATAACGTTATCTACATATAGGATATATCGTATTAAGATACGTAGATATAGGATATAACGTATAACGATATGTAGATATAGGATACAACGTATAACGATACGTGCATATAGGATATAACGTATAACGTTATCTACATATAGGATATAACGTATAACGATATGTAGACGTAGGATATAACGTATAACGTTATCTACATATAGGATATAACGTATAACGATACGTAGATATAGGATATAACGTATAACGATATGTAGATATGGGATATAACGTATAACGATATGTAGATGTAGGATATAACGTATAACGATATCTACATATAGGATGTAACGAATAACGACATGTAGACGTAGGATATAACGTATAACGTTATCTACATATAGGATATAACGTATAACGATACGTAGATATAGGATATAACGTGTAACGATATGTAGATATAGGATATAACGTATAACGATACGTACATACAGGATATAACGTATAACGTTATCTACATATAGGATATAACGTATAACGATATGTAGACGTAGGATGTAACGTATAACGTTACTACATATAGGATATAACGTATAACGATACGTAGATATAGGATATAACGTATAACGTTATCTACATATAGGATGTAACGTATAACGATACGTAGATATAGGATACAACGTATAACAATATGTAGATATAGGATATAACGTATAACGATATCTACATATAGGATATAACGTATAACGATATGTAGACGTAGGATATAACGTATAACGTTATCTACATATAGGATATAACGTATAACGATACGTAGATATAGGATATAACGTATAACGGTGTGTAGGTATAGGATATAACGTATAACGATACGTAGATATAGCATATAACGTATAACGATATGTAGATATAGGATATATCGTATAACGATATCTACATATAGGATATAACGTATAACGATACGTAGATATAGGATATAACGTAAAACGTTATCTACATATAGGATATAACGTATATCGATATGTGGATATAGGATATAACGTAAAACGTTATCTACATATGGGATATAACGTATAACGTTATCTACATATACGATATAACGTATAACGAAACGTAGATATAGGATATAACGTATAACGATATGTAGATACAGGATATAACGTATAACGATATGTAGATATAGGATATAACGTATAACGGTACGTAGATATAGTATATAACGTAAAACGTTATCTACATATAGGATATAACGTATAACGATATGTAGATATAGGATATAACGTAAAACGTTATCTACATATGGGATATAACGTATAACGATATGTAGACATAGGATATAACGTATAACGATATGTAGATATAGGATATAACGTAAAACGTTATCTACATATAGGATAAAACGTATAACGATATGTAGATATAGGATATAACGTATAACGATATGTAGATATAGGATATAACGTATAACGATATCTACATATAGGATATAACGTATAACGATATGTAGACGTAGTGTATAACGTATAACGTTATCTACATATTGGATATGACGTATAACGATACGTAGATATAGGATATAACGTATAACGATATCTACATATAGGATATAACGTATAACGATATGTAGACGTAGGATATAACGTATAACGTTATCTACATATAGGATATAACGTATAACGATACGTAGATATAGGATATAACGTATAACGATATGTAGATATAGGATATAACGTATAACGATACGTACATATAGGATATAACGTATAACGTTATCTACATATAGGATATAACGTATAACGATATGTAGACGTAGGATATAACGTATAACGTTATCTACATATAGGATATAACGTATAACGATACGTAGATATAGGATATAACGTATAACGATATGTAGATATAGGATATAACGTATAACGATATGTAGATGTAGGATATAACGTATAACGTTATCTACATATAGGATATAAAGTATAACGATACGTAGATATAGGATACAACGTATAACGGTATGTAGATATAGGATATAACGTATAACGACACGTAGATATAGGATATATCGTATAACGATACGTAAATATAGGATATAACGTATAACGATACGTACATATAGGATATAACGTATATCGATATGTGGACATAGGATATAACGTAAAACGTTATCTACATATGGGATATAACGTATAACGTTATCTACATATAGGATATAACGTATAACGATACGTAGATATAGGATATAACGTATAATGATATGTAGACATAGGATATAACGTATAACGATATGTAGATATAGGATATAACGTATAACGATATGTAGGTATAGGATATAACGTATAACGATATGTAGATGTAGGATATAACGTATAACGTTATCTACATATAGGATATAACGTATAACGATACGTAGATATAGGATACAACGTATAACGGTATGTAGATATAGGATATAACGTATAACGATACGTAGATATAGGATATAACGTATAACGATAGGTAGATGTAGGATATAACGTATAACGATATCTACATATAGGATATAACGTATAACGATATGTAGACGTAGGATATAACGTATAACGTTATCTACATATAGGATATAACGTATAACGTTATCTACATATACGATATAACGTATAACGATACGTAGATATAGGATATAACGTATAACGATATGTAGATATAGGATATAACGTATAACGATATGTAGATATAGGATATAACGTATAACGGTACGTAGATATAGTATATAACGTAAAACGTTTTCTACATATAGGATATAACGTATAACGATATGTAGATATAGGATATAACGTAAAACGTTATCTACATATGGGATATAACGTATAACGATATGTAGACATAGGATATAACGTATAACGATATGTAGATATAGGATATAACGTAAAACGTTATCTACATATAGGATATAACGTATAACGATATGTAGATATAGGATATAACGTATAACGATATGTAGATATAGGATATAACGTATAACGATATCTACATATAGGATATAACGTATAACGATATGTAGACGTAGTGTATAACGTATAACGTTATCTACATATTGGATATGACGTATAACGATACGTAGATATAGGATATAACGTATAACGATATCTACATATAGGATATAACGTATAACGATATGTAGACGTAGGATATAACGTATAACGTTATCTACATATAGGATATAACGTATAACGATACGTAGATATAGGATATAACGTATAACGATATGTAGATATAGGATATAACGTATAACGATACGTACATATAGGATATAACGTATAACGTTATCTACATATAGGATATAACGTATAACGATATGTAGACGTAGGATATAACGTATAACGTTATCTACATATAGGATATAACGTATAACGATACGTAGATATAGGATATAACGTATAACGATATGTAGATATAGGATATAACGTATAACGATATGTAGATGTAGGATATAACGTATAACGTTATCTACATATAGGATATAACGTATAACGATACGTAGATATAGGATACAACGTATAACGGTATGTAGATATAGGATATAACGTATAACGATACGTAGATATAGGATATATCGTATAACGATACGTAGATATAGGATATAACGTATAACGATACGTACATATAGGATATAACGTATATCGATATGTGGACATAGGATATAACGTAAAACGTTATCTTCATATGGGATATAACGTATAACGTTATCTACATATAGGATATAACGTATAACGATACGTAGATATAGGATATAACGTATAATGATATGTAGACATAGGATATAACGTATAACGATATGTAGATATAGGATATAACGTATAACGATATGTAGGTATAGGATATAACGTATAACGATATGTAGATGTAGGATATAACGTATAACGTTATCTACATATAGGATATAACGTATAACGATACGTAGATATAGCATATAACGTATAACGATATGTAGATGTAGGATATAACGTATAACGATATCTACATATAGGATATAACGTATAA
The DNA here is from genome assembly GCA_905332935.1 of Bombus hortorum. Lineage (NCBI taxonomy): Eukaryota > Metazoa > Arthropoda > Insecta > Hymenoptera > Apidae > Bombus > Bombus hortorum. The sequence goes on from HG995192.1 coordinate 18,338,799, forward strand.
CGATATGTAGACGTAGGATATAACGTATAACGTTATCTACATATAGGATATAACGTATAACGATACGTAGATATAGGATATAACGTATAACGGTATGTAGGTATAGGATATAACGTATAACGATACGTAGATATAGGATATAACGTATAACGGTATGTAGGTATAGGATATAACGTATAACGATACGTAGATATAGGATATAACGTATAACGATATGTAGATATAGGATATATCGTATAACGATATCTACATATAGGATATAACGTATAACGATACGTAGATATAGGATATAACGTAAAACGTTATCTACATATAGGATATAACGTATATCGATATGTGGATATAGGATATAACGTAAAACGTTATCTACATATGGGATATAACGTATAACGTTATCTACATATACGATATAACGTATAACGATACGTAGATATAGGATATAACGTATAACGATATGTAGATACAGGATATAACGTATAACGATATGTAGATATAGGATATAACGTATAACGGTACGTAGATATAGTATATAACGTAAAACGTTATCTACATATAGGATATAACGTATAACGATATGTAGATATGGGATATAACGTAAAACGTTATCTACATATGGGATATAACGTATAACGATATGTAGACATAGGATATAACGTATAACGATATGTAGATATAGGATATAACGTAAAACGTTATCTACATATAGGATATAACGTATAACGATATGTAGATATAGGATATAACGTATAACGATATGTAGATATAGGATATAACGTATAACGATATCTACATATAGGATATAACGTATAACGATATGTAGACGTAGTGTATAACGTATAACGTTATCTACATATAGGATATGACGTATAACGATACGTAGATATAGGATATAACGTATAACGATATCTACATATAGGATATAACGTATAACGATATGTAGACGTAGGATATAACGTATAACGTTATCTACATATTGGATATAACGTATAACGATACGTAGATATAGGATATAACGTATAACGATATGTAGATATAGGATATAACGTATAACGACACGTAGATATAGGATATATCGTATAACGATACGTAAATATAGGATATAACGTATAACGATACGTACATATAGGATATAACGTATATCGATATGTGGACATAGGATATAACGTAAAACGTTATCTACATATGGGATATAACGTATAACGTTATCTACATATAGGATATAACGTATAACGATACGTAGATATAGGATATAACGTATAATGATATGTAGACATAGGATATAACGTATAACGATATGTAGATATAGGATATAACGTATAACGATATGTAGGTATAGGATATAACGTATAACGATATGTAGATGTAGGATATAACGTATAACGTTATCTACATATAGGATATAACGTATAACGATACGTAGATATAGGATACAACGTATAACGGTATGTAGATATAGGATATAACGTATAACGATACGTAGATATAGGATATAACGTATAACGATAGGTAGATGTAGGATATAACGTATAACGATATCTACATATAGGATATAACGTATAACGATATGTAGACGTAGGATATAACGTATAACGTTATCTACATATAGGATATAACGTATAACGTTATCTACATATACGATATAACGTATAACGATACGTAGATATAGGATATAACGTATAACGATATGTAGATACAGGATATAACGTATAACGATATGTAGATATAGGATATAACGTATAACGGTACGTAGATATAGTATATAACGTAAAACGTTTTCTACATATAGGATATAACGTATAACGATATGTAGATATAGGATATAACGTAAAACGTTATCTACATATGGGATATAACGTATAACGATATGTAGACATAGGATATAACGTATAACGATATGTAGATATAGGATATAACGTAAAACGTTATCTACATATAGGATATAACGTATAACGATATGTAGATATAGGATATAACGTATAACGATATGTAGATATAGGATATAACGTATAACGATATCTACATATAGGATATAACGTATAACGATATGTAGACGTAGTGTATAACGTATAACGTTATCTACATATTGGATATGACGTATAACGATACGTAGATATAGGATATAACGTATAACGATATCTACATATAGGATATAACGTATAACGATATGTAGACGTAGGATATAACGTATAACGTTATCTACATATAGGATATAACGTATAACGATACGTAGATATAGGATATAACGTATAACGATATGTAGATATAGGATATAACGTATAACGATACGTACATATAGGATATAACGTATAACGTTATCTACATATAGGATATAACGTATAACGATATGTAGACGTAGGATATAACGTATAACGTTATCTACATATAGGATATAACGTATAACGATACGTAGATATAGGATATAACGTATAACGATATGTAGATATAGGATATAACGTATAACGATATGTAGATGTAGGATATAACGTATAACGTTATCTACATATAGGATATAACGTATAACGATACGTAGATATAGGATACAACGTATAACGGTATGTAGATATAGGATATAACGTATAACGATACGTAGATATAGGATATATCGTATAACGATACGTAGATATAGGATATAACGTATAACGATACGTACATATAGGATATAACGTATATCGATATGTGGACATAGGATATAACGTAAAACGTTATCTTCATATGGGATATAACGTATAACGTTATCTACATATAGGATATAACGTATAACGATACGTAGATATAGGATATAACGTATAATGATATGTAGACATAGGATATAACGTATAACGATATGTAGATATAGGATATAACGTATAACGATATGTAGGTATAGGATATAACGTATAACGATATGTAGATGTAGGATATAACGTATAACGTTATCTACATATAGGATATAACGTATAACGATACGTAGATATAGCATATAACGTATAACGATATGTAGATGTAGGATATAACGTATAACGATATCTACATATAGGATATAACGTATAACGATATGTAGACGTAGGATATAACGTATAACGTTATCTACATATAGGATATAACGTATAACGATACGTAGATATAGGATATAACGTATAACGGTATGTAGGTATAGGATATAACGTATAACGATACGTAGATATAGGATATAACGTATAACGGTATGTAGGTATAGGATATAACGTATAACGATACGTAGATATAGGATATAACGTATAACGATATGTAGATATAGGATATATCGTATAACGATATCTACATATAGGATATAACGTATAACGATACGTAGATATAGGATATAACGTAAAACGTTATCTACATATAGGATATAACGTATATCGATATGTGGATATAGGATATAACGTAAAACGTTATCTACATATGGGATATAACGTATAACGTTATCTACATATACGATATAACGTATAACGATACGTAGATATAGGATATAACGTATAACGATATGTAGATACAGGATATAACGTATAACGATATGTAGATATAGGATATAACGTATAACGGTACGTAGATATAGTATATAACGTAAAACGTTATCTACATATAGGATATAACGTATAACGATATGTAGATATGGGATATAACGTAAAACGTTATCTACATATGGGATATAACGTATAACGATATGTAGACATAGGATATAACGTATAACGATATGTAGATATAGGATATAACGTAAAACGTTATCTACATATAGGATATAACGTATAACGATATGTAGATATAGGATATAACGTATAACGATATGTAGATATAGGATATAACGTATAACGATATCTACATATAGGATATAACGTATAACGATATGTAGACGTAGTGTATAACGTATAACGTTATCTACATATAGGATATGACGTATAACGATACGTAGATATAGGATATAACGTATAACGATATCTACATATAGGATATAACGTATAACGATATGTAGACGTAGGATATAACGTATAACGTTATCTACATATTGGATATAACGTATAACGATACGTAGATATAGGATATAACGTATAACGATATGTAGATATAGGATATAACGTATAACGATATGTAGATGTAGGATATAACGTATAACGTTATCTACATATAGGATATAACGTATAACGATACGTAGATATAGGATACAACGTATAACGGTATGTAGATATAGGATATAACGTATAACGATACGTAGATATAGGATATATCGTATAACGATACGTAGATATAGGATATAACGTATAACGATACGTACATATAGGATATAACGTATATCGATATGTGGACATAGGATATAACGTAAAACGTTATCTTCATATGGGATATAACGTATAACGTTATCTACATATAGGATATGACGTATAACGATACGTAGATATAGGATATAACGTATAACGATATCTACATATAGGATATAACGTATAACGATATGTAGACGTAGGATATAACGTATAACGTTATCTACATATAGGATATAACGTATAACGATATGTAGACGTAGGATATAACGTATAACGTTATCTACATATAGGATATAACGTAAAACGTTATCTACATATGGGATATAACGTATAATGTTATCTACATATAGGATATAACGTATAACGATACGTAGATATAGGATATAACGTATAACGTTATCTACATATAGGATATGACGTATAACGATACGTAGATATAGGATATAACGTATAACGATATCTACATATAGGATATAACGTATAACGATATGTAGACGTAGGGTATAACGTATAACGTTATCTACATATAGGATATAACGTATAACGATATGTAGATATAGGATATAACGTAAAACGTTATCTACATATGGGATATAACGTATAACGATATGTAGACATAGGATATAACGTATAACGATATGTAGATATAGGATATAACGTAAAACGTTATTTACATATAGGATATAACGTATAACGATATGTAGATATAGGATATAACGTATAACGATATGTAGATATAGGATATAACGTATAACGATATCTACATATAGGATATAACGTATAACGATATGTAGACGTAGTGTATAACGTATAACGTTATCTACATATTGGATATGACGTATAACGATACGTAGATATAGGATATAACGTATAACGATATCTACATATAGGATATAACGTATAACGATATGTAGACGTAGGATATAACGTATAACGTTATCTACATATAGGATATAACGTATAACGATACGTAGATATAGGATATAACGCATAACGATATGTAGATATAGGATATAACGTATAACGATACGTACATATAGGATATAACGTATAACGTTATCTACATATAGGATATAACGTATAACGATATGTAGACGTAGGATATAACGTATAACGTTATCTACATATAGGATATAACGTATAACGATACGTAGATATAGGATATAACGTATAACGATATGTAGATATAGGATATAACGTATAACGATATGTAGATGTAGGATATAACGTATAACGTTATCTACATATAGGATATAAAGTATAACGATACGTAGATATAGGATACAACGTATAACGGTATGTAGATATAGGATATAACGTATAACGATACGTAGATATAGGATATATCGTATAACGATACGTAGATATAGGATATAACGTATAACGATACGTACATATAGGATATAACGTATATCGATATGTGGACATAGGATATAACGTAAAACGTTATCTACATATGGGATATAACGTATAACGTTATCTACATATAGGATATAACGTATAACGATACGTAGATATAGGATATAACGTATAATGATATGTAGACATAGGATATAACGTATAACGATATGTAGATATAGGATATAACGTATAACGATATGTAGGTATAGGATATAACGTATAACGATATGTAGATGTAGGATATAACGTATAACGTTATCTACATATAGGATATAACGTATAACGATACGTAGATATAGGATACAACGTATAACGGTATGTAGATATAGGATATAACGTATAACGATACGTAGATATAGGATATAACGTATAACGATAGGTAGATGTAGGATATAACGTATAACGATATCTACATATAGGATATAACGTATAACGATATGTAGACGTAGGATATAACGTATAACGTTATCTACATATAGGATATAACGTATAACGTTATCTACATATACGATATAACGTATAACGATACGTAGATATAGGATATAACGTATAACGATATGTAGATACAGGATATAACGTATAACGATATGTAGATATAGGATATAACGTATAACGGTACGTAGATATAGTATATAACGTAAAACGTTTTCTACATATAGGATATAACGTATAACGATATGTAGATATAGGATATAACGTAAAACGTTATCTACATATAGGATATAACGTATAACGATATGTAGATATAGGATATAACGTATAACGATATGTAGATATAGGATATAACGTAAAACGTTATCTACATATAGGATATAACGTATAACGATATGTAGATATAGGATATAACGTATAACGATATGTAGATATAGGATATAACGTATAACGATATCTACATATAGGATATAACGTATAACGATATGTAGACGTAGTGTATAACGTATAACGTTATCTACATATTGGATATGACGTATAACGATACGTAGATATAGGATATAACGTATAACGATATCTACATATAGGATATAACGTATAACGATATGTAGACGTAGGATATAACGTATAACGTTATCTACATATAGGATATAACGTATAACGATACGTAGATATAGGATATAACGTATAACGATATGTAGATATAGGATATAACGTATAACGATACGTACATATAGGATATAACGTATAACGTTATCTACATATAGGATATAACGTATAACGATATGTAGACGTAGGATATAACGTATAACGTTATCTACATATAGGATATAACGTATAACGATACGTAGATATAGGATATAACGTATAACGATATGTAGATATAGGATATAACGTATAACGATATGTAGATGTAGGATATAACGTATAACGTTATCTACATATAGGATATAACGTATAACGATACGTAGATATAGGATACAACGTATAACGGTATGTAGATATAGGATATAACGTATAACGATACGTAGATATAGGATATATCGTATAACGATACGTAGATATAGGATATAACGTATAACGATACGTACATATAGGATATAACGTATATCGATATGTGGACATAGGATATAACGTAAAACGTTATCTTCATATGGGATATAACGTATAACGTTATCTACATATAGGATATAACGTATAACGATACGTAGATATAGGATATAACGTATAATGATATGTAGACATAGGATATAACGTATAACGATATGTAGATATAGGATATAACGTATAACGATATGTAGGTATAGGATATAACGTATAACGATATGTAGATGTAGGATATAACGTATAACGTTATCTACATATAGGATATAACGTATAACGATACGTAGATATAGGATATAACGTATAACGGTATGTAGATATAGGATATAACGTATAACGATACGTAGATATAGCATATAACGTATAACGATATGTAGATGTAGGATATAACGTATAACGATATCTACATATAGGATATAACGTATAACGATATGTAGACGTAGGATATAACGTATAACGTTATCTACATATAGGATATAACGTATAACGATACGTAGATATAGGATATAACGTATAACGGTATGTAGGTATAGGATATAACGTATAACGATACGTAGATATAGGATATAACGTATAACGATATGTAGATATAGGATATATCGTATAACGATATCTACATATAGGATATAACGTATAACGATACGTAGATATAGGATATAACGTAAAACGTTATCTACATATAGGATATAACGTATATCGATATGTGGATATAGGATATAACGTAAAACGTTATCTACATATGGGATATAACGTATAACGTTATCTACATATACGATATAACGTATAACGATACGTAGATATAGGATATAACGTATAACGATATGTAGATACAGGATATAACGTATAACGATATGTAGATATAGGATATAACGTATAACGGTACGTAGATATAGTATATAACGTAAAACGTTATCTACATATAGGATATAACGTATAACGATATGTAGATATGGGATATAACGTAAAACGTTATCTACATATGGGATATAACGTATAACGATATGTAGACATAGGATATAACGTATAACGATATGTAGATATAGGATATAACGTATAACGTTATCTACATATAGGATATAACGTATAACGATATGTAGATATAGGATATAACGTATAACGATATGTAGATATAGGATATAACGTATAACGATATCTACATATAGGATATAACGTATAACGATATGTAGACGTAGTGTATAACGTATAACGTTATCTACATATAGGATATGACGTATAACGATACGTAGATATAGGATATAACGTATAACGATATCTACATATAGGATATAACGTATAACGATATGTAGACGTAGGATATAACGTATAACGTTATCTACATATTGGATATAACGTATAACGATACGTAGATATAGGATATAACGTATAACGATATGTAGATATAGGATATAACGTATAACGATATGTAGATGTAGGATATAACGTATAACGTTATCTACATATAGGATATAACGTATAACGATACGTAGATATAGGATACAACGTATAACGGTATGTAGATATAGGATATAACGTATAACGATACGTAGATATAGGATATATCGTATAACGATACGTAGATATAGGATATAACGTATAACGATACGTACATATAGGATATAACGTATATCGATATGTGGACATAGGATATAACGTAAAACGTTATCTTCATATGGGATATAACGTATAACGTTATCTACATATAGGATATGACGTATAACGATACGTAGATATAGGATATAACGTATAACGATATCTACATATAGGATATAACGTATAACGATATGTAGACGTAGGATATAACGTATAACGTTATCTACATATAGGATATAACGTATAACGATATGTAGACGTAGGATATAACGTATAACGTTATCTACATATAGGATATAACGTAAAACGTTATCTACATATGGGATATAACGTATAATGTTATCTACATATAGGATATAACGTATAACGATACGTAGATATAGGATATAACGTATAACGTTATCTACATATAGGATATGACGTATAACGATACGTAGATATAGGATATAACGTATAACGATATCTACATATAGGATATAACGTATAACGATATGTAGACGTAGGGTATAACGTATAACGTTATCTACATATAGGATATAACGTATAACGATATGTAGATATAGGATATAACGTAAAACGTTATCTACATATGGGATATAACGTATAACGATATGTAGACATAGGATATAACGTATAACGATATGTAGATATAGGATATAACGTAAAACGTTATTTACATATAGGATATAACGTATAACGATATGTAGATATAGGATATAACGTATAACGATATGTAGATATAGGATATAACGTATAACGATATCTACATATAGGATATAACGTATAACGATATGTAGACGTAGTGTATAACGTATAACGTTATCTACATATTGGATATGACGTATAACGATACGTAGATATAGGATATAACGTATAACGATATCTACATATAGGATATAACGTATAACGATATGTAGACGTAGGATATAACGTATAACGTTATCTACATATAGGATATAACGTATAACGATACGTAGATATAGGATATAACGCATAACGATATGTAGATATAGGATATAACGTATAACGATACGTACATATAGGATATAACGTATAACGTTATCTACATATAGGATATAACGTATAACGATATGTAGACGTAGGATATAACGTATAACGTTATCTACATATAGGATATAACGTATAACGATACGTAGATATAGGATATAACGTATAACGATATGTAGATATAGGATATAACGTATAACGATATGTAGATGTAGGATATAACGTATAACGTTATCTACATATAGGATATAAAGTATAACGATACGTAGATATAGGATACAACGTATAACGGTATGTAGATATAGGATATAACGTATAACGATACGTAGATATAGGATATATCGTATAACGATACGTAGATATAGGATATAACGTATAACGATACGTACATATAGGATATAACGTATATCGATATGTGGACATAGGATATAACGTAAAACGTTATCTACATATGGGATATAACGTATAACGTTATCTACATATAGGATATAACGTATAACGATACGTAGATATAGGATATAACGTATAATGATATGTAGACATAGGATATAACGTATAACGATATGTAGATATAGGATATAACGTATAACGATATGTAGGTATAGGATATAACGTATAACGATATGTAGATGTAGGATATAACGTATAACGTTATCTACATATAGGATATAACGTATAACGATACGTAGATATAGGATACAACGTATAACGGTATGTAGATATAGGATATAACGTATAACGATACGTAGATATAGGATATAACGTATAACGATAGGTAGATGTAGGATATAACGTATAACGATATCTACATATAGGATATAACGTATAACGATATGTAGACGTAGGATATAACGTATAACGTTATCTACATATAGGATATAACGTATAACGTTATCTACATATACGATATAACGTATAACGATACGTAGATATAGGATATAACGTATAACGATATGTAGATACAGGATATAACGTATAACGATATGTAGATATAGGATATAACGTATAACGGTACGTAGATATAGTATATAACGTAAAACGTTTTCTACATATAGGATATAACGTATAACGATATGTAGATATAGGATATAACGTAAAACGTTATCTACATATGGGATATAACGTATAACGATATGTAGACATAGGATATAACGTATAACGATATGTAGATATAGGATATAACGTAAAACGTTATCTACATATAGGATATAACGTATAACGATATGTAGATATAGGATATAACGTATAACGATATGTAGATATAGGATATAACGTATAACGATATCTACATATAGGATATAACGTATAACGATATGTAGACGTAGTGTATAACGTATAACGTTATCTACATATTGGATATGACGTATAACGATACGTAGATATAGGATATAACGTATAACGATATCTACATATAGGATATAACGTATAACGATATGTAGACGTAGGATATAACGTATAACGTTATCTACATATAGGATATAACGTATAACGATACGTAGATATAGGATATAACGTATAACGATACGTAGATATAGGATATAACGTATAACGATACGTACATATAGGATATAACGTATAACGTTATCTACATATAGGATATAACGTATAACGATATGTAGACGTAGGATATAACGTATAACGTTATCTACATATAGGATATAACGTATAACGATACGTAGATATAGGATATAACGTATAACGATATGTAGATATAGGATATAACGTATAACGATATGTAGATGTAGGATATAACGTATAACGTTATCTACATATAGGATATAACGTATAACGATACGTAGATATAGGATACAACGTATAACGGTATGTAGATATAGGATATAACGTATAACGATACGTAGATATAGGATATATCGTATAACGATACGTAGATATAGGATATAACGTATAACGATACGTACATATAGGATATAACGTATATCGATATGTGGACATAGGATATAACGTAAAACGTTATCTTCATATGGGATATAACGTATAACGTTATCTACATATAGGATATAACGTATAACGATACGTAGATATAGGATATAACGTATAACGATATGTAGACATAGGATATAACGTATAACGATATGTAGATATAGGATATAACGTATAACGATATGTAGGTATAGGATATAACGTATAACGATATGTAGATGTAGGATATAACGTATAACGTTATCTACATATAGGATATAACGTATAACGATACGTAGATATAGGATACAACGTATAACGGTATGTAGATATAGGATATAACGTATAACGATACGTAGATATAGCATATAACGTATAACGATATGTAGATGTAGGATATAACGTATAACGATATCTACATATAGGATATAACGTATAACGATATGTAGACGTAGGATATAACGTATAACGTTATCTACATATAGGATATAACGTATAACGATACGTAGATATAGGATATAACGTATAACGGTATGTAGGTATAGGATATAACGTATAACGATACGTAGATATAGGATATAACGTATAACGATATGTAGATATAGGATATATCGTATAACGATATCTACATATAGGATATAACGTATAACGATACGTAGATATAGGATATAACGTAAAACGTTATCTACATATAGGATATAACGTATATCGATATGTGGATATAGGATATAACGTAAAACGTTATGTACATATGGGATATAACGTATAACGTTATCTACATATACGATATAACGTATAACGATACGTAGATATAGGATATAACGTATAACGATATGTAGATACAGGATATAACGTATAACGATATGTAGATATAGGATATAACGTATAACGGTACGTAGATATAGTATATAACGTAAAACGTTATCTACATATAGGATATAACGTATAACGATATGTAGATATGGGATATAACGTAAAACGTTATCTACATATGGGATATAACGTATAACGATATGTAGACATAGGATATAACGTATAACGATATGTAGATATAGGATATAACGTAAAACGTTATCTACATATAGGATATAACGTATAACGATATGTAGATATAGGATATAACGTATAACGATATGTAGATATAGGATATAACGTATAACGATATCTACATATAGGATATAACGTATAACGATATGTAGACGTAGTGTATAACGTATAACGTTATCTACATATAGGATATGACGTATAACGATACGTAGATATAGGATATAACGTATAACGATATCTACATATAGGATATAACGTATAACGATATGTAGACGTAGGATATAACGTATAACGTTATCTACATATAGGATATAACGTATAACGATACGTAGATATAGGATATAACGTATAACGATATGTAGATATAGGATATAACGTATAACGATATGTAGATGTAGGATATAACGTATAACGTTATCTACATATAGGATATAACGTATAACGATACGTAGATATAGGATATAACGTATAACGATACGTACATATAGGATATAACGTATATCGATATGTGGACATAGGATATAACGTAAAACGTTATCTTCATATGGGATATAACGTATAACGTTATCTACATATAGGATATGACGTATAACGATACGTAGATATAGGATATAACGTATAACGATATCTACATATAGGATATAACGTATAACGATATGTAGACGTAGGATATAACGTATAACGTTATCTACATATAGGATATAACGTATAACGATATGTAGACGTAGGATATAACGTATAACGTTATCTACATATAGGATATAACGTAAAACGTTATCTACATATGGGATATAACGTATAATGTTATCTACATATAGGATATAACGTATAACGATACGTAGATATAGGATATAACGTATAACGTTATCTACATATAGGATATGACGTATAACGATACGTAGATATAGGATATAACGTATAACGATATCTACATATAGGATATAACGTATAACGATATGTAGACGTAGGGTATAACGTATAACGTTATCTACATATAGGATATAACGTATAACGATATGTAGATATAGGATATAACGTAAAACGTTATCTACATATGGGATATAACGTATAACGATATGTAGACATAGGATATAACGTATAACGATATGTAGATATAGGATATAACGTAAAACGTTATTTACATATAGGATATAACGTATAACGATATGTAGATATAGGATATAACGTATAACGATATGTAGATATAGGATATAACGTATAACGATATCTACATATAGGATATAATGTATAACGATATGTAGACGTAGGATATAACGTATAACGTTATCTACATATAGGATATGACGTATAACGATACGTAGATATAGGATATAACGTATAACGATATCTACATATAGGATATAACGTATAACGATATGTAGACGTAGGATATAACGTATAACGTTTCTACATATAGGATATAACGTATAACGATATGAAGACGTATGATATAACGCGTAACGTTATCTACATATAGGATATAACGTATAACGATATGTAGACATAGGATATAACGTATGACGATATTTAGATATAGGATATAACGTAAAACGTTATCTACATATAGGATATAACGTATAACGATATGTAGATATAGGATATAACGTATAACGATATGTAGATATAGGATATAACGTATAACGATATCTACATATAGGATATAACGTATAACGATATGTAGACGTAGGATATAACGTATAACGTTATCTACATATAGGATATAACGTATAACGGTACGTAGATATAGGATACAACGTATAACAATATGTAGATATAGGATACAACGTATAACGATATCTACATATAGGATATAACGTATAACGATATGTAGACGTAGGATATAACGTATAACGTTATCTACATATAGGATATAACGTATAACGATACGTAGATATAGGATATAACGTATAACGATATGTAGATATAGGATATAACGTATAACGATATGTAGGTATAGGATATAACGTATAACGATACGTAGATATAGGATATGACGTATAACGATATGTAGATATAGTATATAACCTATAACGATATCTACATATAGGATATCACGTATAACGATATGAAGACGTAGGATATAACGTATAACGTTATCTACATATAGGATATAACGTATAACGATACGTAGATATAGGATATAACGTATAACGATACGTAGATATAGGATATAACGTATAACGATACGTACATATAGGATATAACGTATATCGATATGTGGACATAGGATATATAGTAAAACGTTATCTACATATGGGATATAACGTATAACGTTATCTACATATAGGATGTAACGTATAACGATACGTAGATATAGGATATAACGTATAACGATATGTAGACATAGGATATAACGTATAACGATATGTCGATATAGAATATAACGTATAACGATATGTAGATATAGGATATAACGTATAACGATATGTAGGTATAGGATATAACGTATAACGATACGTAGATATAGGATATGACGTATAACGATATGTAGATATAGTATATAACGTATAACGATGTCTACATATAGGATTTAACGTATAACGTTATGATGACGTAGGATATAACGTATAACGTTATCTACATATAGGGTATAACGAATAACGATATGTAGACGTAGGATATAACGTATAACGTTATCTACATATAGGATATAACGTATAACGATATGAAGACGTATGATATAACGCATAACGTTATCTACATATAGGATATAACGTATAACGATATGTAGACATAGGATATAACGTATGACGATATTTAGATATAGGATATAACGTAAAACGTTATCTACATATAGGATATAACGTATAACGATATGTAGATATAGGATATAACGTATAACGATATGTAGATATAGGATATAACGTATAACGATATCTACATATAGGATATAACGTATAACGATATGTAGATATAGGATATATCGTATAACGATATCTACATATAGGATATAACGTATAACGATACGTAGATATAGGATATAACGTAAAACGTTATCTACATATAGGATATAACGTATATCGATATGTGGATATAGGATATAACGTAAAACGTTATCTACATATGGGATATAACGTATAACGTTATCTACATATACGATATAACGTATAACGATACGTAGATATAGGATATAACGTATAACGATATGTAGATATGGGATATAACGTAAAACGTTATCTACATATGGGATATAACGTATAACGATATGTAGACATAGGATATAACGTATAACGATACGTAGATATAGGATATAACGTGTAACGATATGTAGATATAGGATATAACGTATAACGATACGTACATATAGGATATAACGTATAACGTTATCTACATATAGGATATAACGTATAACGATATGTAGACGTAGGATGTAACGTATAACGTTACTACATATAGGATATAACGTATAACGATACGTAGATATAGGATATAACGTATAACGTTATCTACATATAGGATATAACGTATAACGATATGTAGACGTAGGATATAACGTATAACGTTATCTACATATAGGATATAACGTATAACGGTACGTAGATATAGGATATAACGTATAACGATATGTAGATATAGGATATAACGTATAACGATACGTACATATAGGATATAACGTATAACGTTATCTACATATAGGATATAACGTATAATGATATGTAGACGTAGGATATAACGTATAACGTTATCTACATATAGGATATAACGTATAACGATACGTAGATATAGGATATAACGTATAACGATATGTAGATATAGGATATAACGTATAACGATATGTAGATGTAGGATATAACGTATAACGTTATCTACATATAGGATATAACGTATAACGATACGTAGATATAGGATACAACGTATAACGGTATGTAGATATAGGATATAACGTATAACGATACGTAGATATAGGATATATCGTATAACGATACGTAGATATAGGATATAACGTATAACGATACGTACATATAGGATATAACGTATATCGATATGTGGACATAGGATATAACGTAAAACGTTATCTACATATGGGATATAACGTATAACGTTATCTACATATAGGATATAACGTATAACGATACGTAGATATAGGATATAACGTATAACGTTATCTACATATAGGATATGACGTATAACGATACGTAGATATAGGATATAACGTATAACGATATCTACATATAGGATATAACGTATAACGATATGTAGACGTAGGATATAACGTATAACGTTATCTACATATAGGATATAACGTATAACGATATGTAGATATAGGATATAACGTAAAACGTTATCTACATATGGGATATAACGTATAACGGTATGTAGACATAGGATATAACGTATAACGATATGTAGATATAGGATATAACGTAAAACGTTATCTACATATAGGATATAACGTATAACGATATGTAGATATAGGATATAACGTATAACGATATGTAGATATAGGATATAACGTATAACGATATCTACATATAGGATATAATGTATAACGATATGTAGACGTAGGATATAACGTATAACGTTATCTACATATAGGATATGACGTATAACGATACGTAGATATAGGATATAACGTATAACGATATCTACATATAGGATATAACGTATAACGATAAGTAGACGTAGGATATAACGTATAACGTTTCTACATATAGGATATAACGTATAACGATATGTAGATATAGGATATAACGTATAACGATATCTACATATAGGATATAACGTATAACGATATGTAGACGTAGGATATAACGTATAACGTTATCTACATATAGGATACAACGTATAACGGTACGTAGATATAGGATACAACGTATAACAATATGTAGATATAGGATATAACGTATAACGATATCTACATATAGGATATAACGTATAACGATATGTAGACGTAGGATATAACGTATAACGTTATCTACATATAGGATATAACGTATAACGATACGTAGATATAGGATATAACGTATAACGATATGTAGATATAGGATATAACGTATAACGATATGTAGGTATAGGATATAACGTATAACGATACGTAGATATAGGATATGACGTATAACGATATGTAGATATAGTATATAACCTATAGCGATATCTACATATAGGATATCACGTATAACGATATGAAGACGTAGGATATAACGTATAACGTTATCTACATATAGGATATAACGTATAACGATACGTAGATATAGGATATAACGTATAACGATACGTAGATATAGGATATAACGTATAACGATACGTACATATAGGATATAACGTATATCGATATGTGGACATAGGATATATAGTAAAACGTTATCTACATATGGGATATAACGTATAACGTTATCTACATATAGGATGTAACGTATAACGATACGTAGATATAGGATATAACGTATAACGATATGTAGACATAGGATATAACGTATAACGATATGTAGATATAGAATATAACGTATAACGATATGTAGATATAGGATATAACGTATAACGATATGTAGGTATAGGATATAACGTATAACGATACGTAGATATAGGATATGACGTATAACGATATGTAGATATAGTATATAACGTATAACGATATCTACATATAGGATTTAACGTATAACGTTATGATGACGTAGGATATAACGTATAACGTTATCTACATATAGGGTATAACGAATAACGATATGTAGACGTAGGATATAACGTATAACGTTATCTACATATAGGATATATCGTATTAAGATACGTAGATATAGGATATAACGTATAACGATATGTAGATATAGGATACAACGTATAACGATACGTGCATATAGGATATAACGTATAACGTTATCTACATATAGGATATAACGTATAACGATATGTAGACGTAGGATATAACGTATAACGTTATCTACATATAGGATATAACGTATAACGATACGTAGATATAGGATATAACGTATAACGATATGTAGATATGGGATATAACGTATAACGATATGTAGATGTAGGATATAACGTATAACGATATCTACATATAGGATATAACGAATAACGACATGTAGACGTAGGATATAACGTATAACGTTATCTACATATAGGATATAACGTATAACGATACGTAGATATAGGATATAACGTGTAACGATATGTAGATATAGGATATAACGTATAACGATACGTACATACAGGATATAACGTATAACGTTATCTACATATAGGATATAACGTATAACGATATGTAGACGTAGGATGTAACGTATAACGTTACTACATATAGGATATAACGTATAACGATACGTAGATATAGGATATAACGTATAACGTTATCTACATATAGGATGTAACGTATAACGATACGTAGATATAGGATACAACGTATAACAATATGTAGATATAGGATATAACGTATAACGATATCTACATATAGGATATAACGTATAACGATATGTAGACGTAGGATATAACGTATAACGTTATCTACATATAGGATATAACGTATAACGATACGTAGATATAGGATATAACGTATAACGGTGTGTAGGTATAGGATATAACGTATAACGATACGTAGATATAGCATATAACGTATAACGATATGTAGATATAGGATATATCGTATAACGATATCTACATATAGGATATAACGTATAACGATACGTAGATATAGGATATAACGTAAAACGTTATCTACATATAGGATATAACGTATATCGATATGTGGATATAGGATATAACGTAAAACGTTATCTACATATGGGATATAACGTATAACGTTATCTACATATACGATATAACGTATAACGAAACGTAGATATAGGATATAACGTATAACGATATGTAGATACAGGATATAACGTATAACGATATGTAGATATAGGATATAACGTATAACGGTACGTAGATATAGTATATAACGTAAAACGTTATCTACATATAGGATATAACGTATAACGATATGTAGATATAGGATATAACGTAAAACGTTATCTACATATGGGATATAACGTATAACGATATGTAGACATAGGATATAACGTATAACGATATGTAGATATAGGATATAACGTAAAACGTTATCTACATATAGGATATAACGTATAACGATATGTAGATATAGGATATAACGTATAACGATATGTAGATATAGGATATAACGTATAACGATATCTACATATAGGATATAACGTATAACGATATGTAGACGTAGTGTATAACGTATAACGTTATCTACATATTGGATATGACGTATAACGATACGTAGATATAGGATATAACGTATAACGATATCTACATATAGGATATAACGTATAACGATATGTAGACGTAGGATATAACGTATAACGTTATCTACATATAGGATATAACGTATAACGATACGTAGATATAGGATATAACGTATAACGATATGTAGATATAGGATATAACGTATAACGATACGTACATATAGGATATAACGTATAACGTTATCTACATATAGGATATAACGTATAACGATATGTAGACGTAGGATATAACGTATAACGTTATCTACATATAGGATATAACGTATAACGATACGTAGATATAGGATATAACGTATAACGATATGTAGATATAGGATATAACGTATAACGATATGTAGATGTAGGATATAACGTATAACGTTATCTACATATAGGATATAAAGTATAACGATACGTAGATATAGGATACAACGTATAACGGTATGTAGATATAGGATATAACGTATAACGATACGTAGATATAGGATATATCGTATAACGATACGTAGATATAGGATATAACGTATAACGATACGTACATATAGGATATAACGTATATCGATATGTGGACATAGGATATAACGTAAAACGTTATCTACATATGGGATATAACGTATAACGTTATCTACATATAGGATATAACGTATAACGATACGTAGATATAGGATATAACGTATAATGATATGTAGACATAGGATATAACGTATAACGATATGTAGATATAGGATATAACGTATAACGATATGTAGGTATAGGATATAACGTATAACGATATGTAGATGTAGGATATAACGTATAACGTTATCTACATATAGGATATAACGTATAACGATACGTAGATATAGGATACAACGTATAACGGTATGTAGATATAGGATATAACGTATAACGATACGTAGATATAGGATATAACGTATAACGATAGGTAGATGTAGGATATAACGTATAACGATATCTACATATAGGATATAACGTATAACGATATGTAGACGTAGGATATAACGTATAACGTTATCTACATATAGGATATAACGTATAACGTTATCTACATATACGATATAACGTATAACGATACGTAGATATAGGATATAACGTATAACGATATGTAGATACAGGATATAACGTATAACGATATGTAGATATAGGATATAACGTATAACGGTACGTAGATATAGTATATAACGTAAAACGTTTTCTACATATAGGATATAACGTATAACGATATGTAGATATAGGATATAACGTAAAACGTTATCTACATATGGGATATAACGTATAACGATATGTAGACATAGGATATAACGTATAACGATATGTAGATATAGGATATAACGTAAAACGTTATCTACATATAGGATATAACGTATAACGATATGTAGATATAGGATATAACGTATAACGATATGTAGATATAGGATATAACGTATAACGATATCTACATATAGGATATAACGTATAACGATATGTAGACGTAGTGTATAACGTATAACGTTATCTACATATTGGATATGATGTATAACGATACGTAGATATAGGATATAACGTATAACGATATCTACATATAGGATATAACGTATAACGATATGTAGACGTAGGATATAACGTATAACGTTATCTACATATAGGATATAACGTATAACGATACGTAGATATAGGATATAACGTATAACGATATGTAGATATAGGATATAACGTATAACGATACGTACATATAGGATATAACGTATAACGTTATCTACATATAGGATATAACGTATAACGATATGTAGACGTAGGATATAACGTATAACGTTATCTACATATAGGATATAACGTATAACGATACGTAGATATAGGATATAACGTATAACGATATGTAGATATAGGATATAACGTATAACGATATGTAGATGTAGGATATAACGTATAACGTTATCTACATATAGGATATAACGTATAACGATACGTAGATATAGGATACAACGTATAACGGTATGTAGATATAGGATATAACGTATAACGATACGTAGATATAGGATATATCGTATAACGATACGTAGATATAGGATATAACGTATAACGATACGTACATATAGGATATAACGTATATCGATATGTGGACATAGGATATAACGTAAAACGTTATCTTCATATGGGATATAACGTATAACGTTATCTACATATAGGATATAACGTATAACGATACGTAGATATAGGATATAACGTATAACGATATGTAGACATAGGATATAACGTATAACGATATGTAGATATAGGATATAACGTATAACGATATGTAGGTATAGGATATAACGTATAACGATATGTAGATGTAGGATATAACGTATAACGTTATCTACATATAGGATATAACGTATAACGATACGTAGATATAGGATACAACGTATAACGGTATGTAGATATAGGATATAACGTATAACGATACGTAGATATAGCATATAACGTATAACGATATGTAGATGTAGGATATAACGTATAACGATATCTACATATAGGATATAACGTATAACGATATGTAGACGTAGGATATAACGTATAACGTTATCTACATATAGGATATAACGTATAACGATACGTAGATATAGGATATAACGTATAACGGTATGTAGGTATAGGATATAACGTATAACGATACGTAGATATAGGATATAACGTATAACGATATGTAGATATAGGATATAACGTATAACGATATCTACATATAGGATATAACGTATAACGATACGTAGATATAGGATATAACGTAAAACGTTATCTACATATAGGATATAACGTATATCGATATGTGGATATAGGATATAACGTAAAACGTTATCTACATATGGGATATAACGTATAACGTTATCTACATATACGATATAACGTATAACGATACGTAGATATAGGATATAACGTATAACGATATGTAGATACAGGATATAACGTATAACGATATGTAGATATAGGATATAACGTATAACGGTACGTAGATATAGTATATAACGTAAAACGTTATCTACATATAGGATATAACGTATAACGATATGTAGATATGGGATATAACGTAAAACGTTATCTACATATGGGATATAACGTATAACGATATGTAGACATAGGATATAACGTATAACGATATGTAGATATAGGATATAACGTAAAACGTTATCTACATATAGGATATAACGTATAACGATATGTAGATATAGGATATAACGTATAACGATATGTAGATATAGGATATAACGTATAACGATATCTACATATAGGATATAACGTATAACGATATGTAGACGTAGTGTATAACGTATAACGTTATCTACATATAGGATATGACGTATAACGATACGTAGATATAGGATATAACGTATAACGATATCTACATATAGGATATAACGTATAACGATATGTAGACGTAGGATATAACGTATAACGTTATCTACATATAGGATATAACGTATAACGATACGTAGATATAGGATATAACGTATAACGATATGTAGATATAGGATATAACGTATAACGATACGTACATATAGGATATAACGTATAACGTTATCTACATATAGGATATAACGTATAACGATATGTAGACGTAGGATATAACGTATAACGTTATCTACATATAGGATATAACGTAAAACGTTATCTACATATGGGATATAACGTATAATGTTATCTACATATAGGATATAACGTATAACGATACGTAGATATAGGATATAACGTATAACGTTATCTACATATAGGATATGACGTATAACGATACGTAGATATAGGATATAACGTATAACGATATCTACATATAGGATATAACGTATAACGATATGTAGACGTAGGGTATAACGTATAACGTTATCTACATATAGGATATAACGTATAACGATATGTAGATATAGGATATAACGTAAAACGTTATCTACATATGGGATATAACGTATAACGATATGTAGACATAGGATATAACGTATAACGATATGTAGATATAGGATATAACGTAAAACGTTATTTACATATAGGATATAACGTATAACGATATGTAGATATAGGATATAACGTATAACGATATGTAGATATAGGATATAACGTATAACGATATCTACATATAGGATATAATGTATAACGATATGTAGACGTAGGATATAACGTATAACGTTATCTACATATAGGATATGACGTATAACGATACGTAGATATAGGATATAACGTATAACGATATCTACATATAGGATATAACGTATAACGATATGTAGACGTAGGATATAACGTATAACGTTTCTACATATAGGATATAACGTATAACGATATGAAGACGTATGATATAACGCATAACGTTATCTACATATAGGATATAACGTATAACGATATGTAGACATAGGATATAACGTATGACGATATTTAGATATAGGATATAACGTAAAACGTTATCTACATATAGGATATAACGTATAACGATATGTAGATATAGGATATAACGTATAACGATATGTAGATATAGGATATAACGTATAACGATATCTACATATAGGATATAACGTATAACGATATGTAGACGTAGGATATAACGTATAACGTTATCTACATATAGGATATAACGTATAACGGTACGTAGATATAGGATACAACGTATAACAATATGTAGATATAGGATATAACGTATAACGATATCTACATATAGGATATAACGTATAACGATATGTAGACGTAGGATATAACGTATAACGTTATCTACATATAGGATATAACGTATAACGATACGTAGATATAGGATATAACGTATAACGATATGTAGATATAGGATATAACGTATAACGATATGTAGGTATAGGATATAACGTATAACGATACGTAGATATAGGATATGACGTATAACGATATGTAGATATAGTATATAACCTATAACGATATCTACATATAGGATATCACGTATAACGATATGAAGACGTAGGATATAACGTATAACGTTATCTACATATAGGATATAACGTATAACGATACGTAGATATAGGATATAACGTATAACGATACGTAGATATAGGATATAACGTATAACGATACGTACATATAGGATATAACGTATATCGATATGTGGACATAGGATATATAGTAAAACGTTATCTACATATGGGATATAACGTATAACGTTATCTACATATAGGATGTAACGTATAACGATACGTAGATATAGGATATAACGTATAACGATATGTAGACATAGGATATAACGTATAACGATATGTCGATATAGAATATAACGTATAACGATATGTAGATATAGGATATAACGTATAACGATATGTAGGTATAGGATATAACGTATAACGATACGTAGATATAGGATATGACGTATAACGATATGTAGATATAGTATATAACGTATAACGATGTCTACATATAGGATTTAACGTATAACGTTATGATGACGTAGGATATAACGTATAACGTTATCTACATATAGGGTATAACGAATAACGATATGTAGACGTAGGATATAACGTATAACGTTATCTACATATAGGATATATCGTATTAAGATACGTAGATATAGGATATAACGTATAACGATATGTAGATATAGGATACAACGTATAACGATACGTGCATATAGGATATAACGTATAACGTTATCTACATATAGGATATAACGTATAACGATATGTAGACGTAGGATATAACGTATAACGTTATCTACATATAGGATATAACGTATAACGATACGTAGATATAGGATATAACGTATAACGATATGTAGATATGGGATATAACGTATAACGATATGTAGATGTAGGATATAACGTATAACGATATCTACATATAGGATATAACGAATAACGACATGTAGACGTAGGATATAACGTATAACGTTATCTACATATAGGATATAACGTATAACGATACGTAGATATAGGATATAACGTGTAACGATATGTAGATATAGGATATAACGTATAACGATACGTACATATAGGATATAACGTATAACGTTATCTGCATATAGGATATAACGTATAACGATATGTAGACGTAGGATGTAACGTATAACGTTACTACATATAGGATATAACGTATAACGATACGTAGATATAGGATATAACGTATAACGTTATCTACATATAGGATATAACGTATAACGATACGTAGATATAGGATACAACGTATAACAATATGTAGATATAGGATATAACGTATAACGATATGTAGATATAGGATATAACGTATAACGATACGTACATATAGGATATAACGTATAACGTTATCTACATATAGGATATAACGTATAACGATACGTAGATATAGGATATAACGTATAACGGTATGTAGGTATAGGATATAACGTATAACGATACGTAGATATAGGATATAACGTATAACGATATGTAGATATAGGATATATCGTATAACGATATCTACATATAGGATATAACGTATAACGATACGTAGATATAGGATATAACGTAAAAAGTTATCTACATATGGGATATAACGTATAACGATATGTAGACATAGGATATAACGTATAACGATATGTAGATATAGGATATAACGTAAAACGTTATCTACATATAGGATATAACGTATAACGATATGTAGATATAGGATATAACGTATAACGATATGTAGATATAGGATATAACGTATAACGATATCTACATATAGGATATAACGTATAACGATATGTAGACGTAGTGTATAACGTATAACGTTATCTACATATAGGATATGACGTATAACGATACGTAGATATAGGATATAACGTATAACGATATCTACATATAGGATATAACGTATAACGATATGTAGACGTAGGATATAACGTATAACGTTATCTACATATAGGATATAACGAATAACGATACGTAGATATAGGATATAACGTATAACGATATGTAGATATAGGATATAACGTATAACGATACGTACATATAGGATATAACGTATAACGTTATCTACATATAGGATATAACGTATAACGATATGTAGACGTAGGATATAACGTATAACGTTATCTACATATAGGATATAACGTATAACGATACGTAGATATAGGATATAACGTATAACGATACGTAGATATAGGATATAACGTATAACGATACGTACATATAGGATATAACGTATATCGATATGTGGACATAGGATATATAGTAAAACGTTATCTACATATGGGATATAACGCATAACGTTATCTACATATAGGATATAACGTATAACGATATGTAGACATAGGATATAACGTATAACGATATGTAGATATAGAATATAACGTATAACGATATGTAGATATAGGATATAACGTATAACGATATGTAGACGTAGTGTATAACGTATAACGTTATCTACATATAGGATATGACGTATAACGATACGTAGATATAGGATATAACGTATAACGATATCTACATATAGGATATAACGTATAACGATACGTAGATATAGGATATAACGTATAACGATACGTAGATATAGGATATAACGTATAACGATACGTACATATAGGATATAACGTATATCGATATGTGGACATAGGATATATAGTAAAACGTTATCTACATATGGGATATAACGTATAACGTTATCTACATATAGGATGTAACGTATAACGATACGTAGATATAGGATATAACGTATAACGATATGTAGACATAGGATATAACGTATAACGATATGTAGATATAGAATATAACGTATAACGATATGTAGATATAGGATATAACGTATAACGATATGTAGGTATAGGATATAACGTATAACGATACGTAGATATAGGATATGACGTATAACGATATGTAGATATAGTATATGACGTATAACGATGTCTACATATAGGATTTAACGTATAACGTTATGATGACGTAGGATATAACGTATAACGTTATCTACATATAAGGTATAACGAATAACGATATGTAGACGTAGGATATAACGTATAACGTTATCTACATATAGGATATATCGTATTAAGATACGTAGATATAGGATATAACGTATAACGATATGTAGATATAGGATACAACGTATAACGATACGTGCATATAGGATATAACGTATAACGTTATCTACATATAGGATATAACGTATAACGATATGTAGACGTAGGATATAACGTATAACGTTATCTACATATAGGATATAACGTATAACGATACGTAGATATAGGATATAACGTATAACGATATGTAGATATGGGATATAACGTATAACGATATGTAGATGTAGGATATAACGTATAACGATATCTACATATAGGATATAACGAATAACGACATGTAGACGTAGGATATAACGTATAACGTTATCTACATATAGGATATAACGTATAACGATACGTAGATATAGGATATAACGTGCAACGATATGTAGATATAGGATATAACGTATAACGATACGTACATATAGGATATAACGTATAACGTTATCTACATATAGGATATAACGTATAACGATATGTAGACGTAGGATGTAACGTATAACGATATCTACATATAGGATATAACGTATAACGATATGTAGACGTAGGATATAACGTATAACGTTATCTACATATAGGATATAACGTATAACGATACGTAGATATAGGATATAACGTATAACGGTATGTAGGTATAGGATATAACGTATAACGATACGTAGATATAGGATATAACGTATAACGATATGTAGATATAGGATATATCGTATAACGATATCTACATATAGGATATAACGTATAACGATACGTAGATATAGGATATAACGTAAAACGTTATCTACATATAGGATATAACGTATATCGATATGTGGATATAGGATATAACGTAAAACGTTATCTACTTATGGGATATAACGTATAACGTTATCTACATATACGATATAACGTATAACGATACGTAGATATAGGATATAACGTATAACGATATGTAGATACAGGATATAACGTATAACGATATGTAGATATAGGATATAACGTATAACGGTACGTAGATATAGTATATAACGTAAAACGTTATCTACATATAGGATATAACGTATAACGATATGTAGATATAGGATATAACGTAAAACGTTATCTACATATGGGATATAACGTATAACGATATGTAGACATAGGATATAACGTATAACGATATGTAGATATAGGATATAACGTAAAACGTTATCTACATATAGGATATAACGTATAACGATATGTAGATATAGGATATAACGTATAACGATATGTAGATATAGGATATAACGTATAACGATATCTACATATAGGATATAACGTATAACGATATGTAGACGTAGTGTATAACGTATAACGTTATCTACATATAGGATATGACGTATAACGATACGTAGATATAGGATATAACGTATAACGATATCTACATATAGGATATAACGTATAACGATATGTAGACGTAGGATATAACGTATAACGTTATCTACATATAGGATATAACGTATAACGATACGTAGATATAGGATATAACGTATAACGATATGTAGATATAGGATATAACGTATAACGATACGTACATATAGGATATAACGTATAACGTTATCTACATATAGGATATAACGTATAACGATATGTAGACGTAGGATATAACGTATAACGTTATCTACATATAGGATATAACGTATAACGATACGTAGATATAGGATATAACGTATAACGATATGTAGATATAGGATATAACGTATAACGATATGTAGATGTAGGATATAACGTATAACGTTATCTACATATAGGATATAACGTATAAGGATACGTAGATATAGGATACAACGTATAACGGTATGTAGATATAGGATATAACGTATAACGATACGTAGATATAGGATATATCGTATAACGATACGTAGATATAGGATATAACGTATAAGGATACGTACATATAGGATATAACGTATATCGATATGTGGACATAGGATATAACGTAAAACGTTATCTACATATGGGATATAACGTATAACGTTATCTACATATAGGATATAACGTATAACGATACGTAGATATAGGATATAACGTATAATGATATGTAGACATAGGATATAACGTATAACGATATGTAGATATAGGATATAACGTATAACGATATGTAGGTATAGGATATAACGTATAACGATACGTAGATATAGGATATGACGTATAACGATATGTAGATATAGTATATAACCTATAACGATATCTACATATAGGATATCACGTATAACGATATGAAGACGTAGGATATAACGTATAACGTTATCTACATATAGGATATAACGTATAACGATACGTAGATATAGGATATAACGTATAACGATACGTAGATATAGGATATAACGTATAACGATACGTAGATATAGGATATAACGTATAACGATATCTACATATAGGATATAACGTATAACGATATGTAGACGTAGGATATAACGTATAACGTTTCTACATATAGGATATAACGTATAACGATATGAAGACGTAGGATATAACGTATAACGATACGTACATATAGGATATGACGTATAACGATACGTAGATATAGGATATAACGTATAACGATATCTACATATAGGATATAACGTATAACGATATGTAGACGTAGGATATAACGTATATCGATATGTGGACATAGGATATATAGTAAAACGTTATCTACATATGGGATATAACGTATAACGTTATCTACATATAGGATGTAACGTATAACGATACGTAGATATAGGATATAACGTATAACGATATGTAGACATAGGATATAACGTATAACGATATCTACATATAGGATACAACGTATAACGATATGTAGACGTAGGATATAACGTATAACGTTTCTACATATAGGATATAACGTATAACGATATGAAGACGTAGGATATAACGTATAACGATATGTAGATATAGGATATAACGTATAACGATATCTACATATAGGATATAATGTATAACGATATGTAGACGTAGGATATAACGTATAACGTTATCTACATATAGGATATGACGTATAACGATACGTAGATATAGGATATAACGTATAACGATATCTACATATAGGATACAACGTATAACGATATGTAGACGTAGGATATAACGTATAACGTTTCTACATATAGGATATAACGTATAACGATATGAAGATGTAGGATATAACGTATAACGTTATCTACATATAGGATATAACGTATAACGATACGTAGATATAGGATATAACGTATAACGATACGTAGATATAGGATATAACGTATAACGATACGTACATATAGGATATAACGTATATCGATATGTGGACATAGGATATATTGTAAAACGTTATCTACATATGGGATATAACGTATAACGTTATCTACATATAGGATGTAACGTATAACGATACGTAGATATAGGATATAACGTATAACGATATGTAGACATAGGATATAACGTATAACGATATGTAGATATAGAATATATCGTATAACGATATGTAGATATAGGATATAACGTATAACGATATGTAGGTATAGGATATAACGTATAACGATACGTAGATATAGGATATGACGTATAACGATATGTAGATATAGTATATAACGTATAACGATATCTACATATAGGATTTAACGTATAACGTTATGATGACGTAGGATATAACGTATAACGTTATCTACATATAGGGTATAACGTATAGCGATACGTAGATATAGGATATAACGTATAACGATACGCAGATATAGGATATAACGTATAACGATATGCAGATATTGGATATAACGTATAAAGACATCTACATATAGGATATAACGTATAACGATACGTAGATATAGGATATAACGTAAAACGTTATCTACCTATAGGATATAACGTATATCGATATGTGGATATAGGATATAACGTAAAACGTTATCTACATATGGGATACAACGTATAACGTTATCTACATATACGATATAACGTATAACGATACGTAGATATAGGATAAAACGTATAACGATATGTAGATATAGGATATAACGTATAACGATACGTACATATAGGATATAACGTATATCGATATGTGGACATAGGATATATAGTAAAACGTTATCTACATATGGGATATAACGTATAACGTTATCTACATATAGGATGTAACGTATAACGATACGTAGATATAGGATATAACGTATAACGATATGTAGACATAGGATATAACGTATAACGATATGTAGATATAGAATATAACGTATAACGATATGTAGATATAGGATATAACCTATAACGATATGTAGGTATAGGATATAACGTATAACGATACGTAGATATAGGATATGACGTATAACGATATGTAGATATAGTATATGACGTATAACGATGTCTACATATAGGATTTAACGTATAACGTTATGATGACGTAGGATATAACGTATAACGTTATCTACATATAGGGTATAACGAATAACGATATGTAGACGTAGGATATAACGTATAACGTTATCTACATATAGGATATATCGTATTAAGATACGTAGATATAGGATATAACGTATAACGATATGTAGATATAGGATACAACGTATAACGATACGTGCATATAGGATATAACGTATAACGTTATCTACATATAGGATATAACGTATAACGATATGTAGACGTAGGATATAACGTATAACGTTATCTGCATATAGGATATAACGTATAACGATACGTAGATATAGGATATAACGTATATCGATATGTAGATATGGGATATAACGTATAACGATATATAGATGTAGGATATAACGTATAACGATATCTACATATAGGATATAACGTATAACGATATGTAGACGTAGGATGTAACGTATAACGTTACTACATATAGGATATAACGTATAACGATACGTAGATATAGGATATAACGTATAACGTTATCTACATATAGGATATAACGTATAACGATACGTAGATATAGGATACAACGTATAACAATATGTAGATATAGGATATAACGTATAACGATATCTACATATAGGATATAACGTATAACGATATGTAGACGTAGGATATAACGTATAACGTTATCTACATATAGGATATAACGTATAACGATACGTAGATATAGGATATAACGTATAACGGTATGTAGGTATAGGATATAACGTATAACGATACGTAGATATAGGATATAACGTATAACGATATGTAGATATAGGATATATCGTATAACGATATCTACATATAGGATATAACGTATAACGATACGTAGATATAGGATATAACGTAAAACGTTATCTACATATAGGATATAACGTATATCGATATGTGGATATAGGATATAACGTAAAACGTTATCTACTTATGGGATATAACGTATAACGTTATCTACATATACGATATAACGTATAACGATACGTAGAAATAGGATATAACGTATAACGATATGTAGATACAGGATATAACGTATAACGATATGTAGATATAGGATATAACGTATAACGGTACGTAGATATAGTATATAACGTAAAACGTTATCTACATATAGGATATAACGTATAACGATATGTAGATATAGGATATAACGTAAAACGTTATCTACATATGGGATATAACGTATAACGATATGTAGACATAGGATATAACGTATAACGATATGTAGATATAGGATATAACGTAAAACGTTATCTACATATAGGATATAACGTATAACGATATGTAGATATAGGATATAACGTATAACGATATGTAGATATAGGATATAACGTATAACGATATCTACATATAGGATATAACGTATAACGATATGTAGACGTAGTGTATAACGTATAACGTTATCTACATATAGGATATGACGTATAACGATACGTAGATATAGGATATAACGTATAACGATATCTACATATAGGATATAACGTATAACGATATGTAGACGTAGGATATAA
The DNA here is from genome assembly GCA_905332935.1 of Bombus hortorum. Classification (NCBI taxonomy): domain Eukaryota; kingdom Metazoa; phylum Arthropoda; class Insecta; order Hymenoptera; family Apidae; genus Bombus; species Bombus hortorum. The sequence goes on from HG995192.1 coordinate 18,372,592, forward strand.
CGTATAACGTTATCTACATATAGGATATAACGTATAACGATACGTAGATATAGGATATAACGTATAACGATACGTAGATATAGGATATAACGTATAACGATACGTACATATAGGATATAACGTATAACGTTATCTACATATAGGATATAACGTATAACGATATGTAGACGTAGGATATAACGTATAACGTTATCTACATATAGGATATAACGTATAACGATACGTAGATATAGGATATAACGTATAACGATATGTAGATATAGGATATAACGTATAACGATATGTAGATGTAGGATATAACGTATAACGTTATCTACATATAGGATATAACGTATAAGGATACGTAGATATAGGATACAACGTATAACGGTATGTAGATATAGGATATAACGTATAACGATACGTAGATATAGGATATATCGTATAACGATACGTAGATATAGGATATAACGTATAACGATACGTACATATAGGATATAACGTATATCGATATGTGGACATAGGATATAACGTAAAACGTTATCTACATATGGGATATAACGTATAACGTTATCTACATATAGGATATAACGTATAACGATACGTAGATATAGGATATAACGTATAATGATATGTAGACATAGGATATAACGTATAACGATATGTAGATATAGGATATAACGTATAACGATATGTAGGTATAGGATATAACGTATAACGATACGTAGATATAGGATATGACGTATAACGATATGTAGATATAGTATATAACCTATAACGATATCTACATATAGGATATCACGTATAACGATATGAAGACGTAGGATATAACGTATAACGTTATCTACATATAGGATATAACGTATAACGATACGTAGATATAGGATATAACGTATAACGATACGTAGATATAGGATATAACGTATAACGATACGTAGATATAGGATATAACGTATAACGATATCTACATATAGGATATAACGTATAACGATATGTAGACGTAGGATATAACGTATAACGTTTCTACATATAGGATATAACGTATAACGATATGAAGACGTAGGATATAACGTATAACGATACGTACATATAGGATATGACGTATAACGATACGTAGATATAGGATATAACGTATAACGATATCTACATATAGGATATAACGTATAACGATACGTAGACGTAGGATATAACGTATATCGATATGTGGACATAGGATATATAGTAAAACGTTATCTACATATGGGATATAACGTATAACGTTATCTACATATAGGATGTAACGTATAACGATACGTAGATATAGGATATAACGTATAACGATATGTAGACATAGGATATAACGTATAACGATATCTACATATAGGATACAACGTATAACGATATGTAGACGTAGGATATAACGTATAACGTTTCTACATATAGGATATAACGTATAACGATATGAAGACGTAGGATATAACGTATAACGATATGTAGATATAGGATATAACGTATAACGATATCTACATATAGGATATAATGTATAACGATATGTAGACGTAGGATATAACGTATAACGTTATCTACATATAGGATATGGCGTATAACGATACGTAGATATAGGATATAACGTATAACGATATCTACATATAGGATACAACGTATAACGATATGTAGACGTAGGATATAACGTATAACGTTTCTACATATAGGATATAACGTATAACGATATGAAGACGTAGGATATAACGTATAACGTTATCTACATATAGGATATAACGTATAACGATATGTGGACATAGGATATATAGTAAAACGTTATCTACATATGGGATATAACGTATAACGTTATCTACATATAGGATGTAACGTATAACGATACGTAGATATAGGATATAACGTATAACGATACGTACATATAGGATATAACGTATATCGATATGTGGACATAGGATATATAGTAAAACGTTATCTACATATGGGATATAACGTATAACGTTATCTACATATAGGATGTAACGTATAACGATACGTAGATATAGGATATAACGTATAACGATATGTAGACATAGGATATAACGTATAACGATATGTAGATATAGAATATAACGTATAACGATATGTAGATATAGGTTATAACGTATAACGATATGTAGGTATAGGATATAACGTATAACGATACGTAGATATAGGATATGACGTATAACGATATGTAGATATAGTATATGACGTATAACGATGTCTACATATAGGATTTAACGTATAACGTTATGATGACGTAGGATATAACGTATAACGTTATCTACATATAGGGTATAACGAATAACGATATGTAGACGTAGGATATAACGTATAACGTTATCTACATATAGGATATATCGTATTAAGATACGTAGATATAGGATATAACGTATAACGATATGTAGATATAGGATACAACGTATAACGATACGTGCATATAGGATATAACGTATAACGTTATCTACATATAGGATATAACGTATAACGATATGTAGACGTAGGATATAACGTATAACGTTATCTACATATAGGATATAACGTATAACGATACGTAGATATAGGATATAACGTATAACGATATGTAGATATGGGATATAACGTATAACGATATGTAGATGTAGGATATAACGTATAACGATATCTACATATAGGATATAACGAATAACGACATGTAGACGTAGGATATAACGTATAACGTTATCTACATATAGGATATAACGTATAACGATACGTAGATATAGGATATAACGTGTAACGATATGTAGATATAGGATATAACGTATAACGATACGTACATATAGGATATAACGTATAACGTTATCTACATATAGGATATAACGTATAACGATATGTAGACGTAGGATGTAACGTATAACGTTACTACATATAGGATATAACGTATAACGATACGTAGATATAGGATATAACGTATAACGTTATCTACATATAGGATATAACGTATAACGATACGTAGATATAGGATACAACGTATAACAATATGTAGATATAGGATATAACGTATAACGATATCTACATATAGGATATAACGTATAACGATATGTAGACGTAGGATATAACGTATAACGTTATCTACATATAGGATATAACGTATAACGATACGTAGATATAGGATATAACGTATAACGGTATGTAGGTATAGGATATAACGTATAACGATACGTAGATATAGGATATAACGTATAACGATATGTAGATATAGGATATATCGTATAACGATATCTACATATAGGATATAACGTATAACGATACGTAGATATAGGATATAACGTATAACGATATGTAGATATAGGATATAACGTATAACGATATGTAGGTATAGGATATAACGTATAACGATACGTAGATATAGGATATGACGTATAACGATATGTAGATATAGTATATAACCTATAACGATATCTACATATAGGATATCACGTATAACGATATGAAGACGTAGGATATAACGTATAACGTTATCTACATATAGGATATAACGTATAACGATACGTAGATATAGGATATAACGTATAACGATACGTAGATATAGGATATAACGTATAACGATACGTACATATAGGATATAACGTATATCGATATGTGGACATAGGATATATAGTAAAACGTTATCTACATATGGGATATAACGTATAACGTTATCTACATATAGGATGTAACGTATAACGATACGTAGATATAGGATATAACGTATAACGATATGTAGACATAGCATATAACGTATAACGATATGTAGATATAGGATATAACGTATAACGATATGTAGACGTAGTGTATAACGTATAACGTTATCTACATATAGGATATGACGTATAACGATACGTAGATATAGGATATAACGTGTAACGATATGTAGATATAGGATATAACGTATAACGATACGTACATATAGGATATAACGTATAACGTTATCTACATATAGGATATAACGTATAACGATATGTAGACGTAGGATGTAACGTATAACGTTACTACATATAGGATATAACGTATAACGATACGTAGATATAGGATATAACGTATAACGTTATCTACATATAGGATATAACGTATAACGATACGTAGATATAGGATACAACGTATAACAATATGTAGATATAGGATATAACGTATAACGATATCTACATATAGGATATAACGTATAACGATATGTAAACGTAGGATATAACGTATAACGTTATCTACATATAGGATATAACGTATAACGATACGTAGATATAGGATATAACGTATAACGGTATGTAGGTATAGGATATAACGTATAACGATACGTAGATATAGGATATAACGTATAACGATATGTAGATATAGGATATATCGTATAACGATATCTACATATAGGATATAACGTATAACGATACGTAGATATAGGATATAACGTAAAACGTTATCTACATATAGGATATAACGTATATCGATATGTGGATATAGGATATAACGTAAAACGTTATCTACTTATGGGATATAACGTATAACGTTATCTACATATACGATATAACGTATAACGACACGTAGATATAGGATATAACGTATAACGATATGTAGATACAGGATATAACGTATAACGATATGTAGATATAGGATATAACGTATAACGGTACGTAGATATAGTATATAACGTAAAACGTTATCTACATATAGGATATAACGTATAACGATATGTAGATATAGGATATAACGTAAAACGTTATCTACATATGGGATATAACGTATAACGATATGTAGACATAGGATATAACGTATAACGATATGTAGATATAGGATATAACGTAAAACGTTATCTACATATAGGATATAACGTATAACGATATGTAGATATAGGATATAACGTATAACGATATGTAGATATAGGATATAACGTATAACGATATCTACATATAGGATATAACGTATAACGATATGTAGACGTAGTGTATAACGTATAACGTTATCTACATATAGGATATGACGTATAACGATACGTAGATATAGGATATAACGTATAACGATATCTACATATAGGATATAACGTATAACGATATGTAGACGTAGGATATAACGTATAACGTTATCTACATATAGGATATAACGTATAACGATACGTAGATATAGGATATAACGTATAACGATATGTAGATATAGGATATAACGTATAACGATACGTACATATAGGATATAACGTATAACGTTATCTACATATAGGATATAACGTATAACGATATGTAGACGTAGGATATAACGTATAACGTTATCTACATATAGAATATAACGTATAACGATACGTAGATATAGGATATAACGTATAACGATATGTAGATATAGGATATAACGTATAACGATATGTAGATGTAGGATATAACGTATAACGTTATCTACATATAGGATATAACGTATAAGGATACGTAGATATAGGATACAACGTATAACGGTATGTAGATATAGGATATAACGTATAACGATACGTAGATATAGGATATATCGTATAACGATACGTAGATATAGGATATAACGTATAACGATACGTACATATAGGATATAACGTATATCGATATGTGGACATAGGATATAACGTAAAACGTTATCTACATATGGGATATAACGTATAACGTTATCTACATATAGGATATAACGTATAACGATACGTAGATATAGGATATAACGTATAATGATATGTAGACATAGGATATAACGTATAACGATATGTAGATATAGGATATAACGTATAACGATATGTAGGTATAGGATATAACGTATAACGATACGTAGATATAGGATATGACGTATAACGATATGTAGATATAGTATATAACCTATAACGATATCTACATATAGGATATCACGTATAACGATATGAAGACGTAGGATATAACGTATAACGTTATCTACATATAGGATATAACGTATAACGATACGTAGATATAGGATATAACGTATAACGATACGTAGATATAGGATATAACGTATAACGATACGTAGATATAGGATATAACGTATAACGATATCTACATATAGGATATAACGTATAACGATATGTAGACGTAGGATATAACGTATAACGTTTCTACATATAGGATATAACGTATAACGATATGAAGACGTAGGATATAACGTATAACGATACGTACATATAGGATATGACGTATAACGATACGTAGATATAGGATATAACGTATAACGATATCTACATATAGGATATAACGTATAACGATATGTAGACGTAGGATATAACGTATATCGATATGTGGACATAGGATATATAGTAAAACGTTATCTACATATGGGATATAACGTATAACGTTATCTACATATAGGATGTAACGTATAACGATACGTAGATATAGGATATAACGTATAACGATATGTAGACATTGGATATAACGTATAACGATATCTACATATAGGATACAACGTATAACGATATGTAGACGTAGGATATAACGTATAACGTTTCTACATATAGGATATAACGTATAACGATATGAAGACGTAGGATATAACGTATAACGATATGTAGATATAGGATATAACGTATAACGATATCTACATATAGGATATAATGTATAACGATATGTAGACGTAGGATATAACGTATAACGTTATCTACATATAGGATATGACGTATAACGATACGTAGATATAGGATATAACGTATAACGATATCTACATATAGGATACAACGTATAACGATATGTAGACGTAGGATATAACGTATAACGTTTCTACATATAGGATATAACGTATAACGATATGAAGACGTAGGATATAACGTATAACGTTATCTACATATAGGATATAACGTATAACGATACGTAGATATAGGATATAACGTATAACGATACGTAGATATAGGATATAACGTATAACGATACGTACATATAGGATATAACGTATATCGATATGTGGACATAGGATATATTGTAAAACGTTATCTACATATGGGATATAACGTATAACGTTATCTACATATAGGATGTAACGTATAACGATACGTAGATATAGGATATAACGTATAACGATATGTAGACATAGGATATAACGTATAACGATATGTAGATATAGAATATAACGTATAACGATATGTAGATATAGGATATAACGTATAACGATATGTAGGTATAGGATATAACGTATAACGATACGTAGATATAGGATATGACGTATAACGATATGTAGATATAGTATATGACGTATAACGATGTCTACATATAGGATTTAACGTATAACGTTATGATGACGTAGGATATAACGTATAACGTTATCTACATATAGGGTATAACGAATAACGATATGTAGACGTAGGATATAACGTATAACGTTATCTACATATAGGATATATCGTATTAAGATACGTAGATATAGGATATAACGTATAACGATATGTAGATATAGGATACAACGTATAACGATACGTGCATATAGGATATAACGTATAACGTTATCTACATATAGGATATAACGTATAACGATATGTACACGTAGGATATAACGTATAACGTTATCTACATATAGGATATAACGTATAACGATACGTAGATATAGGATATAACGTATAACGATATGTAGATATGGGATATAACGTATAACGATATGTAGATGTAGGATATAACGTATAACGATATCTACATATAGGATATAACGAATAACGACATGTAGACGTAGGATATAACGTATAACGTTATCTACATATAGGATATAACGTATAACGATACGTAGATATAGGATATAACGTGTAACGATATGTAGATATAGGATATAACGTATAACGATACGTACATATAGGATATAACGTATAACGTTATCTACATATAGGATATAACGTATAACGATATGTAGACGTAGGATGTAACGTATAACGTTACTACATATAGGATATAACGTATAACGATACGTAGATATAGGATATAACGTATAACGTTATCTACATATAGGATATAACGTATAACGATACGTAGATATAGGATACAACGTATAACAATATGTAGATATAGGATATAACGTATAACGATATCTACATATAGGATATAACGTATAACGATATGTAGACGTAGGATATAACGTATAACGTTATCTACATATAGGATATAACGTATAACGATACGTAGATATAGGATATAACGTATAACGGTATGTAGGTATAGGATATAACGTATAACGATACGTAGATATAGGATATAACGTATAACGATATGTAGATATAGGATATATCGTATAACGATATCTACATATAGGATATAACGTATAACGATACGTAGATATAGGATATAACGTATAACGATATGTAGATATAGGATATAACGTATAACGATATGTAGGTATAGGATATAACGTATAACGATACGTAGATATAGGATATGACGTATAACGATATGTAGATATAGTATATAACCTATAACGATATCTACATATAGGATATCACGTATAACGATATGAAGACGTAGGATATAACGTATAACGTTATCTACATATAGGATATAACGTATAACGATACGTAGATATAGGATATAACGTATAACGATACGTAGATATAGGATATAACGTATAACGATACGTACATATAGGATATAACGTATATCGATATGTGGACATAGGATATATAGTAAAACGTTATCTACATATGGGATATAACGTATAACGTTATCTACATATAGGATGTAACGTATAACGATACGTAGATATAGGATATAACGTATAACGATATGTAGACATAGGATATAACGTATAACGATATGTAGATATAGAATATAACGTATAACGATATGTAGATATAGGATATAACGTATAACGATATGTAGGTATAGGATATAACGTATAACGATACGTAGATATAGGATATGACGTATAACGATATGTAGATATAGTATATAACGTATAACGATGTCTACATATAGGATTTAACGTATAACGTTATGATGACGTAGGATATAACGTATAACGTTATCTACATATAGGGTATAACGAATAACGATATGTAGACGTAGGATATAACGTATAACGTTATCTACATATAGGATATATCGTATTAAGATACGTAGATATAGGATATAACGTATAACGATATGTAGATATAGGATACAACGTATAACGATACGTGCATATAGGATATAACGTATAACGTTATCTACATATAGGATATAACGTATAACGATATGTAGACGTAGGATATAACGTATAACGTTATCTACATATAGGATATAACGTATAACGATACGTAGATATAGGATATAACGTATAACGATATGTAGATATGGGATATAACGTATAACGATATGTAGATGTAGGATATAACGTATAACGATATCTACATATAGGATATAACGAATAACGACATGTAGACGTAGGATATAACGTATAACGTTATCTACATATAGGATATAACGTATAACGATACGTAGATATAGGATATAACGTGTAACGATATGTAGATATAGGATATAACGTATAACGATACGTACATATAGGATATAACGTATAACGTTATCTGCATATAGGATATAACGTATAACGATATGTAGACGTAGGATGTAACGTATAACGTTACTACATATAGGATATAACGTATAACGATACGTAGATATAGGATACAACGTATAACAATATGTAGATATAGGATATAACGTATAACGATATCTACATATAGGATATAACGTATAACGATATGTAGACGTAGGATATAACGTATAACGATAGCTACATATAGGATATAACGTATAACGATATGTAGACGTAGTGTATAACGTATAACGTTATCTACATATAGGATATGACGTATAACGATACGTAGATATAGGATATAACGTATAACGATATCTACATATAGGATATAACGTATAACGATATGTAGACGTAGGATATAACGTATAACGTTATCTACATATAGGATATAACGTATAACGATACGTAGATATAGGATATAACGTATAACGATATGTAGATATAGGATATAACGTATAACGATACGTACATATAGGATATAACGTATAACGTTATCTACATATAGGATATAACGTATAACGATATGTAGACGTAGCATATAACGTATAACGTTATCTACATATAGGATATAACGTATAACGATACGTAGATATAGGATATAACGTATAACGATACGTAGATATAGGATATAACGTATAACGATACGTACATATAGGATATAACGTATATCGATATGTGGACATAGGATATATAGTAAAACGTTATCTACATATGGGATATAACGCATAACGTTATCTACATATAGGATATAACGTATAACGATATGTAGACATAGGATATAACGTATAACGATATGTAGATATAGAATATAACGTATAACGATATGTAGATATAGGATATAACGTATAACGATATGTAGACGTAGTGTATAACGTATAACGTTATCTACATATAGGATATGACGTATAACGATACGTAGATATAGGATATAACGTATAACGATATCTACATATAGGATATAACGTATAACGATACGTAGATATAGGATATAACGTATAACGATACGTAAATATAGGATATAACGTATAACGATACGTACATATAGGATATAACGTATATCGATATGTGGACATAGGATATATAGTAAAACGTTATCTACATATGGGATATAACGTATAACGTTATCTACATATAGGATGTAACGTATAACGATACGTAGATATAGGATATAACGTATAACGATATGTAGACATAGGATATAACGTATAACGATATGTAGATATAGAATATAACGTATAACGATATGTAGATATAGGATATAACGTATAACGATATGTAGGTATAGGATATAACGTATAACGATACGTAGATATAGGATATGACGTATAACGATATGTAGATATAGCATATGACGTATAACGATGTCTACATATAGGATTTAACGTATAACGTTATGATGACGTAGGATATAACGTATAACGTTATCTACATATAGGGTATAACGAATAACGATATGTAGACGTAGGATATAACGTATAACGTTATCTACATATAGGATATATCGTATTAAGATACGTAGATATAGGATATAACGTATAACGATATGTAGATATAGGATACAACGTATAACGATACGTGCATATAGGATATAACGTATAACGTTATCTACATATAGGATATAACGTATAACGATATGTAGACGTAGGATATAACGTATAACGTTATCTACATATAGGATATAACGTATAACGATACGTAGATATAGGATATAACGTATAACGATATGTAGATATGGGATATAACGTATAACGATATGTAGATGTAGGATATAACGTATAACGATATCTACATATAGGATATAACGAATAACGACATGTAGACGTAGGATATAACGTATAACGTTATCTACATATAGGATATAACGTATAACGATACGTAGATATAGGATATAACGTGTAACGATATGTAGATATAGGATATAACGTATAACGATACGTACATATAGGATATAACGTATAACGTTATCTACATATAGGATATAACGTATAACGATATGTAGACGTAGGATGTAACGTATAACGTTACTACATATAGGATATAACGTATAACGATACGTAGATATAGGATATAACGTATAACGTTATCTACATATAGGATATAACGTATAACGATACGTAGATATAGGATACAACGTATAACAATATGTAGATATAGGATATAACGTATAACGATATCTACATATAGGATATAACGTATAACGATATGTAGACGTAGGATATAACGTATAACGTTATCTACATATAGGATATAACGTATAACGATACGTAGATATAGGATATAACGTATAACGGTATGTAGGTATAGGATATAACGTATAACGATACGTAGATATAGGATATAACGTATAACGATATGTAGATATAGGATATATCGTATAACGATATCTACATATAGGATATAACGTATATCGATATGTGGATATAGGATATAACGTAAAACGTTATCTACATATGGGATATAACGCATAACGTTATCTACATATAGGATATAACGTATAACGATATGTAGACATAGGATATAACGTATAACGATATGTAGATATAGAATATAACGTATAACGATATGTAGATATAGGATATAACGTATAACGATATGTAGACGTAGTGTATAACGTATAACGTTATCTACATATAGGATATGACGTATAACGATACGTAGATATAGGATATAACGTATAACGATATCTACATATAGGATATAACGTATAACGATACGTAGATATAGGATATAACGTATAACGATACGTAAATATAGGATATAACGTATAACGATACGTACATATAGGATATAACGTATATCGATATGTGGACATAGGATATATAGTAAAACGTTATCTACATATGGGATATAACGTATAACGTTATCTACATATAGGATGTAACGTATAACGATACGTAGATATAGGATATAACGTATAACGATATGTAGATATGGGATATAACGTATAACGATATGTAGATGTAGGATATAACGTATAACGATATCTACATATAGGATATAACGAATAACGACATGTAGACGTAGGATATAACGTATAACGTTATCTACATATAGGATATAACGTATAACGATACGTAGATATAGGATATAACGTGTAACGATATGTAGATATAGGATATAACGTATAACGATACGTACATATAGGATATAACGTATAACGTTATCTGCATATAGGATATAACGTATAACGATATGTAGACGTAGGATGTAACGTATAACGTTACTACATATAGGATATAACGTATAACGATACGTAGATATAGGATATAACGTATAACGTTATCTACATATAGGATATAACGTATAACGATACGTAGATATAGGATACAACGTATAACAATATGTAGATATAGGATATAACGTATAACGATATCTACATATAGGATATAACGTATAACGATATGTAGACGTAGGATATAACGTATAACGATAGCTACATATAGGATATAACGTATAACGATATGTAGACGTAGTGTATAACGTATAACGTTATCTACATATAGGATATGACGTATAACGATACGTAGATATAGGATATAACGTATAACGATATCTACATATAGGATATAACGTATAACGATATGTAGACGTAGGATATAACGTATAACGTTATCTACATATAGGATATAACGTATAACGATACGTAGATATAGGATATAACGTATAACGATATGTAGATATAGGATATAACGTATAACGATACGTACATATAGGATATAACGTATAACGTTATCTACATATAGGATATAACGTATAACGATATGTAGACGTAGCATATAACGTATAACGTTATCTACATATAGGATATAACGTATAACGATACGTAGATATAGGATATAACGTATAACGATACGTAGATATAGGATATAACGTATAACGATACGTACATATAGGATATAACGTATATCGATATGTGGACATAGGATATATAGTAAAACGTTATCTACATATGGGATATAACGCATAACGTTATCTACATATAGGATATAACGTATAACGATATGTAGACATAGGATATAACGTATAACGATATGTAGATATAGAATATAACGTATAACGATATGTAGATATAGGATATAACGTATAACGATATGTAGACGTAGTGTATAACGTATAACGTTATCTACATATAGGATATGACGTATAACGATACGTAGATATAGGATATAACGTATAACGATATCTACATATAGGATATAACGTATAACGATACGTAGATATAGGATATAACGTATAACGATACGTAAATATAGGATATAACGTATAACGATACGTACATATAGGATATAACGTATATCGATATGTGGACATAGGATATATAGTAAAACGTTATCTACATATGGGATATAACGTATAACGTTATCTACATATAGGATGTAACGTATAACGATACGTAGATATAGGATATAACGTATAACGATATGTAGACATAGGATATAACGTATAACGATATGTAGATATAGAATATAACGTATAACGATATGTAGATATAGGATATAACGTATAACGATATGTAGGTATAGGATATAACGTATAACGATACGTAGATATAGGATATGACGTATAACGATATGTAGATATAGTATATGACGTATAACGATGTCTACATATAGGATTTAACGTATAACGTTATGATGACGTAGGATATAACGTATAACGTTATCTACATATAGGGTATAACGAATAACGATATGTAGACGTAGGATATAACGTATAACGTTATCTACATATAGGATATATCGTATTAAGATACGTAGATATAGGATATAACGTATAACGATATGTAGATATAGGATACAACGTATAACGATACGTGCATATAGGATATAACGTATAACGTTATCTACATATAGGATATAACGTATAACGATATGTAGACGTAGGATATAACGTATAACGTTATCTACATATAGGATATAACGTATAACGATACGTAGATATAGGATATAACGTATAACGATATGTAGATATGGGATATAACGTATAACGATATGTAGATGTAGGATATAACGTATAACGATATCTACATGTAGGATATAACGAATAACGACATGTAGACGTAGGATATAACGTATAACGTTATCTACATATAGGATATAACGTATAACGATACGTAGATATAGGATATAACGTGTAACGATATGTAGATATAGGATATAACGTATAACGATACGTACATATAGGATATAACGTATAACGTTATCTACATATAGGATATAACGTATAACGATATGTAGACGTAGGATGTAACGTATAACGTTACTACATATAGGATATAACGTATAACGATACGTAGATATAGGATATAACGTATAACGTTATCTACATATAGGATATAACGTATAACGATACGTAGATATAGGATACAACGTATAACAATATGTAGATATAGGATATAACGTATAACGATATCTACATATAGGATATAACGTATAACGATATGTAGACGTAGGATATAACGTATAACGTTATCTACATATAGGATATAACGTATAACGATACGTAGATATAGGATATAACGTATAACGGTATGTAGGTATAGGATATAACGTATAACGATACGTAGATATAGGATATAACGTATAACGATATGTAGATATAGGATATATCGTATAACGATATCTACATATAGGATATAACGTATAACGATACGTAGATATAGGATATAACGTAAAACGTTATCTACATATAGGATATAACGTATATCGATATGTGGATATAGGATATAACGTAAAACGTTATCTACTTATGGGATATAACGTATAACGTTATCTACATATACGATATAACGTATAACGATACGTAGATATAGGATATAACGTATAACGATATGTAGATACAGGATATAACGTATAACGATATGTAGATATAGGATATAACGTATAACGGTACGTAGATATAGTATATAACGTAAAACGTTATCTACATATAGGATATAACGTATAACGATATGTAGATATAGGATATAACGTAAAACGTTATCTACATATGGGATATAACGTATAACGATATGTAGACATAGGATATAACGTATAACGATATGTAGATATAGGATATAACGTAAAACGTTATCTACATATAGGATATAACGTATAACGACATGTAGATATAGGATATAACGTATAACGATATGTAGATATAGGATATAACGTATAACGATATCTACATATAGGATATAACGTATAACGATATGTAGACGTAGTGTATAACGTATAACGTTATCTACATATAGGATATGACGTATAACGATACGTAGATATAGGATATAACGTATAACGATATCTACATATAGGATATAACGTATAACGATATGTAGACGTAGGATATAACGTATAACGTTATCTACATATAGGATATAACGTATAACGATACGTAGATATAGGATATAACGTATAACGATATGTAGATATAGGATATAACGTATAACGATACGTACATATAGGATATAACGTATAACGTTATCTACATATAGGATATAACGTATAACGATATGTAGACGTAGGATATAACGTATAGCGTTATCTACATATAGGATATAACGTATAACGATACGTAGATATAGGATATAACGTATAACGATATGTAGATATAGGATATAACGTATAACGATATGTAGATGTAGGATATAACGTATAACGTTATCTACATATAGGATATAACGTATAAGGATACGTAGATATATGATACAACGTATAACGGTATGTAGATATAGGATATAACGTAAACGATACGTAGATATAGGATATATCGTATAACGATACGTAGATATAGGATATAACGTATAATGATATGTAGACATAGGATATAACGTATAACGATATGTAGATATAGGATATAACGTATAACGATATGTAGGTATAGGATATAACGTATAACGATACGTAGATATAGGATATGACGTATAACGATATGTAGATATAGTATATAACCTATAACGATATCTACATATAGGATATCACGTATAACGATATGAAGACGTAGGATATAACGTATAACGTTATCTACATATAGGATATAACGTATAACGATACGTAGATATAGGATATAACGTATAAGGATACGTAGATATAGGATATAACGTATAACGATACGTAGATATAGGATATAACGTATAACGATATCTACATATAGGATATAACGTATAACGATATGTAGACGTAGGATATAACGTATAACGTTTCTACATATAGGATATAACGTATAACGATATGAAGACGTAGGATATAACGTATAACGATACGTACATATAGGATATGACGTATAACGATACGTAGATATAGGATATAACGTATAACGATATCTACATATAGGATATAACGTATAACGATATGTAGACGTAGGATATAACGTATATCGATATGTGGACATAGGATATATAGTAAAACGTTATCTACATATGGGATATAACGTATAACGTTATCTACATATAGGATGTAACGTATAACGATACGTAGAAATAGGATATAACGTATAACGATATGTAGACATAGGATATAACGTATAACGATATCTACATATAGGATACAACGTATAACGATATGTAGACGTAGGATATAACGTATAACGTTTCTACATATAGGATATAACGTATAACGATATGAAGACGTAGGATATAACGTATAACGTTATCTACATATAGGATATAACGTATAACGATACGTAGATATAGGATATAACGTATAACGATACGTAGATATAGGATATAACGTATAACGATACGTACATATAGGATATAACGTATATCGATATGTGGACATAGGATATATTGTAAAACGTTATCTACATATGGGATATAACGTATAACGTTATCTACATATAGGATGTAACGTATAACGATACGTAGATATAGGATATAACGTATAACGATATGTAGACATAGGATATAACGTATAACGATATGTAGATATAGAATATAACGTATAACGATATGTAGATATAGGATATAACGTATAACGATATGTAGGTATAGGATATAACGTATAACGATACGTAGATATAGGATATGACGTATAGCGATATGTAGATATAGTATATAACGTATAACGATATCTACATATAGGATTTAACGTATAACGTTATGATGACGTAGGATATAACGTATAACGTTATCTACATATAGGGTATAACGTATAGCGATACGTAGATATAGGATATAACGTATAACGATACGCAGATATAGGATATAACGTATAACGATATGCAGATATTGGATATAACGTATAACGACATCTACATATAGGATATAACGTATAACGATACGTAGATATAGGATATAACGTAAAACGTTATCTACCTATAGGATATAACGTATATCGATATGTGGATATAGGATATAACGTAAAACGTTATCTACATATGGGATATAACGTATAACGATACGTAGATATAGGATATAACGTATAACGATATGTAGATGTAGGATATAACGTATAACGATATCTACATATAGGATATAACGAATAACGACATGTAGACGTAGGATATAACGTATAACGATATGTAGATATAGAATATAACGTATAACGATATGTAGATATAGGATATAACGTATAACGATATGTAGGTATAGGATATAACGTATAACGATACGTAGATATAGGATATGACGTATAACGATATGTAGATATAGTATATGACGTATAACGATGTCTACATATAGGATTTAACGTATAACATTATGATGACGTAGGATATAACGTATAACGTTATCTACATATAGGGTATAACGAATAACGATATGTAGACGTAGGATATAACGTATAACGTTATCTACATATAGGATATATCGTATTAAGATACGTAGATATAGGATATAACGTATAACGATATGTAGATATAGGATACAACGTATAACGATACGTGCATATAGGATATAACGTATAACGTTATCTACATATAGGATATAACGTATAACGATATGTAGACGTAGGATATAACGTATAACGTTATCTACATATAGGATATAACGTATAACGATACGTAGATATAGGATATAACGTATAACGATATGTAGATATGGGATATAACGTATAACGATATGTAGATGTAGGATATAACGTATAACGATATCTACATATAGGATATAACGAATAACGACATGTAGACGTAGGATATAACGTATAACGTTATCTACATATAGGATATAACGTATAACGATACGTAGATATAGGATATAACGTGTAACGATATATAGATATAGGATATAACGTATAACGATACGTACATATAGGATATAACGTATAACGTTATCTACATATAGGATATAACGTATAACGATATGTAGACGTAGGATGTAACGTATAACGTTACTACATATAGGATATAACGTATAACGATACGTAGATATAGGATATAACGTATAACGTAATCTACATATAGGATATAACGTATAACGATACGTAGATATAGGATACAACGTATAACAATATGTAGATATAGGATATAACGTATAACGATATCTACATATAGGATATAACGTATAACGATATGTAGACGTAGGATATAACGTATAACGTTATCTACATATAGGATATAACGTATAACGATACGTAGATATAGGATATAACGTATAACGGTATGTAGGTATAGGATATAACGTATAACGATACGTAGATATAGGATATAACGTATAACGATATGTAGATATAGGATATATCGTATAACGATATCTACATATAGGATATAACGTATAACGATACGTAGATATAGGATATAACGTAAAACGTTATCTACATATAGGATATAACGTATATCGATATGTGGATATAGGATATAACGTAAAACGTTATCTACATATGGGATATAACGTATAACGTTATCTACATATACGATATAACGTATAACGATACGTAGATATAGGATATAACGTATAACGATATGTAGATACAGGATATAACGTATAACGATATGTAGATATAGGTTATAACGTATAACGGTACGTAGATATAGTATATAACGTAAAACGTTATCTACATATAGGATATAACGTATAACGATATGTAGATATAGGATATAACGTAAAACGTTATCTACATATGGGATATAACGTATAACGATATGTAGACATAGGATATAACGTATAACGATATGTAGATATAGGATATAACGTAAAACGTTATCTACATATAGGATATAACGTATATCGATATGTAGATATAGGATATAACGTATAACGATATGTAGATATAGGATATAACGTATAACGATATCTACATATAGGATATAACGTATAACGATATGTAGACGTAGTGTATAACGTATAACGTTATCTACATATAGGATATGACGTATAACGATACGTAGATATAGGATATAACGTATAAAGATATCTACATATAGGATATAACGTATAACGATATGTAGACGTAGGATATAACGTATAACGTTATCTACATATAGGATATAACGTATAACGATACGTAGATATAGGATATAACGTATAACGATATGTAGATATAGGATATAACGTATAACGATACGTACATATAGGATATAACGTATAACGATATGAAGACGTAGGATATAACGTATAACGATATGTAGATATAGGATATAACGTATAACGATATCTACATATAGGATATAATGTATAACGATATGTAGACGTAGGATATAACGTATAACGTTATCTACATATAGGATATGACGTATAACGATACGTAGATATAGGATATAACGTATAACGATATCTACATATAGGATACAACGTATAACGATATGTAGACGTAGGATATAACGTATAACGTTTCTACATATAGGATATAACGTATAACGATATGAAGACGTAGGATATAACGTATAACGTTATCTACATATAGGATATAACGT
Source organism: Bombus hortorum (assembly GCA_905332935.1). Lineage (NCBI taxonomy): Eukaryota > Metazoa > Arthropoda > Insecta > Hymenoptera > Apidae > Bombus > Bombus hortorum. The sequence continues at coordinate 18,392,887 of HG995192.1, forward strand.
ATAACGATACGTAGATATAGGATATAACGTATAACGATACGTAGATATAGGATATAACGTATAACGATATGTAGACATAGGATATAACGTATAACGATATGTAGATATAGAATATAACGTATAACGATATGTAGATATAGGATATAACGTATAACGATATGTAGGTATAGGATATAACGTATAACGATACGTAGATATAGGATATGACGTATAACGATATGTAGATATAGTATATAACGTATAACGATATCTACATATAGGATTTAACGTATAACGTTATGATGACGTAGGATATAACGTATAACGTTATCTACATATAGGGTATAACGTATAGCGATACGTAGATATAGGATATAACGTATAACGATACGCAGATATAGGATATAACGTATAACGATATGCAGATATTGGATATAACGTATAACGACATCTACATATAGGATATAACGTATAACGATACGTAGATATAGGATATAACGTAAAACGTTATCTACCTATAGGATATAACGTATATCGATATGTGGATATAGGATATAACGTAAAACGTTATCTACATATGGGATACAACGTATAAAGTTATCTACATATACGATATAACGTATAACGATACGTAGATATAGGATAAAACGTATAACGATATGTAGATATAGGATATAACGTATAACGATATGTAGATATAGGATATAACGTATAACGGTACGTAGATATAGTATTTAACGTAAAACGTTATCTACATATAGGATATAACGTATAACGATATGTAGATATAGGATATAACGTAAAACGTTATCTACATATGGGATATAACGTATAACGACATGTAGACATAGGATATGACGTATAACGATATGTAGATATAGGATATAACGTATAACGTTATCTACATATAGGATATAACGTATAACGATATGCAGATATAGGATATAACGTATAACGGTACGTAGATATAGTATATAACGTAAAACGTTATCTACATATAGGATATAACGTATAACGATATGTAGATATAGGATATAACGTATAACGATATGTAGACGTAGGATATATCGTATAACGATACGTAGATATAGGATATAACGTAAAACGTTATCTACATATGGGATATAACGTATAACGTTATCTACATATAGGATATAACGTATAACGATATCTACATATAGGGTATAACGTATAACGATATGTAGACGTAGGATATAACGTATAACGTTATCTACATATAGGATATAACGTATAACGATACGTAGATATAGGATATAACGTATAACGGTATGTAGATATAGGATATAACGTATAACGATACGAACATATAGGATATAACGTATAACGTTATCTACATATAGGATATATCGTATAACGATACGTAGATATAGGATATAACGTAAAACGTTATCTACATATGGGATATAACGTATAACGATACGTAGATATAGGATATAACGTATAACGATATCTACATATAGGATACAACGTATAACGATATGTAGACGTAGGATATAACGTATAACGTTATCTACATATAGGATATAACGTATAACGTCATCTACATATAGGATATAACGTATAACGTTATCTACATATAGGATATAACGTATAACGTTATCTACATATAGGATATAACGTATAACGATACGTAGATATAGGATATAACGTAGAACGATATCTACATATAGGATATAACGTATAACGATATGTAGACGTAGGATATAACGTATAACGTTATCTACATACAGGATATAACGTATAACGATACGTAGATATAGGATATAGCGTATAACGATATGCAGATATACGATATAAGGTATAACGATATCTACATATAGGATATAACGTTTAACGATATGTAGATATAGGATATAACGTATAACGATATGTAGACATAGGATATATTGTATAACGATACGTAGATATAGGATATAACGTATAACGTTATCTACATATAGGATATAACGTATAACGATATGTAGATGTAGGATATAACGTATAACGTTATCTACATATAGGATATAACTTATAACGATACGTAGATATACTATACAACTTATAACGATATGTCGATATAGGATATAACGTATAACGATATCTACATATAGGATATAACGTATAACGATATGTAGACGTAGGATATAACGTATAACGTTATCTACATATAGGATATAACGTATAACGATACGTAGATATAGGATACAACTTATAACGATATGTCGATATAGGATATAACGTATAACGATATGTAGATATAGTATATAACGTATAACGGTATCTACATATAGGATATAACGTATAACGATATGATGACGTAGGATATAACGTATAACGTTATCTACATATAGGGTATAACGTATAGCGATACGTAGATATAGGATATAACGTATAACTATACGTAGATATAGGATATAACGTATAACGATACGTACATGTAGGATATAACGTATATCGATATGTGGATATAGGATATAACGTAAAACGTTTTCTACATATGGGATATAACGTATAACGTTATCTACATATAGGATATAACTTATAACGATACGTAGATATAGGATATGACGTATAACGATATGTAGATATAGTATATAACCTATAACGATATCTACATATAGGATATAACGTATAACGATATGAAGACGTGGGATATAACGTATAACGTTATCTACATATAGGATATAACGTATAGCGATACGTAGATATAGGATATAACGTATAACGATACGTAGATATAGGATATAACGTATAACGATACGTACATATAGGATATAACGTATATCGATATGTGGACATAGGATATAACGTAAAACGTTATCTACATATGGGATATAACGTATAACGTTATCTACATATAGGATATAACGTATAACGATACGTTGGTATAGGATATAACGTATAACGATACGTAGATATAGGATATGACGTATAGCGATATGTAGATATAGTATATAACGTATAACGATATCTACATATAGGATATAACGTATAACGTTATCTACATATACGATATAACGTATAACGATACGTAGATATAGGATATAACGTATAACGATATGTAGATATAGGATATAACGTATAACGATATGTAGATATAGGATATAACGTATAACGATACGCAGATATAGGATATAACGTATAACGGTATGCAGATATTGGATATAACGTATAACGACATCTACATATAGGATATAACGTATAACGATACGTAGATATAGGATATAACGTATAACGATATGTAGATATAGGATATAACGTAAAACGTTATCTACATATAGGATATAACGTATATCGATATGTGGATATAAGATATAACGTAAAACGTTATCTACATATGGGATATAACGTATAACGTTATCTACATATACGATATAACGTATAACGATACGTAGATATAGGATATAACGTATAACGATATGTAGATATAGGATATAACGTATAACGATATCTACATATAGGATATAACGTATAACGATATGTAGATATAGGATATAACGTATAACGATATCTACATATAGGATATAACGTATAACGATATGTAGACGTAGGATATAACGTATAACGTTATCTACATATAGGATATGACGTATAACGATACGTAGATATAGGATATAACGTATAACGATATCTACAAATAGGATATAACGTATAACGATATGTAGACGTAGGATATAACGTATAACGATATGCAGATATTGGATATAACGTATAACGACATCTACATATAGGATATAACGTATAACGATACGTAGATATAGGATATAACGTAAAACGTTATCTACATATAGGATATAACATATATCGATATGTGGATATAGGATATAACGTAAAACGTTATCTACATATGGGATATAACGTATAACGTTATCTACATATACGATATAACGTATAACGATACGTAGATATAGGATATAACGTATAACGATATGTAGATATAGGATATAACGTATAACGATATGTAGATATAGGATATAACGTATAACGGTACGTAGATATAGTATATAACGTAAAACGTTATCTACATATAGGATATAACGTATAACGATATGTAGATATAGGATATAACGTAAAACGTTATCTACATATAGGATATAACGTATATTGATATGTGGATATAGGATATAACGTAAAACTTTATCTACTTATGGGATATAACGTATAACGTTATCTACATATAGGATATAACGTATAACGATACGTAGATATAGGATATAACGTATAACGATATGTAGATATAGGATATAACGTATAACGATATGTAGATATAGGATATAACGTATAACGGTACGTAGATATAGTATATAACGTATAACGATATGCAGATATTGGATATAACGTATAACGACATCTACATATAGGATATAACGTATAACGATACGTAGGTATAGGATATAACGTAAAACGTTATCTACATATAGGATATAACGTATATTGATATGTGGATATAGGATATAACGTAAAACGTTATCTACATATGGGATATAACGTATAACATTATCTACATATACGATATAACGTATAACGATACGTAGATATAGGATATAACGTATAACGATATGTAGATATAGGATATAACGTATAACGATATGTAGATATAGGATATAACGTATAACGGTACGTAGATATAGTATATAACGTAAAACGTTATCTACATATAGGATATAACGTATAACGATATGTAGATATAGGATATAACGTAAAACTTTATCTACATATGGGATATATCGTATAACGATATGTAGACATAGGATATAACGTATAACGGTATGTAGATATAGGATATAACGTAAAACGTTATCTTCATATGGGATATAACGTATAACGACATGTAGACATAGGATATGACGTATAACGATATGTAGATATAGGATATAACGTAAAACGTTATCTACATATAGGATATAACGTATAACGATATGTAGATATAGGATATAACGTATAACGATATGTAGATATAGGATAGAACGTATAACGATATCTACATATAGGATATAACGTATAACGATATGTAGACGTAGGATATAACGTATAACGATATGTAGATATAGGATATAACGTATAACGATACGTAGACGTAGTATATATCGTATAACGATACGTAGATGTAGGATATATCGTATAACGATATGCAGATATTGGATATAACGTATAACGATATCTACATATAGGATATAACGTATAACGATATGTAGACGTAGGATATAACGTATAACGTTATCTACATATAGGATATAACGTATAACGATACGTAGATATAGGATATAACGTATAACGATATGTAGACGTAGGATATAACGTATAACGTTATCTACATATAGGATATAACGTATAACGATACGTAGATATAGGATATAATGTATAACGATATGCAGATATTGGATATAACGTATAACGATATCTACATATAGGATATATCGTATAACGAAACGTAGATATAGGATATAACGTAAAACGTTATCTACATATGGGATATAACGTATAACGATATGTAGATATAGGATATAACGTATAACGATACGTAGATATAGGATATAACGTAAAACGTTATCTACATATAGGATATAACGTATAACCATATGTAGATATAGGATATAACGTATAACGATTCGTAGATATAGGATATAACGTATAACGATATGTAGACATAGGATATAACGTATAACGATATGCAGATATAGGATATAACGTATAACGATATGTAGATATAGGATATAACGTAAAACGTTATCTTCATATGGGATATAACGTATAACGACATGTAGACATAGGATATGACGTATAACGATATGTAGATATAGGATATAACGTAAAACGTTATCTACATATAGGATATAACGTATAACGATATGTAGATATAGGATATAACGTAAAACGTTATCTACATATGGGATATATCGTATAACGATATGTAGACATAGGATATAACGTATAACGGTATGTAGATATAGGATATAACGTATAACGATACGTAGACATAGTATATAACGTATAACGATACGTAGATATAGGATATATCGTATAACGATATGCAGATATTGGATATTACGAATAACGATATCTACATATAGGATATATCGTATAACGATACGTAGATATAGGATATAACGTAAAACGTTATCTACATATGGGATATAACGTATAACGATATGTAGATATAGGATATAACGTATAACGATTCGTAGATATAGGATATAACGTATAACGATATCTACATATAGGATATAACGTATAACGATATGTAGACGTAGGATATAACGTATAACGATATGTAGATATAGGATATAACGTATAACGATACGTAGACGTAGTATATATCGTATAACGATACGTAGATGTAGGATATATCGTATAACGATATGCAGATATTGGATATGACGTATAACGATATGTAGATATAGGATATAACGTAAAACGTTATCTACATATAGGATATAACGTATAACGATATGTAGATATAGGATATAACGTATAACGATATGTAGATATAGGATATAACGTATAACGATATCTACATATAGGATATAACGTATAACGATATGTAGACGTAGGATATAACGTATAACGATATGTAGATATAGGATATAACGTATAACGATACGTAGACGTAGTATATATCGTATAACGATACGTAGATGTAGGATATATCGTATAACGATATGCAGATATTGGATATAACGTATAACGATATCTACATATAGGATATAACGTATAACGATATGTAGACGTAGGATATAACGTATAACGTTATCTACATATAGGATATAACGTATAACGATACGTAGATATAGGATATAACGTATAACGATATGTAGACGTAGGATATAACGTATAACGTTATCTACATATAGGATATAACGTATAACGATACGTAGATATAGGATATAACGTATAACGATATGCAGATATTGGATATAACGTATAACGATATCTACATATAGGATATAACGTATAACGATATGTAGACGTAGGATATAACGTAAAACGTTATCTACATATAGGATATAACGTATAACGATATGTAGATATAGGATATAACGTATAACGATATGTAGACATAGGATATAACGTACAACGATTCGTAGATATAGGATATAACGAAAAACGATATCTACATATAGGATATAACGTATAACGATATGTAGTCGTAGGATATAACGTATAACGATACGTAGATATAGGATATAACGTATAACGATATGCAGATATTGGATATAACGTATAACGATATGTAGATATAGGATATAACGTATAACGATACGTAGACGTAGTATATATCGTATAACGATACGTAGATGTAGGATATATCGTATAACGATATGCAGATATTGGATATAACGTATAACGATATCTACATATAGGATATAACGTATAACGATATGTAGACGTAGGATATAACGTAAAACGTTATCTACATATAGGATATAACGTATAACGATATGTAGATATAGGATATAACGTATAACGATATGTAGACATAGGATATAACGTACGACGATTCGTAGATATAGGATATAACGTATAACGATATGTAGATATAGGATATAACGTATAACGATATCTACATATAGAATATAACGTATAACGATATGTAGATATAGGATATAACGTATAACGATACGTAGATATAGGATATAACTTATAACGATATGCAGATATTGGATATAACGTATACCGTTATCTACATATAGGATATAACGTATAACGATACGTAGATATACGATACAACGTATAACGATATGTAGATATAGGATATAACGTATAACGATATCTACATATAGGATATAACGTATAACGATATGTAGTCGTAGGATATAACGTATAACGATACGTAGATATAGGATATAACGTATAACGATATGCAGATATTGGATATAACGTATAACGATATCAACATATAGGATATAACGTATAACGATATGTAGGTATAGGATATAACGTATAACGATACGTAGATATAGGATATAACGTATAACGATATGTAGATATAGGATATAACGTATAACGATATCTACATATAGAATATAACGTATAACGATATGTAGATATAGGATATAACGTATAACGATACGTAGATATAGGATATAACTTATAACGATATGCAGATATTGGATATAACGTATACCGTTATCTACATATAGGATATAACGTATAACGATACGTAGATATACGATACAACGTATAACGATATGTAGATATAGGATATAACGTATAACGATATCTACATATAGGATATAACATATAACGATACGTAGATATAGGATATAACGTATAACGATATGTAGATATAGGATATAACGTATAACGATATGAAGATGAACGTATAACGTTATCTACATATAGGATATAACGTATAACGATACGTAGATATAGGATACAACGTATAACGATATGTAGATATAGGATATAACGTATAACGATATCTACATATAGGATATAACGTATAACGATATCTAGACGTAGGATATAACGTATAACGTTTCTACATATAGGATATAACGTATAACGATACGTAGATATAGGATATAACGTATAACGATATGTAGATATAGGATATAACGTATAACGATGTGTAGATATAGGATATAACGCATAACGATACGTAGATATAGTATATAACGTAAAACGTTATCTACATATAGGATATAACGTATAACGATATGTAGATATAGGATATAACGTATAACGGTATGTAGGTATAGGATATAACGTATAACGTTATCTCCATATACGATATAACGTATAACGATACGTAGATATAGGATATAACGTATAACGTTATCTACATATAGGATATAACGAATAACGATATGTAGATATAGGATATAACGTATAACGTTATCTACAAATAGGATATAACGTATAACGATACGTAGATATAGGATATAACGTATAACGATACGTAGATATAGGATATAACGTATAACGATACGTAGACATAGTATATAACGTATAACGATATCTACATATAGGATATAACGTATAACGATATATAGACGTAGGATATAACGTATAACGTTATCTACCTATAGGATATAACGAATAACGATACGTAGATATAGGATATAACGTATAACGATATGTAGATATAGGATATAACGTATAACGATATCTACATATAGGATATAACGTTTAACGATATGTAAATATAGGATATAACGTATAACGATATGTAGACATAGGATATATCGTATAACAATACGTAGATATAGGATATAACGTATAACGTTACCTACATATAGGATATAACGTATAACGATATGTAGATTTAGGATATAACCTATAACGTTATCTACATATAGGATATAACGTATAACGATACGTAGATATAGGATATAACGTATAACGATACGTAGATATAGGATATAACGTATAACGATACGTAGATATAGGATATAACGTATAACGATACGTAGATATAGGATATAACGTATAACGATATGCAGATATAGGATATAACGCATAACGATATCTACATATAGGATAGAACGTTTAACGATATGTAGACGTAGGATATAACGTATAACGTTTCTACATATAGGATATAACGTATAACGATACGTAGATATAGGATATAACGTATAACGATATGTAGATATAGGATATAACGTATAACGATGTGTAGATATAGGATATAACGCATAACGATACGTAGATATAGTATATAACGTAAAACGTTATCTACATATAGGATATAACGTATAACGATATGTAGATATAGGATATAACGTATAACGGTATGTAGGTATAGGATATAACGTATAACGTTATCTCCATATACGATATAACGTATAACGATACGTAGATATAGGATATAACGTATAACGTTATCTACATATAGGATATAACGAATAACGACATGTAGATATAGGATATAACGTATAACGTTATCTACAAATAGGATATAACGTATAACGATACGTAGATATAGGATATAACGTATAACGATACGTAGATATAGGATATAACGTATAACGATACGTAGACATAGTATATAACGTATAACGATATCTACATATAGGATATAACGTATAACGATATATAGACGTAGGATATAACGTATAACGTTATCTACCTATAGGATATAACGTATAACGATACGTAGATATAGGATATAACGTATAACGATATGTAGATATAGGATATAACGTATAACGATATCTACATATAGGATATAACGTTTAACGATATGTAAATATAGGATATAACGTATAACGATATGTAGACATAGGATATATCGTATAACAATACGTAGATATAGGATATAACGTATAACGTTACCTACATATAGGATATAACGTATAACGATATGTAGATTTAGGATATAACGTATAACGTTATCTACATATAGGATATAACGTATAACGATACGTAGATATAGGATATAACGTATAACGATACGTAGATATAGGATATAACGTATAACGATACGTAGATATAGGATATAACGTATAACGATACGTAGATATAGGATATAACGTATAACGATATGTAGATATAGGATATAACGCATAACGATATCTACATATAGGATATAACGTTTAACGATATGTAAATATAGGATATAACGTTTAACGATATGTAAATATAGGATATAACGTATAACGATATGTAGACATAGGATATATCGTATAACAATACGTAGATATAGGATATAACGTATAACGTTACCTACATATAGGATATAACGTATAACGATATGTAGATTTAGGATATAACGTATAACGTTATCTACATATAGGATATAACGTATAACGATACGTAGATATAGGATATAACGTATAACGATACGTAGATATAGGATATAACGTATAACGATACGTAGATATAGGATATAACGTATAACGATACGTAGATATAGGATATAACGTATAACGATACGTAGATATAGGATATAACGTATAACGGATGTAGATATAGGATATAACGTATAACGATAGGTAGGTATAGGACATAACGTATAACGATACGTAGATATAGGATATAACGTGTAACGATATGTAGATATAGGATATAACGTATAACGATATGTAGATATAGGATATACCGTATAACGATATGCAGATATAGGATATAACGTATAACGATATGCACATATAGGATATAACGTATAACGATATGTAGATGTAGGATATAGCGTATAACGATATCTACATATAGGATATAACGTATAACGATATGTAGACGTAGGATATAACGTATAACGTTATCTACATATACGATATAACGTATAACGATACGTAGATATAGGATATAACGTATAACGATATGTACATATAGGATATAACGTATATCGATATGTAGATGTAGGATATAACGTATAGCGTTATCTACATATAGGATATAACGTATAACGATATCTACATATAGGATATAACGTATAACGATATGTAGATATAGGATATAACGTATAACGATATGTTGATATAGGATATAACGTATAACGTTATCTACATATAGGATATAACGTATAACGGTACGTAGATATAGGATATAAGGTATAACGATATGTAGACGTAGGATATAACGTATAACGATTCGTAGATATAGGATGTAACTTATAACGATATATAGACATAGGATATAACGTATAACGCTATGTAGATATAGGATATAACGTATAACGATACGTAGACATTGTATATATCGTATAACGATACGTAGATGTAGGATATAACGTAAAACGTTATCTACATATAGGATTTAAGGTATAACGATACGTAGATATAGGATACAACTTATAACGATATTTCGATATAGGATATAACGTATAACGATATCTACATATAGGATATAACGTATAACGATACATAGATATAGGATATAACGTATAACGATATGTAGATATAGGATATAACGTAAAACGTTATCTACATATAAGAGATAACGTATAACGATACGTAGATATAGTATATAACGTAAAACGTTATCTACATATGAGATATAACGTATAACGTTATCTACATATAGGATATAACGTATAACGATACGTACATATAGGATCCAACGTATAACGATATGTAGATGTAGGATATAACGTATAACATTATCTACATATAGGATATAACGTATAACGATATGTAGATATAGGATATAACGTATAACGATATCTACATATAGGATATAACGTATAACGTTATCTACATATAGGATATAACGTATAACGATACGTAGATATAGGATATAACGTATAACGATATGTAGATATAGGATATAACGTATAACGATATGTAGATATAGGATATAACGTATAACGATACGTAGATATAGGATATAACGTATAACGATATGTAGATATAGGATATAACGTATAACGATATGTAGATATAGGATATAACGTATAACGGTACGTAGATATAGTATATAACGTATAACGTTATCTACATATAGGATATAACGTATAACGATACGTAGATATAGGATATAATGTATAACGATATGCAGATATTGGATATAACGTATAACGATATCTACATATAGGATATATCGTATAACGAAATGTAGATATAGGATATAACGTAAAACGTTATCTACATATGGGATATAACGTATAACGATATGTAGATATAGGATATAACGTGTAACGATACGTAGATATAGGATATAACGTAAAACGTTATCTACATATAGGATATAACGTATAACGATATGTAGATATAGGATATAACGTATAACGATTCGTAGATATAGGATATAACGTATAACGATATGTAGACATAGGATATAACGTATAACGATGTGCAGATATAGGATATAACGTATAACGATATGTAGATATAGGATATAACGTAAAACGTTATCTTCATATGGGATATAACGTATAACGACATGTAGACATAGGATATGACGTATAACGATATGTAGATATAGGATATAACGTAAAACGTTATCTACATATAGGATATAACGTATAACGGTATGTAGATATAGGATATAACGTAAAACGTTATCTACATATGGGATATATCGTATAACGATATGTAGACATAGGATATAACGTATAACGGTATGTAGATATAGGATATAACGTATAACGATACGTAGACATAGTATATAACGTATAACGATACGTAGATATAGGATATATCGTATAACGATATGCAGATATTGGATATTACGAATAACGATATCTACATATAGGATATATCGTATAACGATACGTAGATATAGGATATAACGTAAAACGTTATCTACATATGGGATATAACGTATAACGATATGTAGATATAGGATATAACGTATAACGATTCGTAGATATAGGATATAACGTATAACGATATGTAGACATAGGATATAACGTATAACGATATGCAGATATAGGATATAACGTATAACGATATGTAGATATAGGATATAACGTAAAACGTTATCTTCATATGGGATATAACGTATAACGACATGTAGACATAGGATATGACGTATAACGATATGTAGATATAGGATATAACGTAAAACGTTATCTACATATAGGATATAACGTGTAACGATATGTAGATATAGGATATAACGTATAACGATATGTAGATATAGGATATACCGTATAACGATATGCAGATATAGGATATAACGTATAACGATATGCACATATAGGATATAACGTATAACGATATGTAGATGTAGGATATAGCGTATAACGATATCTACATATAGGATATAACGTATAACGATATGTAGACGTAGGATATAACGTATAACGTTATCTACATATACGATATAACGTATAACGATACGTAGATATAGGATATAACGTATAACGATATGTAGATATAGGATATAACGTATATCGATATGTTGATATAGGATATAACGTATAACGTTATCTACATATAGGATATAACGTATAACGGTACGTAGATATAGGATATAAGGTATAACGATATGTAGACGTAGGATATAACGTATAACGATTCGTAGATATAGGATGTAACTTATAACGATATATAGACATAGGATATAACGTATAACGATATGTAGATATAGGATATAACGTATAACGATACGTAGACATAGTATATATCGTATAACGATACGTAGATGTAGGATATAACGTAAAACGTTATCTACATATAGGATATAACGTATAACGATATGTAGATATAGGATATAACGTATAACGATATGTAGGTACAGGATATAACGTATAACGATACGTAGATATAGGATATAACGTATAACGGTATGTAGATATAGGATATAACGTATAACGATATCTACATATAGGATATAACGTATAACGACATGTAGACGTAGGATATAACATATAACGTTATCTACATATAGGATTTAAGGTATAACGATACGTAGATATAGGATACAACTTATAACGATATTTCGATATAGGATATAACGTATAACGATATCTACATATAGGATATAACGTATAACGATACATAGATATAGGATATAACGTATAACGATATGTAGATATAGGATATAACGTAAAACGTTATCTACATATAAGAGATAACGTATAACGATACGTAGATATAGTATATAACGTAAAACGTTATCTACATATGAGATATAACGTATAACGTTATCTACATATAGGATATAACGTATAACGATACGTACATATAGGATCCAACGTATAACGATATGTAGATGTAGGATATATCGTATAACATTATCTACATATAGGATATAACGTATAACGATATGTAGATATAGGATATAACGTATAACGATATCTACATATAGGATATAACGTATAACGTTATGTACACGTAGGATATAACGTATAACGATACGTAGATATAGGATATAACGTATACCGATATGCAGATATTGGATATAACATATAACGACATCTATATACAGGATATAACGTATAACGATACGTAGATATAGGATATAACGTAAAACGTTATCTACATATAGGATATAACGTATAACGATACGTAGATATAGGATATAACGTTTAACGATATGTAGATATAGGATATAACGTATAACGGTATGTAGATATAGGATATAACGTATAACGATACGTAGATATAGGATATAACGTATAACGATATGCAGATATTGGATATAACGTATAACGATATCTACATATAGGATATATCGTATAACGATACGTAAATATAGGATATAACGTAAAACGTTATCTACATATAGGATATAACGTATAACGAAACGTAGATATAGGATATAACGTATAACGTTATCTACATATAGGATACAAAGTATAACGATACGTAGATATAGGATATAACGTATAACGGATGTAGATATAGGATATAACGTATAACGATAGGTAGGTATAGGACATAACGTATAACGATACGTAGATATAGGATATAACGTGTAACGATATGTAGATATAGGATATAACGTATAACGATATGTAGATATAGGATATACCGTATAACGATATGCAGATATAGGATATAACGTATAACGATATCCACATATAGGATATAACGTATAACGATATGTAGATGTAGGATATAGCGTATAACGATATCTACATATAGGATATAACGTATAACGATATGTAGACGTAGGATATAACGTATAACGTTATCTACATATACGATATAACGTATAACGATACGTAGATATAGGATATAACGTATAACGATATGTACATATAGGATATAACGTATAACGATATGTAGATGTAGGATATAACGTATAGCGTTATCTACATATAGGATATAACGTATAACGATATCTACATATAGGATATAACGTATAACGATATGTAGATATAGGATATAACGTATAACGTTATCTACATATAGGATATAACGTTTAACGATACGTAGATATAGGATATAACGTATAACGATATGTAGATATAGGATATAACGTATAACGATATGTAGATATAGGATATAACGTATAACGATATGTAGGTATAGGATATAACGTATAACGATACGTAGATATACGATATAACGTATAACTATATGTAGATATAGGATATAACGTATAACGATATCTACATATAGGATATAACGTATAACGACATGTAGACGTAGGATATAACGTATAACGTTATCTACATATAGGATATAACGTATAACGATACGTAGATATAGGATATAACGTATAACGATACGTAGACATAGTATATAACGTATAACGATATGTAGATATATGATATAACGTATAACGATATGCAGATATTGGATATAACGTATAACGATATCGACATATAGGATATAACGTATAATGGTACGTATATATAGGATATAACGTATAACGATACGGGGATATAGTGTAGGTAGTCCTAGTGTAGGTCGAAACGTACGTTTATTGCTCGAGCACGCACATGCGAGTGGGCAACGATCACTCAGTAGTAATAGTCGTAGTAGTAGTAGTAGTAATATTTTCTAATTCATAAATATTAATAGTAAGTTAGCGTAATTTATTAACATTTAAGCTATTAATTTACTACATTTAAACTATTACTTTATACCTTTAAACCATTAAATTGCAACATTCAGACTATTAATTTATATCATTTAAACTATAAATTTAATACATTTAAAACATGAATTTACAATGGAATCATTAGTTAACTACATTTAAAACATATACCTGTAGCATTTAAACTATTAATTAACAACATTCAAAAAATTATTTATTGCAGTTAGAACATTAATTTATAACATTTAAACTATAAATATATAACATTAAACCAATTAATGAATAACAATTAAGGCATTAATAAACTATCAAACCGTTAATTAACAACATTTAAACCGTTTCTTAAGAACAATTATAGCAGTAATTTATAATATTTAAGCCACTACTTAATAACAATTATACCATTAATTTATAACAATTCAACCAATAATTAGCAACATTTAAACAACTAATTAATAACATTTAGACTATTAATTTATAACAATTGGAACTTATATTAACAACATTTGAAACATTAATTTATAACAATGAAACCGTTCTTCAAGGAATCAATAATTCTCTCGCTAATAGACTAATACATCCTTTGATAGATCTAACTAAGAAGTACCTAACGGCGATTACAGCCAATTAATTCATATTGTTGCAATGCAGACGATATTGAAGAAAATATGCCATTTTATGTTACAACTATAACGAGTAAATTTACTTGTTTAGCTTCAAAGGAATTAAAAAGGTACCTGACTTGTAAGTAAGCATTAAATAAGAATTTTAAATATAGCAGACAGTGATGTAGGTGATATTCAAGAGAAAAGAACATTTTATTTTGTAATTAGCACGAGTAAATGAACGAATATCGATAATAGAATATAATGCTTAATATGAATTTTACCTGTCTGATTATTTAATACCTTAACTTATTTCACAGTAACTTTTTTCCCTTTATGTACAAACTAATCGATAGTCGAAAACTAGTATCAAAAATGTGTGAATTTAGTCTTAGTTTGCAGAAACTATTAAAATGATAAAAATGGATATCGTGTTAAATCGTTAAAGACGCGAATTTACGATAAAAATTAAGAAATTGTTCAATTTGATTTTGTTATAACGGAAAAACCGCCTTCTGCAATGTCAAAACATCGTTACCGTTTGATTGACATCCTGACACCTTGTGAAGTTATATAAGGAACACGCAAGTCGCGCGCGAGCTCTTTCGTGCTTGAATTCCCGGAGAGTGAACATTGAAGAAGAATTTAAATATAAGGTAAATAAAAAATGTATCAAACAATAACATTGAAACTGGTAATTTATAACGCCTAAGCCACTGATTTACGATACTTAAGTAATTAATTTACAACATCTAAGCCATTAATTTACAACACTTAAGCCATTAATTTACAACATTTAAACCATTAATTTAAAACATTTAAATTGTTATTTTATACATATAAGCTATTAATTTCGAACATTTAAGCTATTAATTTACAACATTTAAGCTATTAATTTATAACATTTAAGCTATTAATTTACAACATTGAAGCCATTAATTTAAACCATTTAAACTGTTATATTATACATTTAAGCTATTAATTTACAACATTTAAGCTATTAATTTAGTACATTTAAGCCATTATTTTATAACACTTAAGCCATTGATTTATAACATTTATGCTATTAATTTATAACATTTAAGCCATTAATTTACAACATCTAAGCCATTAATTTACAACATTTAAACTATTACTTTATACCTTTAAACCATTAATTTGCAACATTCAGACAATTAATTTAGGACATTTAACTATAAATTTAATACATTTATAACATTAATTTACGACAACGAAACCATTAGTTAACAACATTTAAAACATATATTTATAACATTTAAACTATTAACTAACAACATTCAGAACATTTATTTATTATATTTAAAACATCAATTTACAACATTTAAACTATAAAAACTTATAACATTAAACCTATTAATTAATAACAATTAAAGCATTAATAAACAATCAACCCGGTAATTAACAACATTTAAACCATTACTTAAGAACAATTAAAGCATTATATTTAAGCCATTACTTAATAACAGTTATACCATTAATTTATAACAATCAAACAATTAATCAACAACTTTTAAACCATTAATTTATAACAATCCAACCAATAATTAACAACAATTAAGTAACTAATTAGTAAGAAGTAAACTATTAATTTTCAGCAATTGAAACATTAATTAACAACATTTATTACATTGGTTTATAACAATCAAACCATTCTTCAAGTAATCGATAAGTCTCCCGCTAATAGCCTAATAGATCCTTTGATAGATCTAACGAAGAAATACCTAACGGCGAGTACAGTCAATTAATTCATGTTATTCGCTACACAATTAATCTGTATCACGTACAGGGATGCAGGCGGTATTGAAGAAAAAAGTCATTTTATGTTACAACTATATCGAGTAAATTTACTCGTTCAACTTGAGAGGAATTAAAAAGGAACCAGATTTTTAAGTAAGCATTAAATAAGAATTTTAAATATAGCAGACAGTGATGTAGGTGATATTCAAGAGAAAAGAACATTTTATTTTGTAATTAGCACGAGTAAATGAACGAATATCGATAATAGAATATAATGCTTAATATGAATTTTACCTGTCTGATTATTTAATACCTTAACTTATTTCACAGTAACTTTTTTCCCTTTATGTACAAACTAATCGATAGTCGAAAACTAGTATCAAAAATGTGTGAATTTAGTCTTAGTTTGCAGAAACTATTAAAATGATAAAAATGGATATCGTGTTAAATCGTTAAAGACGCGAATTTACGATAAAAATTAAGAAATTGTTCAATTTGATTTTGTTATAACGGAAAAACCGCCTTCTGCAATGTCAAAACATCGTTACCGTTTGATTGACATCCTGACACCTTGTGAAGTTATATAAGGAACACGCAAGTCGCGCGCGAGCTCTTTCGTGCTTGAATTCCCGGAGAGTGAACATCGAAGAAGAGTTTAAATATAAGATAAACAAAGAAAAAATATCAAATAATAACATTGAACTGGTAGTTTATAACGTCTAAACCATTAATTTACAATACTTAAGCTATTAATTTATAACATTTAAGCCATTAATTTACAACATTTAAGCCATTAATTTACAACATTTAAGCTATTAATTTACAACATTTAAGCAATTAATTTACAACATTTAAGCCATTAATTTACAACATTTAAGCTATTAATTTACAACATTTAAGCTATTAATTTACAACATTGAAGCCATTAATTTAAACCATTTAAACTGTTATATTATACATTTAAGCTATTAATTTACAACATTTAAGCTATTAATTTACAACATACAAGCTATTAATTTATAACATTTAAGCTATTAATTTACAACATTTAAGCCATTAATTTACAACATTTAAACCATTAATTTATAACATTTAAACTGTTATATTATACATTTAAGCTATTAATTTACAATATTTAAGCTATTAATTTACAACATATAAGCGATTAATTTAGAACATTTAAGCTATTAATTTACAACATCTAAGCCATTAATTTACAATTTTTAAGCCATTATTTTATACATTTAAGCTATTAATTTACAACATTTCAGCTATTAATTTACAACATTTAAGCTATTAATTCAGGACATTTAAGCTATTAATTCAGGACATTTAAGCTATTAATTTACAACATTTAAACTGTTATTTTGTACATTTAAGCCATTAATTTATAACATTTAAGCCATTAATTCTTAACAATTATGTCAATAATTTATAACCATATCCTTCCATTAATTCAAAGTAATTATGCTCTTAATTTATAGCAGTTTTGCCATTAATCGGATCCAACTCTACATTCATTGATTTAAATCAATACCATCAATTCGTAGTGAGTAAATTAAAGATTTATTTTGTTTTATTTAATATTAACGAAATCTTTATAATCACTGAAGTCCTATTTTATTTCTATATAGCATTATTTTTTAATTTTAAATACAGTATTTAATTTCTCATTTCACTGTTTCATATGAAACTAGTGGTAAAGCAGAGTGTACCTATTGAGTGTCTATGGATGGGATGTAATTTTCTATGTCTGCTCAAAACCAAGGAAATAACACCGTATTCATGGAATCAAGGAAGCAAGTGCAATTTGATCGAAGGCAACGACATCTCATCATTCATCCACACGCGCTACAATTGGTACCTTGCATGGTTTCTTTTCTTCGATGATAAGTTCAATATTCATGTATGATTACGCGGATCCACGTACTACAGCTATTCTAATTAATTAATTTCAGTACACGCTACTTCTTTGTTACAAAATAATTTTACATCTCTGCTTCCAATGTTTAAAAACTCTTTATGTAAATGGGACCCGAGCGTAGTTACCTCCTCGTGGTGGGTCCCGGTAATTGGTATCGTTTTCCAAATAATAATACACCAATTACTATTTTGAATATTAGTATTATTATTTGAAAAACGATATCAAGCTAAAAACTACTTGAATATAGTTCGGTCTTGATCATCCAAAATAGTTTTGGTGATCTAGACTGAACTAGTACCCCCCCCGCCCCCACGGGGGCACCGTTGGACATCGTGGGACATCGTGGGACATCGCGGGACACCGTGGGATGCGTGCGTTTTAGCCTGAATTAATCATAAGATAGACACCTATGTTATGTGCATTGTAAGCTCATTCTGTACAAAGATACTTGTCCATCTTGGAACGAAAAATAGAAATCTTACCACACTGGAAAAATTGTTCCCACGATTTATCGGTTCACGGTCGCTCAGTTCTTTCAAACTGTCGCGTGGCGTACTCGCTCGCGCGTATTCCGGGTACGTGCGGGTCAACGTGCACTGGACAACTCTTTGGATTCGTAAGTCGCCCCAAGGACACCTCTGTCTTGGTGACTACTCGACGACTGCTCGTCGTTTGTCTCGAATCGCGGGAGTTGTCATCGCGCTGGTGATACCAGTGAATGTGTTGACGCTTGAGTCGCACGTCTGCAATCCTGTCCGATTGGTACTTCGGTACTCGGACAGGGACCTGCATTTAACGTCCTCCGTAATCCTGTTCGGCTCCGCGGGGGTGGGCCCCACTGTTCAGTTGGGGCCTTGCCTTTGTAATCCTGTTCAGCGGCCCCTCCCCGGTGTCCACATGTTCAGTTGGAGTGTGCTAAATTGCAGGCCCATTTGCTGGACAATGGTATTATCGGTAAGTGCCATCGACCGTGATAAGTTTCAAACGACGTGACAGGAATCGAGCGAAGGTCAATGCTTGGGCTTTCCGCTGAACCTTAGGGTTATCTGGTGCACGGGGGTACGTTACGTAGGTTTGTTAGTTCTTTCGAGAGATCGTGATTTCGTCCCTTCCGGCCGCGTTGCGATTTTTCTTTCATCGTCTGATTGTTCGAGCTACTTTTCCATCGGGCTCTTTCGTTCCAAGTTGGACAAATGTATCTTTGATACGGAATGTTGCCGATAGGGCTGCGAATTATTGTACGATGTTTGTACTGATCGATGTAATCGTTGTGTGTGAGATACATGTTGCGTTGTGTGGGAGATAGATATTGCGTTGTGTATGCTTTGTTTTACGTTTGTAACTGTTTCGTAATAAATTGTTTATAATAATTGTTAACTGTTTTGTAATAAATTCGTGTAACTGCTGCGTAGGAGATAGGTGTTTCGCGGTTAGGTTAAATACGAAATAACTATCCCTTTACGCAGGCCCATGATCAAGTAGAGTCAGAGCTCGACATTTTTGCCAATAGGTTGAATGTCGAGACCGATGCATAATGTTAAATAACTCATGGGCGGGTCTCGTGCGTAGTCACCTCCCCGTGGTGAGACCTGGTAATTGGTATCGTTTTCCAAAAATTAATCAGTTGATTAATGTTTAGAAAACGATACCAAGCTAAGAACTACGCACCAGTCCAGTTTGGGTCACCAAAAACCACTAAGAGAATTTTGGATGATCTAAACTGGATTGCACCGTGGGACACCGTTGGACACCGTTGGACACCGTTGGACACCGTTGGACACCGTTGGACGTCGTTGGACACCGTTGGACGTCGTTGGACACCGTTGTACGTCGTTGGACACCGTGGGATATGTCTTCACTCTGTCAAATCCATTCTGAGCACATTCTGTACAATCATACCTATCTGACTTGGAACGAAATGTAAAAATCTATTCTTCTTTTCCACTGAATCTTGCGGTTATTTTGTGCACGGGAATGCGTCGCGTGAGTCCATTGATTCTTTCGAAATGTCGCGAACGAACGAGTTCGCGCCGCGATTTTTCTTTCATTGTCTGTTTGTTCCGGCGTCTTCTTGTTTCCCCATTTTTAAGGGAAGATTCTCTCTCGTTACTAACGCTAATCTATTGAGGGCGTACTTTCGGTGGCGTCGTTTCTTAATTTCGTTTTTGCTGTTGTGTAAAATTAATATGGTTTAATTAATACACGTTTATTTAACGATTCATTGAACATTAAGATAATGAAATTAAGTGGTTGTCTGAAACTTTCTGTTTTAATTTCTCTTCAGTCGTCTATTTACTAAATGATACTGTTACTATATTAACTTCTAATATTAGGCTCTTTCGTAAACTTATATAATAAAATTTGAATTTGACAGTGGTTTCATTTAATTATTTTATACATTTGTTTTAATTTCTAGTTATTTTTTGTGTACGTTATTTATCGATAGCAGAGATAACATAAAAGTAACAAGGAAAACAAAGAAACAAGGTTTCGCGCGCGTTTGTACAGTATTCTTTAAGTATATTTAATGGCGAACTTTTGAATTCTTGCAAATATTTTCCAATATTTATAACACGCGACTATAGTGTATTAGTGGAATATATATTTCGTATTCTAATAACGAAAATTCACAGTATATATTCCAATTGCGAACGGTATAATTCTTGTAAACGATTGCATTGCATTCACGGTATTCGTAAACATTTGTTCGCTATCGAGAAATATCTTATAATTTTCAACTAAATAATATTTTTCAAACTTGTTCCAATTTCCTAATAATAATTTTTAAGTGTAAAAAAGTAGCAGTATTTTCTAAATAAACGTTTGATAGGAAAAAGAAGAAAATTGTCGAAACGACGTTTCGCTTCTTTTCCACCCCACCCACGCCCGCCCTTAAACAACTTTATTTTCAGGGAATATTTGTGACCGCGCGCAATGCGGTCGTAGAGTCAGTGTTTGCTACGCGATAGTTACTTTTCAATATTTTAAAATCACGATAGCTTTGATTAAATTCGATCGAATAATCACACGCGAAAGTAAGAAAATTTTATGAATCAAATTTGTACGCGATATTAGAGTTCTTTTTCGCCGATCATAATTTAAGCGGTCGCGGTAACGTAGTCTTTTATTTATTTATTTTTTTTTTATATATTTATTTTTTTGAATATTCGTTTTCGGTATTAGAGTCAGTGCCTCCCTCAAGAGGATAAAGC
This sequence comes from Bombus hortorum, assembly GCA_905332935.1. Lineage (NCBI taxonomy): Eukaryota > Metazoa > Arthropoda > Insecta > Hymenoptera > Apidae > Bombus > Bombus hortorum. The sequence goes on from HG995192.1 coordinate 18,416,745, forward strand.
CTCTCCAGGAGCTCAAGAATGTAAGTAGTTTTAGATATTGTATTTCAATTTGTTCTATTTGGTATATATTGTTTGAAATATTGTTAATTATAAAACAAAAGTGATTGATAATGTAGAAAGTTGTAAATGTCCTTTTTAATTGAAATAAAGTCTTAAAGTCTTAACATTAAAGTACAATAAAACTGTCTGATACGTATCAAAAATCACCGAATGTTTTATTCTCGAACAATTTACATACTTATTAGAGTATAGTCTTTATTATTGCTAAAGTTCCATGTTTCTTATTATGTATTAACGATATTAATGATATTTTATATTTTGTTATAGACATATCACAGCTTCAACTTCTTTGTCTTCTTTGGGAATGCTCCAATGGTGGCTGAAAAGCCAAGAATGTAAGTATTTTTACATATCGTACTTCAATTATGTCTATTCTGTATATTTTTCTTTAATCACTATCAATTAAGAAATACAATTCGATTGAAAATTTGGGAGGTTGGCATTTTCTGAGGTTATTCTTTCATTAAAATAGAATAAGTGTTAAAGTCTTAATACCGAATTATGAAACAAATGACTAACATACTTCAGAAATCATTAGATTCTTAATTTTGAGACTTTAAACTTTCACATTAGAGTTTCAGTTTTTATACTTATCAGAGTTTATTAGATTTTCAATCTTTATTACTACTAAAGTTACTAAAGTTAACAAACCTTCATTTTTCACTATATCCAACTTTTTAAATAATCAGCAATCGCTCATCGTGTTTTGTTCTGTAACAGATTTCTCGCAACCTCCATTTCCACCACTGGACCTTACACGGTTCCTGCCTGATGTTAGTCTTCCTGATGATATTCCCTGGGATGGCGCAGCATACATAGCAACGTCCTCTGTTTCTCCGCTTCGAACGGTGAGTCGCATGCATTTTTGTTCCTCCGGTCACTCAATCATGTCGTAGGACGAAAGGTCCGAATCGGCACGGGTGACTGGTTGTATTACGTAGAATTTTTTGCGAGCATAGTGACCGCGGGTATTTTTTATACCCGTGAGTAGTAACATTCTTTTTAGAAATTTATTAGTTTAGGATAGGTCTTCTTGCACATCGCGATTATAATAATTAGTTTTTTAATAATTAGGTTAAACATATGCACTTGAGAATATATTCGTGTTATTTAGAAATATGCATGTTAATATTCCGTATGAATATTTGCGAATGGCAAATCTACACGAATATACCTGTATGACATACATATACTTGATTTTAAGCAATGAATTGATGGTGACAATATTAAGTCACTTTCGTTGATTTCATTTCGGCTAGAATTTAAAATATGAGCTAAAATTCATTTTTTCCCGTACAAGAATGAAATTTTACGTGCAAGAAGACAGTTCGCGACAGGCAGATCTTTGAATCAAAGCAATAATTTTCAACACTGCTTCCGCAATTTCGAGTATATGCTTTGATAATGAGATCGCCTGAGATTATTTCTTTCTTAGTAATATATTTACAGTCAATTATTCCATTTGATCGAGTCTCAGTCTTTTTCAATTAACGCTGCCTTTTTTGCAATATTAAAATTTTCTTCTGATTTATTAAATTAATAAAATAGAGTTACTTAGTTACTATTAAATTAATAAAGTAGATTTAATCAAAAACGAAGTAGTAAAATATAAAATCAAAGAACGTTAGTCCGTTAAATAAAAATTGCACAAACTAATCATCTTTTTAGATCAGGATTTTCAGGTTTAACCCTTTCCGTGCCCATTGTCAGGATCTCATTCACGTGCCCAGGTGCTACTTGAATGGGAGAAAGACATTGGGCACGATGACCTAGAATTAAGTAATCTAATAATTTCTCAGCGACTGACGATGCGTTAGTGTATCGTGCACGACGTATTTTCCACATTATGTGTGCGTGTTGTTAGGCCGTGGAATTGCGTCGCTTTTTTCATTCGTTAAAACTTCAAATATTAAAAATTTCGAGATATATATCGATTCAATTTACGTCTCGATACAATCACAATTTGTGATAATATCATTTACGCGATTAAGTGTAACCACGCTTTTAATATTGTAATAAATTGTAATAAATTACAATTATAATTCCAAGTTTATTTACATTTATTTTAACGATATCATTTCCTCAGACGTGTTTTATCACGTTTTACGCAATGGTCGCTAACCTTCGTCAGTCGATTTCAGGAAAAAGGTACGTACCTTAGAGTGTACATGTTTGCTAAGCTCGGGTGTCGGAGGCGTCCCGGGACGTCCTCTCTAGTGTAGGATCTTTGCGCCCGAGCGTTTGTGTGAGAACCGTGGAGTGATTGTGTTGGTGTGCCCGTTTTGCTATTTTTTAAATATAGCGCTAGGTAGGATAGGTAGTATACTTTCTGGTATGTCTATTAATTGTAAGTAGGTAGGGCCGGGCAGGTTGGCACAGTCTCTGGTCGGGTAGGCACGTTTTCGTGTGACCAACCTGTTTCTGGAAATCTAATTTGAAAAATCGACGGTGAAACTGGCACGAGTAGAGCATGCTCTCGTCTCTGGTTTTGTCTTTCGATTTTTCGAATTTCGCGGTCGTGGTCGCGAGTCGGTTTCGAAACGAACGTTTATTGCTCGAGCACGCACATGCGAGTGGGCAACAATCACCACTGTGATCGTTGGTCAGTCCATGTGCACTCCAATCAGCTTCCGCGGTTTATGTCTTTATTTCACCTTTATAAGTTTTTTCTTTTGTTTGCGATTTAGAAGACTCGAGCTTAGATTTAAGTTTCAGCGGGCATTGCGCCCGAAGAAAGAAGAGGCTATAAGCCGAAGAGGCCCGGCAAACTGCCACTCAAGAGGGCAACTACTAATGGCTCCCCATCCTCTGGGTCATCCAGAGCATGGAAAGTCATTATTGTTACTACTTTGTCACTATGCTCGCTTTTAGTATTTGTAGTAGTAGTAGTAGTCTTTGCTTCTTGACCGATGTATATATCGGTCCATCGTCCCATTGGGCAAATCGCGATTTTTCTTATTAGTGTCGCGATAAATTAATTACGGGTTGTATTAGAGTTGTGAAATTACATATCGGCTTTTTATTAGTGTGGCGATAAAATGATTACGGTTTGAATTAGAGTTGCGATAAAATGATAATCGCGTTTGCTTTAGAGTTGCGAATTACGATATCGCGATTGTCTTTTGCAAATTTTATTATGCATATTTAGAATTTCTTATAGAACTATACGTATCAGAATTTATCCTGTTTTCTATTGTTTAAAATTAAATTATAAAAATGTTAGTTTTCAGTTAATTATATAGTATTGCAAGTAGCAATATCAGAATATTTGAAGTAGCTTTTTCATATAGTAAATAGTAATTTTCATTAAATTCACTATAAGTTCTATTTATCTTTCCTTTTAGCGTTGCGATAACGAATGATCGCGTTTTCTTAAGTAGAGTTGCGTTTATAAAATGCCCAAACCCTCCGACTGCATTTGTCGGATGCTGTTCCTGGATCACATGTACAGCTACAAGAACTGTACAAGTGTGATCATTCATCGGCAACCTCCTAAATGGTTGCCCTGCGATATGTCAGCCCTCCACTCGCGATTTTTCTCATTAGTGTTGCGATAAATTAATTACGGGTTGTATTAGAGTTGCGAAATAACATCGCGGATTTTTAATAGTGTGGCGAGAAAATGATTACGATTTGGATTAGAATTGCGATAAAATGATAATCGCGTTTGCTTTAGAGTTGCGAATTACGATATCGCGATTGTCTTTTGCAAATTTTATTATGCATATTTAGAATTTCTTATACTTACTAAACTATACGTATCAAAATTTATCCTGTTTTCTATTGTTTAAAATTAAATTATAAAAATGTTAGTTTTCAATTAATTCTATAGTATTGCAAGTAGCAATATCAGAATATTTGAATTAGCTTTTTCATATAGTAAACAGTAATTTTCATAAAATTCACTATAAGAGTTAGCGTTGCGATATTGTTCCATCGCGAGTTCTACTTATTTTTCCTTTTAGCGTTGCGATAACGAATGATCGCGTTTTCTTAAGTAGAGTTGCGTTTATAAAATGCCCAAACCCTCCGACTGCATTTGTCGGACACTGTTCCTGGATCACACGATACAGCTGCAAGAGCTGTGCAAGTGTGATCGTTCATAAGCAACCTCCTAAATGGTTGCACTACGATCTCTCGCTATTAGTGTTGCGTATTGCTTACATACGAGTGCGTAGATTTATACTTATTAGCGTTGCGTCTCAAATTTCGGGAATTTTCAGACTTTTCTTTCTTTTTTTTTTTTTTTTTTTTTTTTAATAGTAGATTAATTGATATTGCAGATATAACAAAGCACTCGTCGCGTTTTATTTTATTCTGCTTCATAAATATTAGTAGTAAATTAGCGTTGCGAAACAAGAATGTTCAGTTCCACTCTCGGCGTGTTGATCGGGTTTATATAGAGTGGAAGCCAATCGAATTGTAGTAGCCCTTCTGGCTACTGCTTTGTTTCTTTTTCAGCGCCCCCTATTAATGCACCTCTTATTACTACGTTTATTACTGAAAATACTGCTATAAGACATACTCCTTTGTCAGCGTTAACGTTACCATAATTGCTAAAAGACAGAACTTTATTACGAATGTATAATATGTATATATATTTACATGTATGAAATTGTGAGCGATTTCATGCGTAACAAAGTATTATAAAGAAATATCTTAATGTTGTTATGAAGGCTTGAAATATTTTTTAAAATTTAATTCATTGCAATTGGAATAAATGCTGGCGATTGTTCGTTCTTAGAATCATAACTTTTAGAATTTTTTCCACCGCGATATTTTCTATCTTTTAACAGTAATGTAGAATTTTATAAATATTCGAATTTCATTTCCATGAAACAAAAGTTTATGCACATATCTTTCGGTTCACTATAAAGACAAAGCAAGACAAAGCAAGACAAAGCAAGTGATTTTATAGTAATCGGGTTTTCTCTCATCTTAGTTATTCGAAATGATCTTTTCAATTTTTAATTCAGTTTAAATTCAATTACTTAAAATTCTTCTTTTCAATGTAAGCCTAGTTTCGATTAAAAAGATACAAATGATTCTCTATATTTGCTAAAATTTATCAATAGTAATTTGATCTATAATGGACCATTATTAGTAGTTTATTTTTCATGTATAAAATGTTTTCGTTTTAAAGATGCCTGTTTCTTTCATATGCCATATCCAGTAAATAAGTTTGTTTCAGATTTATCAATTTACAGAAATCACATTTCAGTTACATATTTGAACATTTCATAGCATATTAAATATGTATCCTAGATACTCAAATGATTTTTCTTTCATTGTCTGAATGTTCATGTTTCTTCCTATTTTCCCATTTTCAAAAGAAGCATATTACAGTCACGTTGGAGTATATAACTTGTCGACATCTTCGTCAGTTTAGTACAACGAGTCGTATGTCTCTTTTGCAAAACGCTCAATTTTATATGCAGTGTCAATAGCTTCATTTTCCTTCTCTCGTTCCAGGTTAGACAAATGTATCTTTGATACCGAATGTTGCCAGTACGATTGCGAATTAATGGACAATGTTTGAACTAATCGATGTAATCGTTTCCGAAGATTAATCAGATGGTTGATTTTTGGAAAAAGACTACATTGATTAGTACAAACATTGCACAATAATTCGATACCAAGCTAAGAACCACGTTAATACTGTGCAGTTTGGATCACGAAAAGCCACGAAGAAATTTTTGGACTGGCGTCGCGTATGGACTGGCGTATTGGCGTCGCTGCTCGCGGGTTTCCCCCCGTTCGAGCCGTCCTGCCAAACTGGGACGATTAGTTGGATGGCGGCGGGCCCGCCCTAACCTATAGGGCGACAGAGTTAATTACCGAGCATGGATGCTTCGGTGAGCACCTGCACAGGATAGGACGGGAGGTATCAGCGCGTTGCCACCATTGCAACGAGCGAGTGGACTCGGCACAGCACACGCTGCAGCACTGATCGGCGTGGACGTTACCTCGCCGCGCCCTCCTTGCTGAGACAGGGGGTGACCTCTGGCCGTCGGCGGTGTTCGGTGCGCTGTTGGCGAACCAGAGTAGCCGGAAGGCGGTCGCCACATTTTGCGAGCAGGTGATGTGGCGGAAGGAGGCGGCGGAGCGTGTGAGAGAACGCGATTCCCATCCGGAAAAAATGGGTTGTCGGCGGCGGAGTGGGGGACGTGGGCACGACACATCCAGGCGAGCTCGGACCACTCCGCCGTCCGGTGGGTTTAAGGCGTCGGTCGGTTCGGCGTCGCGGTACCGCCAAATCGCCTGGTCGGGGGACCAGGAGGTCTTGCACGGCGGCCCGTCGGGGGTGGCGCCATGCGCGGCGGCCGCGTATAACGATATGTAGATATAGGATATAACGTATAACGATATGTAGATAGAGGATATAACGTATAACGATACGTAGACATAGGATATAACGTATAACGATTCGTAGATATAGGATATAACGTAAAACGTTATCTACATATAGGATATAACGTATAACGATATGTAGACATAGGATATAACGTATAACGATTCGTAGATATAGGATATAACGTAAAACGTTATCTACATATAGGATATAACGTATAACGATACGTAGATATAGGATATAACGTATAACGATAGGTAGGTATAGGATATAACGTATAACGATACGTAGATATAGGATATAACGTAAAACGTTATCTACATATAGGATATAACGTATAACGATATGTAGATATAGGATATAACGTAAAACGTTATCTACATATAGGATATAACGTATATCGATATGTAGATATAGGATATAACGTATAACGATACGTAGATATAGGATATAACGTATAACGATATGTAGACATAGGATATAACGTATAACGATTCGTAGATATAGGATATAACGTAAAACGTTATCTACATATAGGATATAACGTATAACGATATGTAGATATAGGATATAACGTATAACGATATGTAGACATAGGATATAACGTATAACGATACGAAGATATAGGATATAACGTATAACGATATGTAGACATAGGATATAACGTATAACGATTCGTAGATATAGGATATAACGTATAACGATATGTAGATATAGGATATAACGTAAAACGTTATCTACAAATAGGATATAACGTATAACGATATGTAGATATAGGATATAACGTATAACGATACGTAGATATAGTATATAACGTATAACGATATCTACAGATAGGATATAACGTATAACGATATGTAGACGTAGGATATAACGTATAACATTATCTACATATAGGATATAACGTATAACGATATGTAGACGTAGGATATAACGTATAACGATACGTAGATATAGTATATAACGTATAACGATATCTACAGATAGGATATAACGTATAACGATATGTAGACGTAGGATATAACGTAGAACATTATCTACATATAGGATATAACGTATAACGATATGTAGACGTAGGATATAACGTAAAACGTTATCTACATATAGGATATAACGTATAACGATACGTAGATATAGGATATAACGTATAACGATATGTAGACATAGGATATAACGTATAACGATTCGTAGATATAGGATATAAAGTAAAACTTTATCTACATATAGGATATAACGTATAACGATATGTAGATATAGGATATAACGTATAACGATACGTAGATATAGTATATAACGTAAAACGATATTTAGATGTAGGATATAACGTATAACGATATCTACAGATAGGATATAACGTATAACGATATGTAGACGTAGGATATAACGTATAACGTTATCTACATATAGGATATAACGTATAACGATATGTAGACGTAGGATATAACGTATAACGTTATCTACATATAGGATATAACTTATAACGATACGTAGATATAGGATAAAACGTATAACGATATGTAGATATAGGATATAACGTATAACGATATGTAGATATAGGATATAACGTATAACGATACGTAGATATAGGATATAACGTATAACGATATGTAGATGTAGGATATAACGTATAACGATATCTACATATAGGATATAACGTATAACGATATGTAGACGTAGGATATAACGTATAACGTTATCTACATATAGGATATAACGTATAACGATATGTAGACGTAGGATATAACGTATAACGTTATCTACATATAGGATATAACTTATAACGATACGTAGATATAGGATAAAACGTATAACGATATGTAGATATAGGATATAACGTATAACGATATGTAGATATAGGATATAACGTATAACGATACGGAGATATAGGATATAACGTATAACGATATGTAGATGTAGGATATAACGTATAACGATATCTACATATAGGATATAACGTATAACGATATGTAGACGTAGGATATAACGTATAACGATATGTAGATATAGGATATAACGTATAACGATTCGTAGATATAGGATATAACGTATAACGATACGTAGATATAGGATATAACGTATAACGATATGTAGACATAGGATATAACGTATAACGATATGTAGACATAGGATATAACGTATAACGATTCGTAGATATAGGATATAACGTAAAACGTTATCTACAGATAGGATATAACGTATAACGATATGTAGATATAGGATATAACGTATAACGATATGTAGATGTAGGATATAACGTATAACGATATCTACAGATAGGATATAACGTATAACGATACGTAGATATAGGATATAACGTATAACGTTATCTACATATAGGATATAACGTATAACGATACGTAGATATAGGATATAACGTATAACGTTATCTACATATAGGATATAACGTATAACGATATGTAGACGTAGGATATAACGTATAACATTATCTACATATAGGATATAACGTATAGCGATACGTAGATATAGGATATAACGTATAACGATACATAGATATAGGATATAACGTATAACGATATGTAGATATAGGATATAACGTACAACGATATGTAGATATAGTATATAACGTAAAACGTTATCTACATATAGGATATAACGTATAACGATATGTAGATATAGTATATAACGTAAAACGATATTTAGATGTAGGATATATCGTATAACGATATCTACAGATAGGATATAACTTATAACGATACGTAGATATAGGATAAAACGTATAACGATATGTAGACGTAGGATATAACGTATAACGTTATCTACATATAGGATATAACGTATAACGATATGTAGACGTAGGATATAACGTATAACGTTATCTACATATAGGATATAACTTATAACGATACGTAGATATAGGATAAAACGTATAACGATATGTAGATATAGGATATAACGTATAACGATATGTAGATATAGGATATAACGTATAACGATACGTACATATAGGATATAACGTATAACGATATGTAGATGTAGGATATAACGTATAACGATATCTACATATAGGATATAACGTATAACGATATGTAGACGTAGGATATAACGTATAACGATATGTAGATATAGGATATAACGTATAACGATTCGTAGATATAGGATATAACGTATAACGATATGTAGATATAGGATATAACGTATAACGATATGTAGATATAGGATATAACGTATAACGATACGTAGATATAGGATATAACGTATAACGATATGTAGATGTAGGATATAACGTATAACGATATCTACATATAGGATATAACGTATAACGATATGTAGACGTAGGATATAACGTATAACGATACGTAGATATAGGATATAACGTATAACGATATGTAGATGTAGGATATAACGTATAACGATATCTACATATAGGATATAACGTATAACGATATGTAGACGTAGGATATAACGTATAACGATATGTAGATATAGGATATAACGTAAAACGTTATCTACAAATAGGATATAACGTATAACGATATCTACAGATAGGATATAACGTATAACGATATGTAGACGTAGGATATAACGTATAACGTTATCTACATATAGGATATAACGTATAACGATATGTAGACGTAGGATATAACGTATAACGATTCGTAGATATAGGATATAACGTAAAACGTTATCTACAAATAGGATATAACGTATAACGATATGTAGATATAGGATATAACGTATAACGATACGTAGATATAGTATATAACGTAAAACGTTATATACATATAGGATATAACGTATAGCGATACGTAGATATAGGATATAACGTAAAACGTTATCTACATATAGGATATAACGTATAACGATATGTAGACGTAGGATATAACGTATAACGATACGTAGATATAGGATATAACGTATAACGATATGTAGATGTAGGATATAACGTATAACGATATCTACATATAGGATATAACGTATAACGATATGTAGACGTAGGATATAACGTATAACGATATGTAGATATAGGATATAACGTAAAACGTTATCTACAAATAGGATATAACGTATAACGATATCTACAGATAGGATATAACGTATAACGATACGTAGATATAGGATATAACGTATAACGATATGTAGATATAGGATATAACGTATAACGATATGTAGACATAGGATATAACGTATAACGATTCGTAGATATAGGATATAACGTAAAACGTTATCTACAAATAGGATATAACGTATAACGATATGTAGATATAGGGTATAACGTATAACGATACGTAGATATAGTATATAACGTAAAACGTTATATACATATAGGATATAACGTATAGCGATACGTAGATATAGGATATAACGTATAACGTTATCTACATATAGGATATAACGTATAACGATACGTAGATATAGGATATAACGTATAACGATATGTAGATATAGGATATAACGTATAACGATATGTAGATTTAGGATATAACGTATAACGATATGTAGATGTAGGATATAACGTATAACGATATCTACAGATAGGATATAACGTATAACGATACGTAGATATAGGATATAACGTATAACGTTATCTACATATAGGATATAACGTATAACGATATGTAGACGTAGGATATAACGTATAACATTATCTACATATAGGATATAACGTATAGCGATACGTAGATATAGGATATAACGTATAACGATACATAGATATAGGATATAACGTATAACGATATGTAGATATAGGATATAACGTACAACGATATGTAGATATAGTATATAACGTAAAACGTTATCTACATATAGGATATAACGTATAACGATATGTAGATATAGTATATAACGTAAAACGATATTTAGATGTAGGATATATCGTATAACGATATCTACAGATAGGATATAACTTATAACGATACGTAGATATAGGATAAAACGTATAACGATATGTAGACGTAGGATATAACGTATAACGTTATCTACATATAGGATATAACGTATAACGATATGTAGACGTAGGATATAACGTATAACGTTATCTACATATAGGATATAACTTATAACGATACGTAGATATAGGATAAAACGTATAACGATATGTAATTATAGGATATAACGTATAACGATATGTAGATATAGGATATAACGTATAACGATACGTACATATAGGATATAACGTATAACGATATGTAGATGTAGGCTATAACGTATAACGATATCTACATATAGGATATAACGTATAACGATATGTAGACGTAGGATATAACGTATAACGATATGTAGATATAGGATATAACGTATAACGATATGTAGATATAGGATATAACGTATAACGATATGTAGATATAGGATATAACGTATAACGATACGTAGATATAGGATATAACGTATAACGATATGTAGATGTAGGATATAACGTATAACGATATCTACATATAGGATATAACGTATAACGATATGTAGACGTAGGATATAACGTATAACGATACGTAGATATAGGATATAACGTATAACGATATGTAGATGTAGGATATAACGTATAACGATATCTACATATAGGATATAACGTATAACGATATGTAGACGTAGGATATAACGTATAACGATATGTAGATATAGGATATAACGTAAAACGTTATCTACAAATAGGATATAACGTATAACGATATCTACAGATAGGATATAACGTATAACGATATGTAGACGTAGGATATAACGTATAACGTTATCTACATATAGGATATAACGTATAACGATATGTAGATATAGGATATAACGTATAACGATATGTAGATATAGGATATAACGTATAACGATACGTAGATATAGGATAAAACGTATAACGATATGTAGATATAGGATATAACGTATAACGATATGTAGATATAGGATATAACGTATAACGATACGTAGATATAGGATATAACGTATAACTATATCTAGATGTAGGATATAACGTATAACGATATCTACATATAGGATATAACGTATAACGATATGTAGATGTAGGCTATAAAGTATAACGATATTTAGATATAGGATATAACGTATAACGATACGTACATATAGGATATAACGTATAACGATACGTACATATAGGATATAACGTATAACGTTATCTACATATAGGATATAACGTATAACGAAATGTAGACGTAGGATATAACGTATAAAGTTATCTACATATAGGATACAACGTATAAATATACGTAGATATAGGATATAACGTAAAACGTTATCTACATATAGGATCTAACGTATAACGATACATAGATATAGAATATAACGTATAACGTTATCTACATATAGGATATAACGTATAACGATATGTAGATATAGTATATAACGTAAAACGTTATCTACATATAGGTTATAACGTATAACGATATGTAGATATAGGATATAACGTATAACGTTATGTAAATATAGGATATAACGTATAACGATATGTAGACGTAGGATATAGCGTATAACGTTATCTACATATAGGATATAACGTATAACGATATGCAGACGTAGGATATAACGTATAACGTTATCTACAGATAGGATATAACTTATAACGATACGTAGATATAGGATAAAACGTATAACGATATGTAGACGTAGGATATAACGTATAACGTTATCTACATATAGGATATAACGTATAACGATATGTAGACGTAGGATATAACGTATAACGTTATCTACATATAGGATATAACTTATAACGATACGTAGATATAGGATAAAACGTATAACGATATGTAATTATAGGATATAACGTATAACGATATGTAGATATAGGATATAACGTATAACGATACGTACATATAGGATATAACGTATAACGATATGTAGATGTAGGATATAACGTATAACGATATCTACATATAGGATATAACGTATAACGATATGTAGACGTAGGATATAACGTATAACGATATGTAGATATAGGATATAACGTATAACGATATGTAGATATAGGATATAACGTATAACGATATCTACATATAGGATATAACGTATAACGATATGTAGACGTAGGATATAACGTATAACGATATGTAGATATAGGATATAACGTAAAACGTTATCTACAAATAGGATATAACGTATAACGATATCTACAGATAGGATATAACGTATAGCGATATGTAGACGTAGGATATAACGTATAACGTTATCTACATATAGGATATAACGTATAACGATATGTAGACGTAGGATATAACGTATAACGTTATCTACATATAGGATATAACTTATAACGATACGTAGATATAGGATAAAACGTATAACGATATGTAGATATAGGATATAACGTATAACGATATCTAGATATAGGATATAACGTATAACGATACGTAGATATAGGATATAACGTATAACTATATGTAGATGTAGGATATAACGTATAACGATATCTACATATAGGATATAACGTATAACGATATGTAGACGTAGGATATAACGTATAACGATATGTAGATATAGGATATAACGTATAACGATTCGTAGATATAGGATATAACGTATAACGATATGTAGATATAGGATATAACGTATAACGATATGTAGATATAGGATATAACGTATAACGATACGTAGATATAGGAAATAACGTATAACGATATGTAGACGTAGGATATAACGTATAACGATATCTACATATAGGATATAACGTATAACGATATGTAGACGTAGGATATAACGTATAACGATACGTAGATATAGGATATAACGTATAACGATATGTAGATGTAGGATATAACGTATAACGATATCTACATATAGGATATAACGTATAACGATATGTAGACGTAGGATATAACGTATAACGATATGTAGATATAGGATATAACGTATAACGATTCGTAGATATAGGATATAACGTATAACGATACGTAGATATAGGATATAACGTATAACGATATGTAGACATAGGATATAACGTATAACGATATGTAGACATAGGATATAACGTATAACGATTCGTAGATATAGGATATAACGTAAAACGTTATCTACAAATAGGATATAACGTATAACGATATGTAGATATAGGATATAACGTATAACGATACGTAGATATAGTATATAACGTAAAACGTTATATACATATAGGATATAACGTATAGCGATACGTAGATATAGGATATAACGTAAAACGTTATCTACATATAGGATATAACGTATAACGATACATAGATATAGGATATAACGTAGAACGTTATCTACATATAGGATATAACGTATAACGATACGTAGATATAGGATATAACGTATAACGTTATCTACATATAGGATATAACGTATAACGATATGTAGACGTAGGATATAACGTATAACATTATCCACATATAGGATATAACGTATAACGATATGTAGACGTAGGATATAACGTATAACATTATCTACATATAGGATATAACGTATAGCGATACGTAGATATAGGATATAACGTATAACGATATGTAGATATAGGATATAACGTATAACGATATGTAGATATAGGATATAACGTATAACGATACGTAGATATAGGATATAACGTATAACGATATGTAGATGTAGGATATAACGTATAACGATATCTACATATAGGATATAACGTATAACGATATGTAGACGTAGGATATAGCGTATAACGTTATCTACATATAGGATATAACGTATAACGATACGTAGATATAGGATATAACGTATAACGATATGTAGATATAGGATATAACGTATAACGTTATCTACATATAGGATATAACGTATAACGATATGTAGACGTAGGATATAACGTATAACATTATCTACATATAGGATATAACGTATAACGATATGTAGACGTAGGATATAGCGTATAACGTTATCTACATATAGGATATAACGTATAACGATACGTAGATATAGGATATAACGTATAACGATATGTAGATATAGGATATAACGTATAACGATATGTAGATGTAGGATATAACGTATAACGATATGTAGATGTAGGATATAACGTATAACGATATCTACAGATAGGATATAACGTATAACGATACGTAGATATAGGATATAACGTATAACGTTATCTACATATAGGATATAACGTATAACGATATGTAGACGTAGGATATAACGTATAACATTATCTACATATAGGATATAACGTATAACGATATGTAGATATAGGATATAACGTATAACGATACGTAGATATAGTATATAACGTAAAACGTTATATACATATAGGATATAACGTATAGCGATACGTAGATATAGGATATAACGTAAAACGTTATCTACATATAGGATATAACGTATAACGATACATAGATATAGGATATAACGTATAACGTTATCTACATATAGGATATAACGTATAACGATACGTAGATATAGGATATAACGTATAACGTTATCTACATATAGGATATAACGTATAACGATATGTAGACGTAGGATATAACGTACAACATTATCTACATATAGGATATAACGTATAACGATATGTAGACGTAGGATATAACGTATAACATTATCTACATGTAGGATATAACGTATAGCGATACGTAGATATAGGATATAACGTATAACGATATGTAGATATAGGATATAACGTATAACGATATGTAGATATAGCATATAACGTATAACGATACGTAGATATAGGATATAACGTATAACGATATGTAGATGTAGGATATAACGTATAACGATATCTACATATAGGATATAACGTATAACGATATGTAGATATAGGATATAACGTATAACGATATGTAGATATAGGATATAACGTATAACGATACGTAGATATAGGATATAACGTATAACGATATGTAGATATAGGATATAACGTATAACGTTATCTACATATAGGATATAACGTATAACGATATGTAGACGTAGGATATAACGTATAACATTATCTACATATAGGATATAACGTATAACGATATGTAGACGTAGGATATAGCGTATAACGTTATCTACATATAGGATATAACGTATAACGATACGTAGATATAGGATATAACGTATAACGATATGTAGATATAGGATATAACGTATAACGATATGTAGATGTAGGATATAACGTATAACGATATGTAGATGTAGGATATAACGTATAACGATATCTACAGATAGGATATAACGTATAACGATACGTAGATATAGGATATAACGTATAACGATATGTAGATGTAGGATATAACGTATAACGATATCTACATATAGGATATAACGTATAACGATATGTAGACGTAGGATATAACGTATAACGATACGTAGATATAGGATATAACGTATAACGTTATCTACATATAGGATATAACTTATAACGATACGTAGATATAGGATAAAACGTATAACGATATGTAGATATAGGATATAACGTATAACGATATGTAGATATAGGATATAACGTATAACGATACGTAGATATAGGATATAACGTATAACGATATGTAGATGTAGGATATAACGTATAACGATATCTACATATAGGATATAACGTATAACGATATGTAGACGTAGGATATAACGTATAACGATATGTAGATATAGGATATAACGTATAACGATAGGTAGGTATAGGATATAACGTATAACGATACGTAGATATAGGATATAACGTAAAACGTTATCTACATATAGGATATAACGTATAACGATATGTAGATATAGGATATAACGTAAAACGTTATCTACATATAGGATATAACGTATATCGATATGTAGATATAGGATATAACGTATAACGATACGTAGATATAGGATATAACGTATAACGATATGTAGACATAGGATATAACGTATAACGATTCGTAGATATAGGATATAACGTAAAACGTTATCTACATATAGGATATAACGTATAACGATATGTAGATATAGGATATAACGTAAAACGTTATCTACAAATAGGATATAACGTATAACGATATGTAGATATAGGATATAACGTATAACGATACGTAGATATAGTATATAACGTATAACGATATCTACAGATAGGATATAACGTATAACGATATGTAGACGTAGGATATAACGTATAACATTATCTACATATAGGATATAACGTATAACGATATGTAGACGTAGGATATAACGTAAAACGTTATCTACATATAGGATATAACGTATAACGATACGTAGATATAGGATATAAGGTATAACGATATGTAGACATAGGATATAACGTATAACGATTCGTAGATATAGGATATAAAGTAAAACTTTATCTACATATAGGATATAACGTATAACGATATGTAGATATAGGATATAACGTATAACGATACGTAGGTATAGTA
Organism: Bombus hortorum; assembly: GCA_905332935.1. Taxonomy (NCBI): domain Eukaryota; kingdom Metazoa; phylum Arthropoda; class Insecta; order Hymenoptera; family Apidae; genus Bombus; species Bombus hortorum. The sequence goes on from HG995192.1 coordinate 18,434,406, forward strand.
TATAACGTAAAACGATATTTAGATGTAGGATATAACGTATAACGATATCTACAGATAGGATATAACGTATAACGATATGTAGACGTAGGATATAACGTATAACGATATGTAGACGTAGGATATAACGTATAACGTTATCTACATATAGGATATAACGTATAACGATATGTAGACGTAGGATATAACGTATAACGTTATCTACATATACGATATAACTTATAACGATACGTAGATATAGGATATAACGTATAACGATATGTAGATATAGGATATAACGTATAACGATACGTAGATATAGGATATAACGTATAACGATATGTAGATGTAGGATATAACGTATAACGATATCTACATATAGGATATAACGTATAACGATATGTAGACGTAGGATATAACGTATAACGATATGTAGATATAGGATATAACGTATAACGATTCGTAGATATAGGATATAACGTATAACGATACGTAGATATAGGATATAACGTATAACGATATGTAGACATAGGATATAACGTATAACGATATGTAGACATAGGATATAACGTATAACGATTCGTAGATATAGGATATCACGTAAAACGTTATCTACAAATAGGATATAACGTATAACGATATGTAGATATAGGATATAACGTATAACGATACGTAGATATAGTATATAACGTAAAACGTTATCTACATATAGGATATAACGTATAGCGATACGTAGATATAGGATATAACGTAAAACGTTATCTACATATAGGATATCACGTATAACGATACATAGATATAGGATATAACGTATAACGTTATCTACATATAGGATATAACGTATAACGATACGTAGATATAGGATATAACGTATAACGATATGTAGATATAGGATATAACGTATAACGATAGGTAGATATAGGATATAACGTATAACGATACGTAGATATAGGATATAACGTATAACGATATGTAGATGTAGGATATATCGTATAACGATATCTACATATAGGATATAACGTATAACGATATGTAGACGTAGGATATAAGGTATAACGATATGTAGATATAGGATATAACGTATAACGATATCTACATATAGGATATAACGTATAACGATACGTAGACATAGTATATAACGTATAACGATATGTGGATATAGGCTATAAAGTATAACGATATTTAGATATAGGATATAACGTATAACGATACGTACATATAGGATATAACGTATAACGATACGTACATATAGGATATAACGTATAACGTTATCTACATATAGGATATAACGTATAACGAAATGTAGACGTAGGATATAACGTATAAAGTTATCTACATATAGGATACAACGTATAAATATACGTAGATATAGGATATAACGTAAAACGTTATCTACATATAGGATCTAACGTATAACGATACATAGATATAGAATATAACGTATAACGTTATCTACATATAGGATATAACGTATAACGATATGTAGATATAGTATATAACGTAAAACGTTATCTACATATAGGATATAACGTATAACGATATGTAGACGTAGGATATAACGTATAACATTATCTACATATAGGATATAACGTATAAAGATACGTAGATATAGGATATAACGTATAACGATATGTAGATATAGTATATAACGTAAAACGTTATCTACATATAGGTTATAACGTATAACGATATGTAGATATAGGATATAACGTATAACGTTATGTAGATATAGGATATAACGTATAACGATATGTAGACGTAGGATATAGCGTATAACGTTATCTACATATAGGATATAACGTATAACGATATGCAGACGTAGGATATAACGTATAACGTTATCTACATATAGGATATAACGTATAACGATACGTAGACGTAGGATATAACGTATAACGTTATCTACATATAGGATATAACTTATAACGATACGTAGATATAGGATAAGACGTATAACGATATGTAGATATAGGATATAACGTATAACGATATGTAGATATAGGATATAACGTATAACGATACGTAGATATAGGATATAACGTATAACGATATGTAGATGTAGGATATAACGTATAACGATATCTACATATAGGATATAACGTATAACGATATGTAGACGTAGGATATAACGTATAACGATATGTAGATATAGGATATAACGTATAACGATTCGTAGATATAGGATATAACGTATAACGATACGTAGATATAGGATATAACGTATAACGATATGTAGACATAGGATATAACGTATAACGATATGTAGACATAGGATATAACGTATAACGATTCGTAGATATAGGATATAACGTAAAACGTTATCTACAAATAGGATATAACGTATAACGATATGTAGATATAGGATATAACGTATAACGATACGTAGATATAGTATATAACGTAAAACGTTATCTACATATAGGATATAACGTATAGCGATACGTAGATATAGGATATAACGTAAAACGTTATCTACATATAGGATATCACGTATAACGATACATAGATATAGGATATAACGTATAACGTTATCTACATATAGGATATAACGTATAACGATACGTAGATATAGGATATAACGTATAACGATATGTAGATATAGGATATAACGTATAACGATAGGTAGATATAGGATATAACGTATAACGATACGTAGATATAGGATATAACGTATAACGATATGTAGATGTAGGATATATCGTATAACGATATCTACATATAGGATATAACGTATAACGATATGTAGACGTAGGATATAAGGTATAACGATATGTAGATATAGGATATAACGTATAACGATATCTACATATAGGATATAACGTATAACGATACGTAGACATAGTATATAACGTATAACGATATGTGGATATAGGCTATAAAGTATAACGATATTTAGATATAGGATATAACGTATAACGATACGTACATATAGGATATAACGTATAACGATACGTACATATAGGATATCACGTATAACGTTATCTACATATAGGATATAACGTATAACGAAATGTAGACGTAGGATATAACGTATAAAGTTATCTACATATAGGATACAACGTATAAATATACGTAGATATAGGATATAACGTAAAACGTTATCTACATATAGGATCTAACGTATAACGATACATAGATATAGAATAAAACGTATAACGTTATCTACATATAGGATATAACGTATAACGATATGTAGATATAGGATATAACGTAAAACGTTATCTACATATAGGATATAACGTATATCGATATGTAGATATAGGACATAACGTATAACGATACGTAGATATAGGATATAACGTATAACGATATGTAGACATAGGATATAACGTATAACGATACGTAGATATAGGATATAACGTATAACGATATGTAGATACAGGATATAACGTATAACGATAGGTAGGTATAGGATATAACGTATAACGATACGTAGATATAGGATATAACGTAAAACGTTATCTACATATAGGATATAACGTATAACGATATGTAGATATAGGATATAACGTAAAACGTTATCTACATATAGGATATAACGTATAACGATATGTAGACGTAGGATATAACGTATAACGATATCTACAGATAGGATATAACGTATAACGATATGTAGATGTAGGATATAACGTATAACGATATCTACATATAGGCTATAACGTATAACGATATGTAGATATAGGACATAACGTATAACGATATGTTGATATAGTATATAACGCAAAACGTTATCTACATATAGGATACAACGTATAACGATATGTAGATATAGTATATAACGTAAAACGATATTTAGATATAGGATATAACGTATAACGATACGTACATATAGGATATAACGTATAACGTTATCTACATATAGGATATAACGTATAACGATGTGTAGACGTAGGATATAACGTAGAACATTATCTACATATAGTATATAACGTATAACGATATGTTGATATAGTATATAACGTAAAACGTTATCTACATATAGGATGTAACGTATAACGATATGTAGATATAGTATATAACGTAAAACGATATTTAGATATAGGATATAACGTATATCGTTATGTAGATATAGGATATAACGTATAACGATATGTAGACGTAGGATATAGAGTATAACGTTATCTACATATAGGATATAACGTATAACGATACGTAGATATAGGATATAACGTATAACGATATGTAGATATAGGATATAACGTATAACGATATGTAGATATAGGATATAACGTATAACGATACGTACATATAGGATATAACGTATAACGTTATCTACATATAGGATATAACGTATAACGATATGTAGACGTAGGATATAACGTATAACATTATCTACATATAGGATATAACGTATAACGATACGTAGATATAGGATATAACGTATAACGATATGTAGATATAGTATATAACGTAAAACGTTATCTACATATAGGATATAACGTATAACGATATGTAGACGTAGGATATAACGTATAACATTATCTACATATAGGATATAGCGTATAAAGATACGTAGATATAGGATATAACGTATAACGATATGTAGATATAGTATATAACGTAAAACGTTATCTACATATAGGTTATAACGTATAACGATATGTAGATATAGGATATAACGTATAACGTTATGTAGATATAGGATATAACGTATAACGATATGTAGACGTAGGATATAGCGTATAACGTTATCTACATATAGGATATAACGTATAACGATATGCAGACGTAGGATATAACGTATAACGTTATCTACATATAGGATATAACGTATAACGATATGTAGACGTAGGATATAACGTATAACGTTATCTACATATAGGATATAACGTATAACGATACGTAGATATAGGATATAACGTATAACGATATGTAGATATAGGATATAACGTATAATGATATGTAGATATAGGATATAACGTATAACGATACGTAGATATAGGATATAACGTATAACGATATGTAGACATAGGATATAACGTATAACGATATGTAGATGTAGGATATAACGTATAACGATATCTACATATAGGATATAACGTATAACGATATGTAGACGTAGTATATAACGTATAACGATATGTAGATATAGGATATAACGTATAACGATTCGTAGATATAGGATATAACGTATAACGATACGTAGATATAGGATATAACGTATAACGATATGTAGACATAGGATATAACGTATAACGATATGTAGACATAGGATATAACGTATAACGATTCGTAGATATAGGATATAACGTAAAACGTTATCTACAAATAGGATATAACGTATAACGATATGTAGATATAGGATATAACGTATAACGATACGTAGATATAGTAAATAACGTAAAACGTTATATACATATAGGATATAACGTATAGCGATACGTAGATATAGGATATAACGTATAACGATATGTAGATATAGGATATAACGTATAACGATATGTAGATATAGGATATAACGTATAACGATACGTAGATATAGGATATAACGTATAACGATACGTAGATATAGGATATAACGTATAACGATATGTAGACATAGGATATAACGTATAACGATATGTAGACATAGGATATAACGTATAACGATTCGTAGATATAGGATATAACGTAAAACGTTATCTACAAATAGGATATAACGTATAACGATATGTAGATATAGGATATAGCGTATAACGATACGTAGATATAGTAAATAACGTAAAACGTTATATACATATAGGATATAACGTATAGCGATACGTAGATATAGGATATAACGTAAAACGTTATCTACATATAGGATATAACGTATAACGATACATAGATATAGGATATAACGTATAACGTTATCTACATATAGGATATAACGTATAACGATACGTAGATATAGGATATAACGTATAACGATATGTAGATGTAGGATATAACGTATAACGATATCTACATATAGGATATAACGTATAACGATATGTAGACGTAGGATATAGCGTATAACGTTATCTACATATAGGATATAACGTATAACGATACGTAGATATAGGATATAACGTATAACGATATGTAGATATAGGATATAACGTATAACGATATGTAGATGTAGGATATAACGTATAACGATATGTAGATGTAGGATATAACGTATAACGATATCTACAGATAGGATATAACGTATAACGATACGTAGATATAGGATATAACGTATAACGTTATCTACATATAGGATATAACGTATAACGATATGTAGACGTAGGATATAACGTATAACATTATCTACATATAGGATATAACGTATAGCGATACGTAGATATAGGATATAACGTATAACGATACATAGATATAGGATATAACGTATAACGATATGTAGATATAGGATATAACGTACAACGATATGTAGATATAGTATATAACGTAAAACGTTATCTACATATAGGATATAACGTATAACGATATGTAGATATAGTATATAACGTAAAACGATATTTAGATGTAGGATATATCGTATAACGATATCTACAGATAGGATATAACTTATAACGATACGTAGATATAGGATAAAACGTATAACGATATGTAGACGTAGGATATAACGTATAACGTTATCTACATATAGGATATAACGTATAACGATATGTAGACGTAGGATATAACGTATAACGTTATCTACATATAGGATATAACTTATAACGATACGTAGATATAGGATAAAACGTATAACGATATGTAGATATAGGATATAACGTATAACGATATGTAGATATAGGATATAACGTATAACGATACGTACATATAGGATATAACGTATAACGATATGTAGACGTAGGATATAACGTATAACGATACGTAGATATAGGATATAACGTATAACGATATGTAGATGTAGGATATAACGTATAACGATATCTACATATAGGATATAACGTATAACGATATGTAGACGTAGGATATAACATATAACGATATGTAGATATAGGATATAACGTAAAACGTTATCTACAAATAGGATATAACGTATAACGATATCTACAGATAGGATATAACGTATAACGATATGTAGACGTAGGATATAACGTATAACGTTATCTACATATAGGATATAACGTATAACGATATGTAGACGTAGGATATAACGTATAACGTTATCTACATATAGGATATAACTTATAACGATAAGTAGATATAGGATAAATCGTATAACGATATGTAGATATAGGATATAACGTATAACGATATGTAGATATAGGATAAAACGTATAACGATACGTAGATATAGGATATAACGTATAACTATATGTAGATGTAGGATATAACGTATAACGATATCTACATATAGGATATAACGTATAACGATATGTAGACGTAGGATATAACGTATAACGATATGTAGATATAGGATATAACGTATAACGATTCGTAGATATAGGATATAACGTATAACGATATGTAGATATAGGATATAACGTATAACGATATGTAGATATAGGATATAACGTATAACGATACGTAGATATAGGACATAACGTATAACGATATGTAGACGTAGGATATAACGTATAACGATATCTACATATAGGATATAACGTATAACGATATGTAGACGTAGGATATAACGTATAACGATACGTAGATATAGGATATAACGTATAACGATATGTAGATGTAGGATATAACGTATAACGATATCTACATATAGGATATAACGTATAACGATATGTAGACGTAGGATATAACGTATAACGATATGTAGATATAGGATATAACGTATAACGATTCGTAGATATAGGATATAACGTATAACGATACGTAGATATAGGATATAACGTATAACGATATGTAGACATAGGATATAACGTATAACGATATGTAGACATAGGATATAACGTATAACGATTCGTAGATATAGGATATAACGTAAAACGTTATCTACAAATAGGATATAACGTATAACGATATGTAGATATAGGATATAACGTATAACGATACGTAGATATAGTATATAACGTAAAACGTTATATACATATAGGATATAACGTATAGCGATACGTAGATATAGGATATAACGTAAAACGTTATCTACATATAGGATATAACGTATAACGATACATAGATATAGGATATAACGTATAACGTTATCTACATATAGGATATAACGTATAACGATACGTAGATATAGGATATAACGTGTAACGTTATCTACATATAGGATATAACGTATAACGATATGTAGACGTAGGATATAACGTATAACATTATCTACATATAGGATATAACGTATAACGATATGTAGACGTAGGATATAACGTATAACATTATCTACATATAGGATATAACGTATAGCGATACGTAGATATAGGATATAACGTATAACGATATGTAGATATAGGATATAACGTATAACGATATGTAGATATAGGATATAACGTATAACGATACGTAGATATAGGATATAACGTATAACGATATGTAGATGTAGGATATAACGTATAACGATATCTACATATAGGATATAACGTATAACGATATGTAGACGTAGGATATAGCGTATAACGTTATCTACATATAGGATATAACGTATAACGATACGTAGATATAGGATATAACGTATAACGATATGTAGATATAGGATATAACGTATAACGTTATCTACATATAGGATATAACGTATAACGATATGTAGACGTAGGATATAACGTATAACATTATCTACATATAGGATATAACGTATAACGATATGTAGACGAAGGATATAGCGTATAACGATATGTAGATATAGGATATAACGTATAGCGATACGTAGATATAGGATATAACGTATAACGATATGTAGATATAGGATATAACGTATAACGATATGTAGATATAGGATATAACGTATAACGATACGTAGATATAGGATATAACGTATAACGATATGTAGATGTAGGATATAACGTATAACGATATCTACATATAGGATATAACGTATAACGATATGTAGACGTAGGATATAACGTATAACGATATGTAGATATAGGATATAACGTAAAACGTTATCTACAAATAGGATATAACGTATAACGATATCTACAGATAGGATATAACGTATAACGATATGTAGACGTAGGATATAACGTATAACGTTATCTACATATAGGATATAACGTATAACGATATGTAGACGTAGGATATAACGTATAACGTTATCTACATATAGGATATAACTTATAACGATAAGTAGATATAGGATAAAACGTATAACGATATGTAGATATAGGATATAACGTATAACGATATGTAGATATAGGATATAACGTATAACGATACGTAGATATAGGATATAACGTATAACTATATGTAGATGTAGGATATAACGTATAACGATATCTACATATAGGATATAACGTATAACGATATGTAGACGTAGGATATAACGTATAACGATATGTAGATATAGGATATAACGTATAACGATTCGTAGATATAGGATATAACGTATAACGATATGTAGATATAGGATATAACGTATAACGATATGTAGATATAGGATATAACGTATAACGATACGTAGATATAGGACATAACGTATAACGATATGTAGACGTAGGATATAACGTATAACGATATCTACATATAGGATATAACGTATAACGATATGTAGACGTAGGATATAACGTATAACGATACGTAGATATAGGATATAACGTATAACGATATGTAGATGTAGGATATAACGTATAACGATATCTACATATAGGATATAACGTATAACGATATGTAGACGTAGGATATAACGTATAACGATATGTAGATATAGGATATAACGTATAACGATTCGTAGATATAGGATATAACGTATAACGATACGTAGATATAGGATATAACGTATAACGATATGTAGACATAGGATATAGCGTATAACGTTATCTACATATAGGATATAACGTATAACGATATGTAGACGTAGGATAGAACGTATAACATTATCTACATATAGGATATAACGTATAGCGATACGTAGATATAGGATATAACGTATAACGATATGTAGATATAGGATATAACGTATAACGATATGTAGATATAGGATATAACGTATAACGATACGTAGATATAGGATATAACGTATAACGATATGTAGATGTAGGATATAACGTATAACGATATCTACATATAGGATATAACGTATAACGATATGTAGACGTAGGATATAGCGTATAACGTTATCTACATATAGGATATAACGTATAACGATACGTAGATATAGGATATAACGTATAACGATATGTAGATATAGGATATAACGTATAACGCTATCTACATATAGGATATAACGTATAACGATATGTAGACGTAGGATATAACGTATAACATTATCTACATATAGGATATAACGTATAACGATATGTAGACGTAGGATATAGCGTATAACGTTATCTACATATAGGATATAACGTATAACGATACATAGATATAGGATATAACGTATAACGATATGTAGATATAGGATATAACGTATAACGATATGTAGATGTAGGATATAACGTATAACGATATGTAGATGTAGGATATAACGTATAACGATATCTACAGATAGGATATAACGTATAACGATACGTAGATATAGGATATAACGCATAACGTTATCTACATATAGGATATAACGTATAACGATATGTAGACGTAGGATATAACGTATAACATTATCTACGTATAGGATATAACGTATAACGATACGTAGATATAGGATATAACGTATAACGATACGTAGATATAGTATATAACGTAAAACGTTATATACATATAGGATATAACGTATAGCGATACGTAGATATAGGATATAACGTAAAACGTTATCTACATATAGGATATAACGTATAACGATACATAGATATAGGATATAACGTATAACGTTATCTACATATAGGATATAACGTATAACGATACGTAGATATAGGATAAAACGTATAACGTTATCTACATATAGGATATAACGTATAACGATATGTAGACGTAGGATATAACGTATAACATTATCTACATATAGGATATAACGTATAGCGATACGTAGATATAGGATATAACGTATAACGATATGTAGATATAGGATATAACGTATAACGATATGTAGATATAGGATATAACGTATAACGATACGTAGATATAGGATATAACGTATAACGATATGTAGATGTAGGATATAACGTATAACGATATCTACATATAGGATATAACGTATAACGATATGTAGACGTAGGATATAGCGTATAACGTTATCTACATATAGGATATAACGTATAACGATACGTAGATATAGGATATAACGTATAACGATACGTAGATATAGGATATAACGTATAACGATATGTAGATATAGGATATAATGTATAACGTTATCTACATATAGGATATAACGTATAACGATATGTAGACGTAGGATATAACGTATAACATTATCTACATATAGGATATAACGTATAACGATATGTAGACGTAGGATATAGCGTATAACGTTATCTACATATAGGATATAACGTATAACGATACGTAGATATAGGATATAACGTATAACGATATGTAGATATAGGATATAACGTATAACGATATGTAGATGTATGATATAACGTATAACGATATGTAGATGTAGGATATAACGTATAACGATATCTACAGATAGGATATAACGTATAACGATACGTAGATATAGGATATAACGTATAACGTTATCTACATATAGGATATAACGTATAACGATATGTAGACGTAGGATATAACGTATAACATTATCTACATATAGGATATAACGTATAGCGATACGTAGATATAGGATATAACGTATAACGTTATCTACATATAGGATATAACTTATAACGATACGTAGATATAGGATAAAACGTATAACGATATGTAGATATAGGATATAACGTATAACGATATGTAGATATAGTATATAACGTATAACGATACGTAGATATAGGATATAACGTATAACGATATGTAGATGTAGGATATAACGTATAACGATATCTACATATAGGATATAACGTATAACGATATGTAGACGTAGGATATAACGTATAACGATATGTAGATATAGGATATAACGTATAACGATTCGTAGATATAGGATATAACGTATAACGATACGTACATATAGGATATAACGTATAACGATATGTAGACATAGTATATAACGTATAACGATATGTGGATATAGGCTACAAAGTATAACGATATTTAGATATAGGATATAACGTATAACGATACGTACATATAGGATATAACGTATAACGTTATCTACATATAGGATATAACGTATAACGAAATGTAGACGTAGGATATAACGTATAAAGTTATCTACATATAGGATATAACGTATAACGATATGTAGACGTAGTATATAACGTATAACGATATGTAGATATAGGATATAACGTATAACGATTCGTAGATATAGGATATAACGTATAACGATACCTAGATATAGGATATAACGTATAACGATATGTAGACATAGGATATAACGTATAACGATATGTAGACATATGATATAACGTATAACGATTCGTAGATATAGGATATAACGTAAAACGTTATCTACAAATAGGATATAACGTATAACGATATGTAGATATAGGATATAACGTATAACGATACGTAGATATAGTATATAACGTAAAACGTTATATACATATAGGATATAACGTATAGCGATACGTAGATATAGGATATAACGTAAAACGTTATCTACATATAGGATATAACGTATAACGATACATAGATATAGGATATAACGTATAACGTTATCTACATATAGGATATAACGTATAACGATACGTAGATATAGGATATAACGTATAACGATATGTAGATGTAGGATATAACGTATAACGATATCTACATATAGGATATAACGTATAACGATATGTAGATGTAGGATATAACGTATAACGATATCTACATATAGGATATAACGTATAACGATATGTAGACGTAGGATATAACGTATAACGATATGTAGATATAGTATATAACGTAAAACGTTATCTACATATAGGATATAACGTATAACGATATGTAGATATAGGATATAACGTATAACGATATGTAGATATAGGATATAACGTATAACGTTATGTAGATATAGGATATAACGTATAACGATATGTAGACGTAGGATATAGCGTATAACGTTATCTACATATAGGATATAACGTATAACGATATGTAGACATAGGATATAACGTATAACGATATGTAGACATAGGATATAACGTATAACGATTCGTAGATATAGGATATAACGTAAAACGTTATCTACAAATAGGATATAACGTATAACGATATGTAGATATAGGATATAACGTATAACGATACGTAGATATAGTATATAACGTAAAACGTTATATACATATAGGATATAACGTATAGCGATACGTAGATATAGGATATAACGTAAAACGTTATCTACATATAGGATATAACGTATAACGATACATAGATATAGGATATAACGTATAACGTTATCTACATATAGGATATAACGTATAACGATACGTAGATATAGGATATAACGTATAACGATACGTAGATATAGGATATAACGTATAACGATATGTAGATGTAGGATATAACGTATAACGATATCAACATATAGGATATAACGTATAACGATATGTAGACGTATGATATAGCGTATAACGTTATCTACATATAGGATATAACGTATAACGATACGTAGATATAGGATATAACGTATAACGATATGTAGATATAGGATATAACGTATAACGATATGTAGATATAGGATATAACGTATAACGTTATCTACATATAGGATATAACGTATAACGATATGTAGACGTAGGATATAACGTATAACATTATCTACATATAGGATATAACGTATAACGATATGTAGACGTAGGATATAGCGTATAACGTTATCTACATATAGGATATAACGTATAACGATACGTAGATATAGGATATAACGTATAACGATATGTAGATATGGGATATAACGTATAACGTTATCTACATATAGGATATAACGTATAACGATATGTAGACGTAGGATATAACGTATAACATTATCTACATATAGGATATAACGTATAACGATATGTAGACGTAGGATATAACGTATAACGATATCTACAGATAGGATATAACGTATAACGATACGTAGATATAGGATATAACGTATAACGTTATCTACATATAGGATATAACGTATAACGATATGTAGACGTAGGATATAACGTATAACCTTATCTACATATAGGATATAACGTATAGCGATACGTAGATATAGGATATAACGTATAGCGTTATCTACATATAGTATATTACTTATAACGATACGTAGATATAGGATAAAACGTATAACGATATGTAGATATAGGATATAACGTATAACGATATGTAGATATAGGATATAACATATAACGATAGGTAGGTATAGGATATAACGTATAACGATACGTAGATATAGGATATAACGTATAACGATATGTAGACATAGGATATAACGTATAACGATATGTAGATATAGGATATAACGTATAACGATATGTAGATGTAGGATATAACGTATAACGATATGTAGATGTAGGATATAACGTATAACGATATCTACAGATAGGATATAACGTATAACGATACGTAGATATAGGATATAACGTATAACGTTATCTACATATAGGATATAACGTATAACGATATGTAGACGTAGGATATAACGTATAACATTATCTACATATAGGATATAACGTATAGCGATACGTAGATATAGGATATAACGTATAACGATACATAGATATAGGATATAACGTATATCGATATGTAGATATAGGACATAACATATAACGATAGGTAGGTATAGGATATAACGTATAACGATACGTAGATATAGGAAATAACGTATAACGATATGTAGACATAGGATATAACGTATAACGATATGTAGATATAGGATATAACGTATAACGATATGTAGATATAGGATATAACGTACAACGATATGTAGATATAGTATATAACGTAAAACGTTATCTACATATAGGATATAACGTATAACGATATGTAGATATAGTATATAACGTAAAACGATACGTAGATATAGGATATAACGTATAACGTTATGTAGACATAATATATAACGTATAACGATATGTGGATATAGGCTATAAAGTATAACGATATTTAGATATAGGATATAACGTATAACGATACGTACATATAGGATATAACGTATAACGTTATCTACATATAGGATATAACGTATAACGAAATGTAGAGGTAGGATATAACGTATAAAGTTATCTACATATAGGATATAACGTATAACGATATGTGGATATAGGATATAACGTAAAACGTTATCTACATATAGGATATAACGTATATCGATATGTAGATATAGGACATAACATATAACGATAGGTAGGTATAGGATATAACGTATAACGATACGTAGATATAGGAAATAACGTATAACGATATGTAGACATAGGATATAACGTATAACGATATGTAGATATAGGATATAACGTATAACGATATGTAGATGTAGGATATAACGTATAACGATATGTAGATGTAGGATATAACGTATAACGATATCTACAGATAGGATATAACGTATAACGATACGTAGATATAGGATATAACGTATAACGTTATCTACATATAGGATATAACGTATAACGATATGTAGACGTAGGATATAACGTATAACATTATCTACATATAGGATATAACGTATAGCGATACGTAGATATAGGATATAACGTATAACGATACATAGATATAGGATATAACGTATAACGATATGTAGATATAGGATATAACGTACAACGATATGTAGATATAGTATATAACGTAAAACGTTATCTACATATAGGATATAACGTATAACGATATGTAGATATAGTATATAACGTAAAACGATATTTAGATGTAGGATATAACGTATAACGATATCTACAGATAGGATATAACGTATAACGATATGTAGACGTAGGATATAACGTATAACGTTATCTACATATAGGATATAACGTATAACGATATGTAGACGTAGGATATAACGTATAACGATATCTACAGATAGGATATAACGTATAACGATACGTAGATATAGGATATAACGTATAACATTATCTACATATAGGATATAACGTATAGCGTTACGTAGATATAGGATATAACGTATAACGATACATAGATATAGGATATAACGTATAACGATATGTAGATATAGGATATAACGTACAACGATATGTAGATATAGTATATAACGTAAAACGTTATCTACATATAGGATATAACGTATAACGATATGTAGATATAGTATATAACGTAAAACGATACGTAGATATAGGATATAACGCATAACGTTATGTAGACATAGTATATAACGTATAACGATATGTGGATATAGGCTATAAAGTATAACGATATTTAGATATAGGGTATAACGTATAACGATACGTACATATAGGATATAACGTATAACGTTATCCACATATAGGATATAACGTATAACGAAATGTAGACGTAGGATATAACGTATAAAGTTATCTACATATAGGATATAACGTATAACGATATGTAGATATAGGATATAACGTAAAACGTTATCTACATATAGGATATAACGTATATCGATATGTAGATATAGGACATAACATATAACGATAGGTAGGTATAGGATATAACGTATAACGATACGTAGATATAGGATATAACGTATAACGATATGTAGACATAGGATATAACGTATAACGATATGTAGATATAGGATATAACGTATAACGATATGTAGATGTAGGATATAACGTATAACGATATGTAGATGTAGGATATAACGTATAACGATATCTACAGATAGGATATAACGTATAACGATACGTAGATATAGGATATAACGTATAACGTTATCTACATATAGGATATAACGTATAACGATATGTAGACGTAGGATATAACGTATAACATTATCTACATATAGGATATAACGTATAGCGATACGTAGATATAGGATATAACGTATAACGATACATAGATATAGGATATAACGTATAACGATATGTAGATATAGGATATAACGTACAACGATATGTAGATATAGTATATAACGTAAAACGTTATCTACATATAGGATATAACGTATAACGATATGTAGATATAGTATATAACGTAAAACGATATTTAGATGTAGGATATAACGTATAACGATATCTACAGATAGGATATAACGTATAACGATATGTAGACGTAGGATATAACGTATAACGTTATCTACATATAGGATATAACGTATAACGATATGTAGACGTAGGATATAACGTATAACGATATCTACAGATAGGATATAACGTATAACGATACGTAGATATAGGATATAACGTATAACATTATCTACATATAGGATATAACGTATAGCGTTACGTAGATATAGGATATAACGTATAACGATACATAGATATAGGATATAACGTATAACGATATGTAGATATAGGATATAACGTACAACGATATGTAGATATAGTATATAACGTAAAACGTTATCTACATATAGGATATAACGTATAACGATATGTAGATATAGTATATAACGTAAAACGATACGTAGATATAGGATATAACGCATAACGTTATGTAGACATAGTATATAACGTATAACGATATGTGGATATAGGCTATAAAGTATAACGATATTTAGATATAGGGTATAACGTATAACGATACGTACATATAGGATATAACGTATAACGTTATCCACATATAGGATATAACGTATAACGAAATGTAGACGTAGGATATAACGTATAAAGTTATCTACATATAGGATATAACGTATAACGATATGTAGATATAGGATATAACGTAAAACGTTATCTACATATAGGATATAACGTATATCGATATGTAGATATAGGACATAACATATAACGATAGGTAGGTATAGGATATAACGTATAACGATACGTAGATATAGGATATAACGTATAACGATATGTAGACATAGGATATAACGTATAACGATATGTAGATATAGGATATAACGTATAACGATATGTAGATGTAGGATATAACGTATAACGATATGTAGATGTAGGATATAACGTATAACGATATCTACAGATAGGATATAACGTATAACGATACGTAGATATAGGATATAACGTATAACGTTATCTACATATAGGATATAACGTATAACGATATGTAGACGTAGGATATAACGTATAACATTATCTACATATAGGATATAACGTATAGCGATACGTAGATATAGGATATAACGTATAACGATACATAGATATAGGATATAACGTATAACGATATGTAGATATAGGATATAACGTACAACGATATGTAGATATAGTATATAACGTAAAACGTTATCTACATATAGGATATAACGTATAACGATATGTAGATATAGTATATAACGTAAAACGATATTTAGATGTAGGATATAACGTATAACGATATCTACAGATAGGATATAACGTATAACGATATGTAGACGTAGGATATAACGTATAACGTTATCTACATATAGGATATAACGTATAACGATATGTAGACGTAGGATATAACGTATAACGTTATCTACATATAGGATATAACTTATAACGATACGTAGATATAGGATAAAACGTATAACGATATGTAGATATAGGATATAACGTATAACGATATGTAGATATAGGATGTAACGTATAACGATACGTAGATAAAGGATATAACGTATAACGATATGTAGATGTAGGATATAACGTATAACGATATCTACATATAGGATATAACGTATAACGATATGTAGACGTAGGATATAACGTATAACGATATGTAGATATAGGATATAACGTATAACGATTCGTAGATATAGGATATAACGTATAACGATATGTAGATATAGGATATAACGTATAACGATATGTAGATATAGGATATAACGTATAACGATACGTAGATATAGGATATAACGTATAACGATATGTAGATGTAGGATATAACGTATAACGATATCTACATATAGGATATAACGTATAACGATATGTAGACGTAGGATATAACGTATAACGATACGTAGATATAGGATATAACGTATAACGATATGTAGATGTAGGATATAACGTATAACGATATCTACATATAGGATATAACGTATAACGATATGTAGACGTAGGATATAACGTATAACGATATGTAGATATAGGATATAACGTATAACGATTCGTAGATATAGGATATAACGTATAACGATACGTAGATATAGGATATAACGTATAACGATACGTAGATATAGGATATAACGTATAACGATATGTAGATGTAGGATATAACGTATAACGATATCTACATATAGGATATAACGTATAACGATATGTAGACGTAGGATATAACGTATAACGATACGTAGATATAGGATATAACGTATAACGATATGTAGATATAGGATATAACGTATAACGATACGTAGATATAGGATATAACGTATAACGATATCTACATATAGGATATAACGTATAGCGATACGTAGATATAGGATATAACGTAAAACGTTATCTACATATAGGATATAACGTATAACGATACATAGATATAGGATATAACGTATAACGTTATCTACATATAGGATATAACGTAGAACGATACGTAGATATAGGCTATAACGTATAACGATATGTAGATGTAGGATATAACGTATAACGATATCTACATATAGGATATAACGTATAACGATATGTAGACGTAGGATATAGCGTATAACGTTATCTACATATAGGATATAACGTATAACGATACGTAGATATAGGATATAACGTATAACGATATGTAGATATAGGATATAACGTATAACGATATGTAGATTTAGGATATAACGTATAACGATATGTAGATGTAGGATATAACGTATAACGATATCTACAGATAGGATATAACGTATAACGATACGTAGACATAGGATATAACGTATAACGTTATCTACATATAGGATATAACGTATAACGATATGTAGACGTAGGATATAACGTATAACATTATCTACATGTAGGATATAACGTATAGCGATACGTAGATATAGGATATAACGTATAACGATACATAGATATAGGATATAACGTATAACGATATGTAGATATAAGATATAACGTATAACGATATGTAGATATAGTATATAACGTAAAACGTTATCTACATATAGGATATAACGTATAACGATATGTAGATATAGTATATAACGTAAAACGATATTTAGATGTAGGATATAACGTATAACGATATCCACAGATAGGATATAACGTATAACGATATGTAGACGTAGGATATAACGTATAACGTTATCTACATATAGGATATAACGTATAACGATATGTAGACGTAGGATATAACGTATAACGTTATCTACATATAGGATATAACTTATAACGATACGTAGATATAGGATAAAACGTATAACGATATGTAGATATAGGATATAACGTATAACGACATGTAGATATAGGATATAACGTATAACGATACGTAGATATAGGATATAACGTATAACGATATGTAGACGTAGGATATAGCGTATAACGTTATCTACATATAGGATATAACGTATAACGATATGTAGACGTAGGATATAACTTATAACGTTATCTACATATAGGATATAACGTATAACGATATGTAGACGTAGGATATAACGTATAACGATATGTAGACATAGGATATAACGTATGACGATATGTAGATGTAGGATATAACGTATAACGATATCTACATACAGGATATAACGTATAACGATATGTAGACGTAGTATATAACGTATAACGATACGTAGATATAGTATATAACGTAAAACGTTATCTACATATAGGATATAACGTATAACGATATGTAGATATAGGATATAACGTATAACGATACGTAGATATAGGATATAACGTATAACGATATGTAGACATAGGATATAACGTATGACGATATGTAGATGTAGGATATAACGTATAACGATATCTACATACAGGATATAACGTATAACGATATGTAGACGTAGTATATAACGTATAACGATACGTAGATATAGTATATAACGTAAAACGTTATCTACATATAGGATATAACGTATAGCGATACGTAGATATAGGATATAACGTATAACGATACGTAGATATAGGATATAACGTATAACGATATGTAGATACAGGATATAACGTATAACGATACGTAGACATAGTATATAACGTATAACGATATGTGGATATAGGCTATAAAGTATAACGATATTTAGATATAGGATATAACGTATAACGATACGTACATATAGGATATAACGTATAACGTTATCTACATATAGGATATAACGTATAACGAAATGTAGACGTAGGATATAACGTATACAGTTATCTACATATAGGATATAACGTATAAATATACGTGGATATAGGATATAACGTATAACGATATGTAGATGTAGGATATAACGTATAACGATATGTAGATGTAGGATATAACGTATAACGATATGTAGACATAGGATATAACGTATAACGATATGTAGACATAGGATATAACGTATAACGATACGTAGATATAGGATATAACGTATAACGATATGTAGACATAGGATATAACGTATAACGATATGTAGATGTAGGATATAACGTATAACGATATGTAGATATAGTATATAACGTAAAACGTTATCTACATATAGGATATAACGTATAACGATACATAGATATAGGATATAACGTATAACGATATGTAGATATAAGATATAACGTATAACGATATGTAGATATAGTATATAACGTAAAACGTTATCTACATATAGGATATAACGTATAACGATATGTAGATATAGTATAAAACGTAAAACGATATTTAGATGTAGGATATAACGTATAACGTTATCTACATATAGGATATAACGTGTAACGATATGTAGATATAGGATATAACTTATAACGTTATCTACATATAGGATATAACGTATAACGATATGTAGACGTAGGATATAACGTATAACGTTATCTACATATAGGATATAACGTATAACGATACGTAGATATAGGATAAAACGTATAACGATATGTAGATATAGGATATAACGTATAACGATATGTAGATATAGGATATAACGTACAACGATACGTAGATATAGGATATAACGTATAACGATATGTAGACATAGGATATAACGTATGACGATATGTAGATGTAGGATATAACGTATAACGATATCTACATACAGGATATAACGTATAACGATATGTAGACGTAGTATATAACGTATAACGATACGTAGATATAGTATATAACGTAAAACGTTATCTACATATAGGATATAACGTATAGCGATACGTAGATATAGGATATAACGTAAAACGTTATCTACATATAGGATATAACGTATAACGATACATAGATATAGGATATAACGTATAACGTTATCTACATATATAATATAACGTATAACGATATGTAGATATAGGATATAACGTAAAACGTTATCTACATATAGGATATAACGTATATCGATATGTAGATATAGGATATAACGTATAACGATACGTAGATATAGGATATAACATATAACGATATGTAGACATAGGATATAACGTATAACGATACGTAGATATAGGATATAACGTATAACGATATGTAGATACAGGATATAACGTATAACGATACGTAGACATAGTATATAACGTATAACGATATGTGGATATAGGCTATAAAGTATAACGATATTTAGATATAGGATATAACGTATAACGATACGTACATATAGGATATAACGTATAACGTTATCTACATATAGGATATAACGTATAACGAAATGTAGACGTAGGATATAACGTATACAGTTATCTACATATAGGATATAACGTATAAATATACGTGGATATAGGATATAACGTATAACGATATGTAGATGTAGGATATAACGTATAACGATATGTAGATGTAGGATATAACGTATAACGATATGTAGACATAGGATATAACGTATAACGATATGTAGACATAGGATATAACGTATAACGATACGTAGATATAGGATATAACGTATAACGATATGTAGACATAGGATATAACGTATAACGATATGTAGATGTAGGATATAACGTATAACGATATCTACATATAGGATATAACGTATAACGATATGTAGACGTAGGATATAACGTATAACGATACGTAGATATAGGATATAACGTATAACGATATGTAGATGTAGGATATAACGTATAACGATATCTACATATAGGATATAACGTATAACGATATGTAGACGTAGGATATAACGTATAACGATATGTAGATATAGGATATAACGTATAACGATTCGTAGATATAGGATATAACGTATAACGATACGTAGATATAGGATATAACGTATAACGGTATGTAGACATAGGATATAACGTATAACGATATGTAGACATAGGATATAACGTATAACGATTCGTAGATATAGGATATAACGTAAAACGTTATCTACAAATAGGATATAACGTATAACGATATCTACAGATAGGATATAACGTATAACGATATCTACAGATAGGATATAACGTATAACGATATGTAGATATAGGATATAACGTATAACGATATGTAGATGTAGGATATAACGTATAACGATATCTACATATAGGATATAACGTATAACGATATGTAGACGTAGGATATAACGTATAACGATATGTAGATATAGGATATAACGTATAACGATTCGTAGATATAGGATATAACGTATAACGATATCTACATATAGGATATAACGTATAACGATATGTAGACGTAGGATATAACGTATAACGATACGTAGATATAGGATATAACGTATAACGATATGTAGATATAGGATATAACGTATAACGATATGTAGATATAGGATATAACGTATAACGATACGTAGATATAGGATATAACGTATAACGATATGTAGATGTAGGATATAACGTATAACGATATCTACATATAGGATATAACGTATAACGATATGTAGACGTAGGATATAGCGTATAACGTTATCTACATATAGGATATAACGTATAACGATACGTAGATATAGGATATAACGTATAACGATATGTAGATATAGGATATAACGTATAACGCTGTCTACATATAGGATATAACGTATAACGATATGTAGACGTAGGATATAACGTATAACATTATCTACATATATTATACAACGTATAACGATATGTAGACGTAGGATATAGCGTATAACGTTATCTACATATAGGATATAACGTATAACGATACGTAGATATAGGATATAACGTATAACGATATGTAGATATAGGATATAACGTATAACGATATGTAGATGTAGGATATAACGTATAACGATATGTAGATGTAGGATATAACGTATAACGATATCTACAGATAGGATATAACGTATAACGATACGTAGATATAGGATATAACGTATAACGTTATCTACATATAGGATATAACGTATAACGATATGTAGACGTAGGATATAACGTATAACATTATCTACATATAGGATATAACGTATAGCGATACGTAGATATAGGATATAACGTATAGCGTTATCTACATATAGTATATAACTTATAACGATACGTAGATATAGGATAAAACGTATAACGATATGTAGATATAGGATATAACGTATAACGATATGTAGATATAGGATATAACGTATAACGATACGTAGATATAGGATATAACGTATAACGATATGTAGATGTAGGATATAACGTATAACGATATCTACATATAGGATATAACGTATAACGATATGTAGACGTAGGATATAATGTATAACGATATGTAGATATAGGATATAACGTATAACGATTCGTAGATATAGGATATAACGTAT
Source organism: Bombus hortorum (assembly GCA_905332935.1). Taxonomy (NCBI): domain Eukaryota; kingdom Metazoa; phylum Arthropoda; class Insecta; order Hymenoptera; family Apidae; genus Bombus; species Bombus hortorum. Next base: position 18,459,226 of record HG995192.1, read on the forward strand.
AACGATACGTAGATATAGGATATAACGTATAACGTTATGTAGACATAGTATATAACGTATAACGATATGTGGATATAGGCTATAAAGTATAACGATATTTAGATATAGGATATAACGTATAACGATACGTACATATAGGATATAACGTATAACGTTATCTACATATAGGATATAACGTATAACGAAATGTAGACGTAGGATATAACGTATAAAGTTATCTACATATAGGATATAACGTATAACGATATGTAGATATAGGATATAACGTAAAACGTTATCTACATATAGGATATAACGTATATCGATATGTAGATATAGGATATAACATATAACGATAGGTTGGTATAGGATATAACGTATAACGATACGTAGATATAGGATATAACGTATAACGATATGTAGACATAGGATATAACGTATAACGATATGTAGGTATAGGATATAACGTATAGCGATATGTAGATGTAGGATATAACGTATAACGATATGTAGATGTAGGATATAACGTATAACGTTATCTACATATAGGATATAACGTATAACGATATGTAGACGTAGGATATAACGTATAACATTATCTACATATAGGATATAACGTATAGCGATACGTAGATATAGGATATAACGTATAACGATACATAGATATAGGATATAACGTATAACGATATGTAGATATAGGATATAACGTACAACGATATGTAGATATAGTATATAACGTAAAACGTTATCTACATATAGGATATAACGTATAACGATATGTAGATATAGTATATAACGTAAAACGATACGTAGATATAGGATATAACGTATAACGTTATGTAGACATAGTATATAACGTATAACGATATGTGGATATAGGCTATAAAGTATAACGATATTTAGATATAGGATATAACGTATAACGATACGTACATATAGGATATAACGTATAACGTTATCTACATATAGGATATAACGTATAACGAAATGTAGACGTAGGATATAACGTATAAAGTTATCTACATATAGGATATAACGTACAACGATATGTAGATATAGGATATAACGTAAAACGTTATCTACATATAGGATATAACGTATATCGATATGTAGATATAGGACATAACATATAACGATAGGTAGGTATAGGATATAACGTATAACGATACGTAGATATAGGATATAACGTATAACGATATGTAGACATAGGATATAACGTATAACGATATGTAGATATAGGATATAACGTATAACGATATGTAGATGTAGGATATAACGTATAACGATATGTAGATGTAGGATATAACGTATAACGATATCTACAGATAGGATATAACGTATAACGATACGTAGATATAGGATATAACGTATAACGTTATCTACATATAAGATATAACGTATAACGATATGTAGACGTAGGATATAACGTATAACATTATCTACATATAGGATATAACGTATAGCGATACGTAGATATAGGATATAACGTATAACGATACATAGATATAGGATATAACGTATAACGATATGTAGATATAGGATATAACGTACAACGATATGTAGATATAGTATATAACGTAAAACGTTATCTACATATAGGATATAACGTATAACGATATGTAGATATAGTATATAACGTAAAACGATATTTAGATGTAGGATATAACGTATAACGATATCTACAGATAGGATATAACGTATAACGATATGTAGACGTAGGATATAACGTATAACGTTATCTACATATAGGATATAACGTATAACGATATGTAGACGTAGGATATAACGTATAACGTTATCTACATATAGGATATAACTTATAACGATACGTAGATATAGGATAAAACGCATAACGATATGTAGATATAGGATATAACGTATAACGATATGTAGATATAGGATATAACGTATAACGATACGTAGATAAAGGATATAACGTATAACGATATGTAGATGTAGGATATAACGTATAACGATATCTACATATAGGATATAACGTAAAACGATATGTAGACGTAGGATATAACGTATAACGATATGTAGATATAGGATATAACGTATAACGATTCGTAGATATAGGATATAACGTATAACGATACGTAGATGTAGGATATAACGTATAACGATATGTAGACATAGGATATAACGTATAACGATATGTAGACATAGGATATAACGTATAACGATTCGTAGATATAGGATATAACGTAAAACGTTATCTACAAATAGGATATAACGTATAACGATATGTAGATATAGGATATAACGTATAACGATACGTAGATATAGTATATAACGTAAGACGTTATATACATATAGGATATAACGTATAGCGATACGTAGATATAGGATATAACGTAAAACGTTATCTACATATAGGATATAACGTATAACGATACATAGATATAGGATATAACGTATAACGTTATCTACATATAGGATATAACGTAGAACGATACGTAGATATAGGCTATAACGTATAACGATATGTACATGTAGGATATAACGTATAACGATATGTAGATATAGGATATAACGTATAACGATATGTAGATTTAGGATATAACGTATAACGATATGTAGATGTAGGATATAACGTATAACGATATCTACAGATAGGATATAACGTATAACGATACGTAGACATAGGATATAACGTATAACGTTATCTACATATAGGATATAACGTATAACGATATGTAGACGTAGGATATAGCGTATAACGTTATCTACATATAGGATATAACGTATAACGATACGTAGATATAGGATATAACGTATAACGATATGTAGATATAGGATATAACGTATAACGATATGTAGATTTAGGATATAACGTATAACGATATGTAGATGTAGGATATAACGTATAACGATATCTACAGATAGGATATAACGTATAACGATACGTAGACATAGGATATAACGTATAACGTTATCTACATATAGGATATAACGTATAACGATATGTAGACGTAGGATATAACGTATAACATTATCTACATATAGGATATAACGTATAGCGATACGTAGATATAGGATATAACGTATAACGATACATAGATATAGGATATAACGTATAACGATATGTAGATATAAGATATAACGTATAACGATATGTAGATATAGTATATAACGTAAAACGTTATCTACATATAGGATATAACGTATAACGATATGTAGATATAGTATATAACGTAAAACGATATTTAGATGTAGGATATAACGTATAACGATATCCACAGATAGGATATAACGTATAACGATATGTAGACGTAGGATATAACGTATAACGTTATCTACATATAGGATATAACGTATAACGATATGTAGACGTAGGATATAACGTATAACGTTATCTACATATAGGATATAACTTATAACGATACGTAGATATAGGCTATAACGTATAACGATATGTACATGTAGGATATAACGTATAACGATATGTAGATATAGGATATAACGTATAACGATATGTAGATTTAGGATATAACGTATAACGATATGTAGATGTAGGATATAACGTATAACGATATCTACAGATAGGATATAACGTATAACGATACGTAGACATAGGATATAACGTATAACGTTATCTACATATAGGATATAACGTATAACGATATGTAGACGTAGGATATAGCGTATAACGTTATCTACATATAGGATATAACGTATAACGATACGTAGATATAGGATATAACGTATAACGATATGTAGATATAGGATATAACGTATAACGATATGTAGATTTAGGATATAACGTATAACGATATGTAGATGTAGGATATAACGTATAACGATATCTACAGATAGGATATAACGTATAACGATACGTAGACATAGGATATAACGTATAACGTTATCTACATATAGGATATAACGTATAACGATATGTAGACGTAGGATATAACGTATAACATTATCTACATATAGGATATAACGTATAGCGATACGTAGATATAGGATATAACGTATAACGATACATAGATATAGGATATAACGTATAACGATATGTAGATATAAGATATAACGTATAACGATATGTAGATATAGTATATAACGTAAAACGTTATCTACATATAGGATATAACGTATAACGATATGTAGATATAGTATATAACGTAAAACGATATTTAGATGTAGGATATAACGTATAACGATATCCACAGATAGGATATAACGTATAACGATATGTAGACGTAGGATATAACGTATAACGTTATCTACATATAGGATATAACGTATAACGATATGTAGACGTAGGATATAACGTATAACGTTATCTACATATAGGATATAACTTATAACGATACGTAGATATAGGATAAAACGTATAACGATATGTAGATATAGGATATAACGTATAACGACATGTAGATATAGGATATAACGTATAACGGTACGTAGATATAGGATATAACGTATAACGATATGTAGACGTAGGATATAGCGTATAACGTTATCTACATATAGGATATAACGTATAACGATATGTAGACGTAGGATATAACGTATAACGTTATCTACATATAGGATATAACGTATAACGATATGTAGACGTAGGATATAACGTATAACGTTATCTACATATAGGATATAACGTATAACGATACGTAGATATAGGAAATAACGTATAACGATATGTAGATATAGGATATAACGTATAACGATATGTAGATATAGGATATAACGTATAACGATACGTAGATATAGGATATAACGTATAACGATATGTAGACATAGGATATAACGTATGACGATATGTAGATGTAGGATACAACGTATAACGATATCTACATACAGGATATAACGTATAACGATATGTAGACGTAGTATATAACGTATAACGATACGTAGATATAGTATATAACGTAAAACGTTATCTACATATAGGATATAACGTATAGCCATACGTAGATATAGGATATAACGTAAAACGTTATCTACATATAGGATATAACGTATAACGATACATAGATATAGGATATAACGTATAACGTTATCTACATATATAATATAACGTATAACGATATGTAGATATAGGATATAACGTAAAACGTTATCTACATATAGGATATAACGTATATCGATATGTAGATATAGGATATAACGTATAACGATACGTAGATATAGGATATAACATATAACGATATGTAGACATAGGATATAACGTATAACGATACGTAGATATAGGATATAACGTATAACGATATGTAGATACAGGATATAACGTATAACGATACGTAGACATAGTATGTAACGTATAACGATATGTGGATATAGGCTATAAAGTATAACGATATTTAGATATAGGATATAACGTATAACGATACGTACATATAGGATATAACGTATAACGTTATCTACATATAGGATATAACGTATAACGAAATGTAGACGTAGGATATAACGTATACAGTTATCTACATATAGGATATAACGTATAAATATACGTGGATATAGGATATAACGTATAACGATATGTAGATGTAGGATATAACGTATAACGATATGTAGATGTAGGATATAACGTATAACGATATGTAGACATAGGATATAACGTATAACGATTCGTAGATATAGGATATAACGTATAGCGATATGTAGATATAGGATATAACGTATAACGATAGGTAGGTATAGGATATAACGTATAACGATACGTAGATATAGGATATAACGTATAACGATATGTAGACATAGGATATAACGTATAACGATATGTAGACATAGGATATAACTTATAACGATTCGTAGATATAGAATATAACGTAAAACGTTATCTACAAATAGGATATAACGTATAACGATATGTAGATATAGGAAATAACGTATAACGATACGTAGATATAGTATATAACGTAAAACGTTATCTACATATAGGATATAACGTATAGCGATACGTAGATATAGGATATAACGTAAAACGTTATCTACATATAGGATCTAACGTATAACGATACATAGATATAGAATATAACGTATAACGTTATCTACATATAGGATATAACGTATAACGATATGTAGATATAGGATATAACGTAAAACGTTATCTACATATAGGATATAACGTATATCGATATGTAGACATAGGATATAACGTATAACGATACGTAGATATAGGATATAACGTATAACGATATGTAGACATAGGATATAACGTATAACGATACGTAGATATAGGATATAACGTATAACGATATGTAGATACAGGATATAACGTATAACGATAGGTAGGTATAGGATATAACGTATAACGATACGTAGATATAGGATATAACGTAAAACGTTATCTACATATAGGATATAACGTGTAACGATATGTAGATATAGTATATAACGTAAAACGGTATTTAGATATAGGATATAACGCATAACGATACGTACATATAGGATATAACGTATAACGTTATCTACATATAGGATATAACGTGTAACGATATGTAGACGTAGGATATAACGTATAACATTATCTACATATAGGATATAACGTATAACGATACGTAGATATAGGATATAACGTATAACGATATGTAGATATAGTATATAACGTAAAACGTTATCTACATATAGGATATAACGTATAACGATATGTAGACCTAGGATATAACGTATAACGTTACCTACATATAGGATATAACGTAGAACGCTGTGTAGACGTAGGATATAACGTATAACGTTATCTACATATAGGGTATAACGTATAACGATTCGTAGATATAGGATATAACGTATAACGATATGTAGATATAGGATATAACGTATAACGATATGTAGTTATAGGATATAACGTATAACGATACGTAGATATAGGATATAACGTATAACGATATGTAGATGTAGGATATAACGTATAACGATATCTACATATAGGATATAACGTATAACGATATGTAGACGTAGGATATAACGTATAACGATATGTAGATATAGGATATAACGTATAACGATATCTACATATAGGATATAACGTATAACGGTACGTAGACATAGTATATAACGTATAACGATATGTAGATATAGGATATAACGTATAACGATATGCAGACATTGGATATAACTTATAACGACATCGACATATAGGATATAACGTATAACGATACGTAGATATAGGATATAACGTATAACGATATGCAGATATTGGATATAACGTATAACGATATCTACATATAGCATATATCGTATAGCGATACGTAGATATAGGATATAACGAATAACGCTATCTACATATACGATATAACGTATAACGATACGTAGATATAGGATATAACGTATAACGATATGTAGATATAGGATATAACGTTTAACGATATGTAGATATAGTATATAACGTAAAACGTTATCTACATATAGGATATAACGTATAACGATACGTAGATATAGGATATAACGTATAACGATATGAAGATATAGGATATAACGTATAACGATATGTAGATGTAAGATATAACGTATAACGATATGTAGATGTAGGATATAACGTATAACGATATCTACAGATAGGATATAACGTATAACGATATGTAGACATAGGATATAACGTATAACGTTATCTACATATAGGATATAACGTATAACGATATGTAGACGTAGGATATAACGTATAACGTTATCTGCATATAGGATATAACGTATAACGATATGTAGATATAGTATATAACGTAAAACGGTATTTAGATATAGGATATAACGCATAACGATACGTTATAGGATATAACGTATAACGTTATCTACATATAGGATATAACGTGTAACGATATGTAGATATAGGATATAACGTAAAACGTTATCTACATATAGGATATAACGTATATCGATATGTAGATATAGGATATAACGTATAACGATACGTAGATATAGGATATAACGTATAACGATATGTAGATGTAGGATATAACGTATAACGTAATCTACATATAGGATATAACGAATAACTATACGTAGATATAGGATATAACGTGAAACGTTATCTACATATAGGATATAACGTATAACGATACATAGATATAGGATATAACGTATAACGATACGTAGATATTGGATATAACGTATAACGATATGTAGATATAGTATATAACGTAAAACGTTATCTACATATAGGATATAACGTATAACGATATGTAGATATAGTATATAACGTAAAACGATATTTAGATATAGGATATAACGTATAACGATACGTACATATAGGATATAACGTATAACGTTATCTACATATAGGATATAACGTATAACGTTATCTACATATAGGATATAACGTATAACGATATGTAGACGTAGGATATAACGTATAACATTATCTACATATAGGATATAACGTATAACGATACGTAGATATAGGATATAACGTATAACGATATGTAGATATAGTATATAACGTAAAACGTTATCTACATATAGGATATAACGTATAACGTAATCTACATATAGGATATAACGAATAACTATACGTAGATATAGGATATAACGTGAAACGTTATCTACATATAGGATATAACGTATAACGGTACATAGATATAGGATATAACGTAAAACGTTATCTACATATAGGATATAACGTATAACGATACATAGATATAGGATATAACGTATAACGTTATCTACATATATAATATAACGTATAACGATATGTAGACATAGGATATAACGTATAACCTTATCTACATATAGGATATAACGTATAAAGGTACGTAGATATAGGATATAACGTATAACGATATGTAGATATAGTATATAACGTAAAACGTTATCTACATATAGGATATAACGTATAACGATATGTAGATATAGGATATAACGTATAACGTTATGTAGATATAGGATATAACGTATAACGATATGTAGACGTAGGATATAGCGTATAACGTTATCTACATATAGGATATAACGTATAACGATATGTAGACGTAGGATATAACGTATAACGTTATCTACATATAGGATATAACGTATAACGATATGTAGACGTAGGATATAACGTATAACGTTATCTACATATAGGATATAACGTATAACGATACGTAGATATAGGAAATAACGTATAACGATATGTAGATATAGGATATAACGTATAACGATATGTAGATATAGGATATAACGTATAACGATACGTAGATATAGGATATAACGTATAACGATATGTAGACATAGGATATAACGTATAACGATATGTAGATGTAGGATATAACGTATAACGATATCTACATACAGGATATAACGTATAACGATATGTAGACGTAGTATATAACGTATAACGATACGTAGATATAGTATATAACGTAAAACGTTATCTACATATAGGATATAACGTATAGCGATACGTAGATATAGGATATAACGTAAAACGTTATCTACATATAGGATATAACGTGTAACGATACATAGATATAGGATATAACGTAAAACGTTATCTACATATAGGATATAACGTATAACGATACATAGATATAGGATATAACGTATAACGTTATCTACATATATAATATAACGTATAACGATATGTAGATATAGGATATAACGTAAAACGTTATCTACATATAGTATATAACGTAAAACGATATTTAGATATAGGATATAACGTATAACGATATCTACATATAGGATATAACGTAAAGCGATATGTAGATATAGGACATAACGTATAACGATATGTAGACATAGGATATAACTTATAGCGATTCGTAGATACAGGATATAACGTATAACGATATCTACATATAGGATATAACGTATAACGATATGTAGATATAGGATATAACGTATAACGGTATGTAGATATAGGATATAACGTATAACGATATGTAGATATAGTATATAACGTAAAACGTTATCTACATATAGGATATAACGTATAACGATATGTAGATATAGTATATAACGTAAAACGGTATTTAGATATAGGATATAACGTAAAACGGTATTTAGATATAGGATATAACGCATAACGATACGTAGATGTAGGATATAACGTATAACGATATCTACATACAGGATATAACGTATAACGATATGTAGACGTAGTATATAACGTATAACGATACGTAGATATAGTATATAACGTAAAACGTTATCTACATATAGGATATAACGTATAGCGATACGTAGATATAGGTTATAACGTAAAACGTTATCTACATATAGGATATAACGTATAACGATACATAGATATAGGATATAACGTAAAACGTTATCTACATATAGGATATAACGTATAACGATACATAGATATAGGATATAACGTATAACGTTATCTACATATATAATATAACGTATAACGATATGTAGATATAGGATATAACGTAAAACGTTATCTACATATAGGATATAACGTATATCGATATGTAGATATAGGATATAACGTATAACAATACGTAGATATAGGATATAACGTATAACGATATGTAGACATAGGATATAACGTATAACGATACGTAGATATAGGATATAACGTATAACGATATGTAAATACAGGATATAACGTATAACGATTGGTAGGTATAGGATATAACGTATAACGATACGTAGATATAGGATATAACGTATAACGATATGTAGACATAGGATATAACGTATAACGATACGTAGATATAGGATATAACGTATAACGATATGTAGACATAGGATATAACGTATAACGATATGTAGATGTAGGATATAACTTATAACGATATCTACATACAGGATATAACGTATAACGATATGTAGACGTAGTATATAACGTATAACGATACGTAGATATAGTATATAACGTAAAACGTTATCTACATATAGGATATAACGTATAGCGATACGTAGATATAGGATATAACGTAAAACGTTATCTACATATAGGATATAACGTATAACGATACATAGATATAGGATATAACGTAAAACGTTATCTACATATAGGATATAACGTATAACGATACATAGATATAGGATATAACGTATAACGTTATCTACATATATAATATAACGTATAACGATATGTAGATATAGGATATAACGTAAAACGTTATCTACATATAGGATATAACGTATATCGATATGTAGATATAGGATATAACGTATAACGATACGTAGATATAGGATATAACGTATAACGATATGTAGACATAGGATATAACGTATAACGATACGTAGATATAGGATATAACGTATAACGTTATGTAGATACAGGATATAACGTATAACGATTGGTAGGTATAGGATATAACGTATAACGATACGTAGATATAGGATATAACGTAAAACGTTATCTACATATAGGATATAACGTATAACGATATGTAGATATAGGATATAACGTAAAACGTTATCTACATATAGGATATAACGTATATCGATATGTAGATATAGGATATAACGTATAACGATTCGTAGATATAGGATATAACGTAAAACGTTATCTACATATAGGATATAACGTAAAGCGATATGTAGATATAGGACATAACGTATAACGATATGTAGACATAGGATATAACGTATAACGATATGTAGATATAGTATATAACGCAAAACGTTATCTACATATAGGATATAACGTATAACGATATGTAGATATAGTATATAACGTAAAACGGTATTTAGATATAGGATATAACGCATAACGATACGTACATATAGGATATAACGTATAACGTTATCTACATATAGGATATAACGTGTAACGATATGTAGACGTAGGATATAACGTATAACATTATCTACATATAGGATATAACGTATAACGATACGTAGATATAGGATATAACGTATAACGATATGTAGATATAGTATATAACGTAAAACGTTATCTACATATAGGATATAACGTATAACGATATGTAGACCTAGGATATAACGTATAACGTTACCTACATATAGGATATAACGTATAACGATGTGTAGACGTAGGATATAACGTATAACGTTATCTACATATAGGGTATAACGTATAACGATTCGTAGATATAGGATATAACGTATAACGATATGTAGATATAGGATATAACGTATAACGATATGTAGTTATAGGATATAACGTATAACGATACGTAGATATAGGATATAACGTATAACGATATGTAGATGTAGGATATAACGTATAACGATATCTACATATAGGATATAACGTATAACGATATGTAGACGTAGGATATAACGTATAACGATATGTAGACGTAGGATATAACGTATAACGTTATCTACATATAGGATATAACGTATAACGATATGTAGACGTAGGATATAACGTATAACGTTATCTACATATAGGATATAACGTATAACGATACGTAGATATAGGAAATAACGTATAACGATATGTAGATATAGGATATAACGTATAACGATATGTAGATATAGGATATAACGTATAACGATACGTAGATATAGGATATAACGTATAACGATATGTAGACATAGGATATAACGTATAACGATATGTAGATGTAGGATATAACGTATAACGATATCTACATACAGGATATAACGTATAACGATATGTAGACGTAGTATATAACGTATAACGATACGTAGATATAGTATATAACGTAAAACGTTATCTACATATAGGATATAACGTATAGCGATACGTAGATATAGGATATAACGTAAAACGTTATCTACATATAGGATATAACGTGTAACGATACATAGATATAGGATATAACGTAAAACGTTATCTACATATAGGATATAACGTATAACGATACATAGATATAGGATATAACGTATAACGTTATCTACATATATAATATAACGTATAACGATATGTAGATATAGGATATAACGTAAAACGTTATCTACATATAGTATATAACGTAAAACGATATTTAGATATAGGATATAACGTATAACGATATCTACATATAGGATATAACGTAAAGCGATATGTAGATATAGGACATAACGTATAACGATATGTAGACATAGGATATAACTTATAGCGATTCGTAGATACAGGATATAACGTATAACGATATCTACATATAGGATATAACGTATAACGATATGTAGATATAGGATATAACGTATAACGGTATGTAGATATAGGATATAACGTATAACGATATGTAGATATAGTATATAACGTAAAACGTTATCTACATATAGGATATAACGTATAACGATATGTAGATATAGTATATAACGTAAAACGGTATTTAGATATAGGATATAACGCATAACGATACGTAGATATAGGATATAACGTATAACGATATGTAGATGTAGGATATAACGTATAACGATATCTACATACAGGATATAACGTATAACGATATGTAGACGTAGTATATAACGTATAACGATACGTAGATATAGTATATAACGTAAAACGTTATCTACATATAGGATATAACGTATAGCGATACGTAGATATAGGTTATAACGTAAAACGTTATCTACATATAGGATATAACGTATAACGATACATAGATATAGGATATAACGTAAAACGTTATCTACATATAGGATATAACGTATAACGATACATAGATATAGGATATAACGTATAACGTTATCTACATATATAATATAACGTATAACGATATGTAGATATAGGATATAACGTAAAACGTTATCTACATATAGGATATAACGTATATCGATATGTAGATATAGGATATAACGTATAACAATACGTAGATATAGGATATAACGTATAACGATATGTAGACATAGGATATAACGTATAACGATACGTAGATATAGGATATAACGTATAACGATATGTAAATACAGGATATAACGTATAACGATTGGTAGGTATAGGATATAACGTATAACGATACGTAGATATAGGATATAACGTATAACGATATGTAGACATAGGATATAACGTATAACGATACGTAGATATAGGATATAACGTATAACGATATGTAGACATAGGATATAACGTATAACGATATGTAGATGTAGGATATAACTTATAACGATATCTACATACAGGATATAACGTATAACGATATGTAGACGTAGTATATAACGTATAACGATACGTAGATATAGTATATAACGTAAAACGTTATCTACATATAGGATATAACGTATAGCGATACGTAGATATAGGATACAACGTAAAACGTTATCTACATATAGGATATAACGTATAACGATACATAGATATAGGATATAACGTAAAACGTTATCTACATATAGGATATAACGTATAACGATACATAGATATAGGATATAACGTATAACGTTATCTACATATATAATATAACGTATAACGATATGTAGATATAGGATATAACGTAAAACGTTATCTACATATAGGATATAACGTATATCGATATGTAGATATAGGATATAACGTATAACGATACGTAGATATAGGATATAACGTATAACGATATGTAGACATAGGATATAACGTATAACGATACGTAGATATAGGATATAACGTATAACGTTATGTAGATACAGGATATAACGTATAACGATTGGTAGGTATAGGATATAACGTATAACGATACGTAGATATAGGATATAACGTAAAACGTTATCTACATATAGGATATAACGTATAACGATATGTAGATATAGGATATAACGTAAAACGTTATCTACATATAGGATATAACGTATATCGATATGTAGATATAGGATATAACGTATAACGATTCGTAGATATAGGATATAACGTAAAACGTTATCTACATATAGGATATAACGTAAAGCGATATGTAGATATAGGACATAACGTATAACGATATGTAGACATAGGATATAACGTATAACGATATGTAGATATAGTATATAACGCAAAACGTTATCTACATATAGGATATAACGTATAACGATATGTAGATATAGTATATAACGTAAAACGGTATTTAGATATAGGATATAACGCATAACGATACGTACATATAGGATATAACGTATAACGTTATCTACATATAGGATATAACGTGTAACGATATGTAGACGTAGGATATAACGTATAACATTATCTACATATAGGATATAACGTATAACGATACGTAGATATAGGATATAACGTATAACGATATGTAGATATAGTATATAACGTAAAACGTTATCTACATATAGGATATAACGTATAACGATATGTAGACCTAGGATATAACGTATAACGTTACCTACATATAGGATATAACGTATAACGATGTGTAGACGTAGGATATAACGTATAACGTTATCTACATATAGGGTATAACGTATAACGATTCGTAGATATAGGATATAACGTATAACGATATGTAGATATAGGATATAACGTATAACGATATGTAGTTATAGGATATAACGTATAACGATACGTAGATATAGGATATAACGTATAACGATATGTAGATGTAGGATATAACGTATAACGATATCTACATATAGGATATAACGTATAACGATATGTAGACGTAGGATATAACGTATAACGATATGTAGATATAGGATATAACGTATAACGATATCTACATATAGGATATAACGTATAACGGTACGTATACATAGTATATAACGTATAACGATATGTAGATATAGGATATAACGTATAACGATATGCAGACATTGGATATAACTTATAACGACATCGACATATAGGATATAACGTATAACGATATGTAGATGTAGGATATAACGTATAACGTAATCTACATATAGGATATAACGTATAACGATACGTAGATATAGGATATAACGTATAACGTTATCTACATATAGGATATAACGAATAACGATACGTAGATATAGGATATAACGTATAACGATATGTAGACATAGGATATAACGTATAACGATATGTAGACATAGGATATAACGTATAACGATATGTAGACGTAGGATATAACGTATAACGATATGTAGATATAGGATATAACGTATAACGATTCGTAGATATAGGATATAACGTATAACGATACGTAGACATAGTATATAACGTATAACGATACGTAGATATAGGATATAACGTATAACGATACGTAGATATAGGATATAACGTATAACGATATGCAGATATTGGATATAACGTATAACGATATCTACATATAGCATATATCGTATAGCGATACGTAGATATAGGATATAACGAATAACGCTATCTACATATACGATATAACGTATAACGATACGTAGATATAGGATATAACGTATAACGATATGTAGATATAGGATATAACGTTTAACGATATGTAGATATTGTATATAACGTAAAACGTTATCTACATATAGGATATAACGTATAACGATACGTAGATATAGGATATAACGTATAACGATATGAAGATATAGGATATAACGTATAACGATATGTAGATGTAAGATATAACGTATAACGATATGTAGATGTAGGATATAACGTATAACGATATCTACAGATAGGATATAACGTATAACGATATGTAGACATAGGATATAACGTATAACGTTATCTACATATAGGATATAACGTATAACGATATGTAGACGTAGGATATAACGTATAACGTTATCTGCATATAGGATATAACGTATAACGATATGTAGATATAGTATATAACGTAAATCGGTATTTAGATATAGGATATAACGCATAACGATACGTACATATAGGATATAACGTATAACGTTATCTACATATAGGATATAACGTGTAACGATATGTAGATATAGGATATAACGTAAAACGTTATCTACATATAGGATATAACGTATATCGATATGTAGATATAGGATATAACGTATAACGATACGTAGATATAGGATATAACGTATAACGATATGTAGACATAGGATATAACGTATAACGATACGTAGATATAGGATATAACGTAGAACGATATGTAGATACAGGATATAACGTATAACGATTGGTAGGTATAGGATATAACGTATAACGGTACGTAGATATAGGATATAACGTATAACGATATGTAGACATAGGATATAACGTATAACGATACGTAGATACAGGATATAACGTATAACGATTGGTAGGTATAGGATATAACGTATAACGATACGTAGATATAGGATATAACGTAAAGCGTTATCTACATATAGGATATAACGTATAACGATATGTAGATATAGGATATAACGTAAAACGTTATCTACATATAGGATATAACGTATATCGATATGTAGATATAGGATATAACGTATAACGATTCGTAGATATAGGATATAACGTAAAACGTTATCTACATATAGGATATAACGTAAAGCGATATGTAGATATAGGACATAACGTATAACGATATGTAGACATAGGATATAACGTATAACGATATGTAGATATAGTATATAACGTAAAACGTTATCTACATATAGGATATAACGTATAACGATATGTAGATATAGTATATAACGTAAAACGGTATTTAGATATAGGATATAACGCATAACGATACGTACATATAGGATATAACGTATAACGTTATCTACATATAGGATATAACGTGTAACGATATGTAGACGTAGGATATAACGTATAACATTATCTACATATAGGATATAACGTATAACGATACGTAGATATAGGATATAACGTATAACGATATGTAGATATAGTATATAACGTAAAACGTTATCTACATATAGGATATAACGTATAACGATATGTAGACCTAGTATATAACGTATAACGTTACCTACATATAGGATATAACGTATAACGATGTGTAGACGTAGGATATAACGTATAACGTTATCTACATATAGGGTATAACGTATAACGATTCGTAGATATAGGATATAACGTATAACGATATGTAGATATAGGATATAACGTATAACGATATGTAGTTATAGGATATAACGTATAACGATACGTAGATATAGGATATAACGTATAACGATATGTAGATGTAGGATATAACGTATAACGATATCTACATATAGGATATAACGTATAACGATATGTAGACGTAGGATATAACGTATAACGATATGTAGATATAGGATATAACGTATAACGATATCTACATATAGGATATAACGTATAACGGTACGTAGACATAGTATATAACGTATAACGATATGTAGATATAGGATATAACGTATAACGATTCGTAGATATAGGATATAACGTATAACGATATGTAGTTATAGGATATAACGTATAACGATACGTAGATATAGGATATAACGTATAACGATATGTAGATGTAGGATATAACGTATAACGATATCTACATATAGGATATAACGTATAACGATATGTAGACGTACGATATAACGTATAACGATATGTAGACATAGGATATAACGTATAACGATATGTAGACATAGGATATAACGTATAACGATATGTAGACGTAGGATATAACGTATAACGATATGTAGATATAGGATATAACGTATAACGATTCGTAGATATAGGATATAACGTATAACGATACGTAGACATAGTATATAACGTATAACGATACGTAGATATAGGATATAACGTATAACGATACGTAGATATAGGATATAACGTATAACGATATGCAGATATTGGATATAACGTATAACGATATCTACATATAGCATATATCGTATAGCGATACGTAGATATAGGATATAACGAATAACGCTATCTACATATACGATATAACGTATAACGATACGTAGATATAGGATATAACGTATAACGATATGTAGATATAGGATATAACGTTTAACGATATGTAGATATAGTATATAACGTAAAACGTTATCTACATATAGGATATAACGTATAACGATACGTAGATATAGGATATAACGTATAACGATATGAAGATATAGGATATAACGTATAACGATATGTAGATGTAAGATATAACGTATAACGATATGTAGATGTAGGATATAACGTATAACGATATCTACAGATAGGATATAACGTATAACGATATGTAGACATAGGATATAACGTATAACGTTATCTACATATAGGATATAACGTATAACGATATGTAGACGTAGGATATAACGTATAACGTTATCTGCATATAGGATATAACGTATAACGATATGTAGATATAGTATATAACGTAAAACGGTATTTAGATATAGGATATAACGCATAACGATACGTACATATAGGATATAACGTATAACGTTATCTACATATAGGATATAACGTGTAACGATATGTAGATATAGGATATAACGTAAAACGTTATCTACATATAGGATATAACGTATATCGATATGTAGATATAGGATATAACGTATAACGATACGTAGATATAGGATATAACGTATAACGATATGTAGACATAGGATATAACGTATAACGATACGTAGATATAGGATATAACGTAGAACGATATGTAGATACAGGATATAACGTATAACGATTGGTAGGTATAGGATATAACGTATAACGGTACGTAGATATAGGATATAACGTATAACGATATGTAGACATAGGATATAACGTATAACGATACGTAGATACAGGATATAACGTATAACGATTGGTAGGTACAGGATATAACGTATAACGATACGTAGATATAGGATATAACGTAAAACGTTATCTACATATAGGATATAACGTATAACGATATGTAGATATAGGATATAACGTAAAACGTTATCTACATATAGGATATAACGTATATCGATATGTAGATATAGGATATAACGTATAACGATTCGTAGATATAGGATATAACGTAAAACGTTATCTACATATAGGATATAACGTAAAGCGATATGTAGATATAGGACATAACGTATAACGATATGTAGACATAGGATATAACGTATAACGATATGTAGATATAGTATATAACGTAAAACGTTATCTACATATAGGATATAACGTATAACGATATGTAGATATAGTATATAACGTAAAACGGTATTTAGATATAGGATATAACGCATAACGATACGTACATATAGGATATAACGTATAACGTTATCTACATATAGGATATAACGTGTAACGATATGTAGACGTAGGATATAACGTATAACATTATCTACATATAGGATATAACGTATAACGATACGTAGATATAGGATATAACGTATAACGATATGTAGATATAGTATATAACGTAAAACGTTATCTACATATAGGATATAACGTATAACGATATGTAGACCTAGTATATATCGTATAACGTTACCTACATATAGGATATAACGTATAACGATGTGTAGACGTAGGATATAACGTATAACGTTATCTACATATAGGGTATAACGTATAACGATTCGTAGATATAGGATATAACGTATAACGATATGTAGATATAGGATATAACGTATAACGATATGTAGTTATAGGATATAACGTATAACGATACGTAGATATAGGATATAACGTATAACGATATGTAGATGTAGGATATAACGTATAACGATATCTACATATAGGATATAACGTATAACGATATGTAGACGTAGGATATAACGTATAACGGTATGTAGATATAGGATATAACGTATAACGATATCTACATATAGGATATAACGTATAACGGTACGTAGACATAGTATATAACGTATAACGATATGTAGATATAGGATATAACGTATAACGATATGCAGACATTGGATATAACTTATAACGACATCGACATATAGGATATAACGTATAACGATATGTAGATGTAGGATATAACGTATAACGTAATCTACATATAGGATATAACGTATAACGATACGTAGATATAGGATATAACGTATAACGTTATCTACATATAGGATATAACGAATAACGATACGTAGATATAGGATATAACGTATAACGATATGTAGACATAGGATATAACGTATAACGATATGTAGACATAGGATATAACGTATAACGATATGTAGACGTAGGATATAACGTATAACGATATGTAGATATAGGATATAACGTATAACGATTCGTAGATATAGGATATAACGTATAACGATACGTAGACATAGTATATAACGTATAACGATACGTAGATATAGGATATAACGTATAACGATACGTAGATATACGATATAACGTATAACGATATGCAGATATTGGATATAACGTATAACGATATCTACATATAGCATATATCGTATAGCGATACGTAGATATAGGATATAACGAATAACGCTATCTACATATACGATATAACGTATAACGATACGTAGATATAGGATATAACGTATAACGATATGTAGATATAGGATATAACGTTTAACGATATGTAGATATAGTATATAACGTAAAACGTTATCTACATGTAGGATATAACGTATAACGATACGTAGATATAGGATATAACGTATAACGATATGAAGATATAGGATATAACGTATAACGATATGTAGATGTAAGATATAACGTATAACGATATGTAGATGTAGGATATAACGTATAACGATATCTACAGATAGGATATAACGTATAACGATATGTAGACATAGGATATAACGTATAACGTTATCTACATATAGGATATAACGTATAACGATATGTAGACGTAGGATATAACGTATAACGTTATCTGCATATAGGATATAACGTATAACGATATGTAGATATAGTATATAACGTAAAACGGTATTTAGATATAGGATATAACGCATAACGATACGTACATATAGGATATAACGTATAACGTTATCTACATATAGGATATAACGTGTAACGATATGTAGATATAGGATATAACGTAAAACGTTATCTACATATAGGATATAACGTATATCGATATGTAGATATAGGATATAACGTATAACGATACGTAGATATAGGATATAACGTATAACGATATGTAGACATAGGATATAACGTATAACGATACGTAGATATAGGATATAACGTAGAACGATATGTAGATACAGGATATAACGTATAACGATTGGTAGGTATAGGATATAACGTATAACGGTACGTAGATATAGGATATAACGTATAACGATATGTAGACATAGGATATAACGTATAACGATACGTAGATACAGGATATAACGTATAACGATTGGTAGGTATAGGATATAACGTATAACGATACGTAGATATAGGATATAACGTAAAACGTTATCTACATATAGGATATAACGTATAACGATATGTAGATATAGGATATAACGTAAAACGTTATCTACATATAGGATATAACGTATATCGATATGTAGATATAGGATATAACGTATAACGATTCGTAGATATAGGATATAACGTAAAACGTTATCTACATATAGGATATAACGTAAAGCGATATGTAGATATAGGACATAACGTATAACGATATGTAGACATAGGATATAACGTATAACGATATGTAGATATAGTATATAACGTAAAACGTTATCTACATATAGGATATAACGTATAACGATATGTAGATATAGTATATAACGTAAAACGGTATTTAGATATAGGATATAACGCATAACGATACGTACATATAGGATATAACGTATAACGTTATCTACATATAGGATATAACGTGTAACGATATGTAGACGTAGGATATAACGTATAACATTATCTACATATAGGATATAACGTATAACGATACGTAGATATAGGATATAACGTATAACGATATGTAGATATAGTATATAACGTAAAACGTTATCTACATATAGGATATAACGTATAACGATATGTAGACCTAGTATGTAACGTATAACGTTACCTACATATAGGATATAACGTATAACGATATGTAGATGTAGGATATAACGTATAACGATATCTACATATAGGATATAACGTATAACGATATGTAGACGTAGGATATAACGTATAACGATATGTAGATATAGGATATAACGTATAACGATATCTACATATAGGATATAACGTATAACGGTACGTAGACATAGTATATAACGTATAACGATATGTAGATATAGGATATAACGTATAACGATTCGTAGATATAGGATATAACGTATAACGATATGTAGTTATAGGATATAACGTATAACGATACGTAGATATAGGATATAACGTATAACGATATGTAGATGTAGGATATAACGTATAACGATATCTACATATAGGATATAACGTATAACGATATGTAGACGTACGATATAACGTATAACGATATGTAGACATAGGATATAACGTATAACGATATGTAGACATAGGATATAACGTATAACGATATGTAGACGTAGGATATAACGTATAACGATATGTAGATATAGGATATAACGTATAACGATTCGTAGATATAGGATATAACGTATAACGATACGTAGACATAGTATATAACGTATAACGATACGTAGATATAGGATATAACGTATAACGATACGTAGATATAGGATATAACGTATAACGATATGCAGATATTGGATATAACGTATAACGATATCTACATATAGCATATATCGTATAGCGATACGTAGATATAGGATATAACGAATAACGCTATCTACATATACGATATAACGTATAACGATACGTAGATATAGGATATAACGTATAACGATATGTAGATATAGGATATAACGTTTAACGATATGTAGATATAGTATATAACGTAAAACGTTATCTACATATAGGATATAACGTATAACGATACGTAGATATAGGATATAACGTATAACGATATGAAGATATAGGATATAACGTATAACGATATGTAGATGTAAGATATAACGTATAACGATATGTAGATATAGGATATAACGTATAACGATATCTACATATAGGATATAACGTATAACGATATGTAGACATAGGATATAACGTATAACGTTATCTACATATAGGATATAACGTATAACGATATGTAGACGTAGGATATAACGTATAACGTTATCTGCATATAGGATATAACGTATAACGATATGTAGATATAGTATATAACGTAAAACGGTATTTAGATATAGGATATAACGCATAACGATACGTAGATATAGGATATAACGTATAACGTTATCTACATATAGGATATAACGTGTAACGATATGTAGATATAGGATATAACGTAAAACGTTATCTACATATAGGATATAACGTATATCGATATGTAGATATAGGATATAACGTATAACGATACGTAGATATAGGATATAACGTATAACGATATGTAGACATAGGATATAACGTATAACGATACGTAGATATAGGATATAACGTAGAACGATATGTAGATACAGGATATAACGTATAACGATTGGTAGGTATAGGATATAACGTATAACGGTACGTAGATATAGGATATAACGTATAACGATATGTAGACATAGGATATAACGTATAACGATACGTAGATACAGGATATAACGTATAACGATTGGTAGGTACAGGATATAACGTATAACGATACGTAGATATAGGATATAACGTAAAACGTTATCTACATATAGGATATAACGTATAACGATATGTAGATATAGGATATAACGTAAAACGTTATCTACATATAGGATATAACGTATATCGATATGTAGATATAGGATATAACGTATAACGATTCGTAGATATAGGATATAACGTAAAACGTTATCTACATATAGGATATAACGTAATGCGATATGTAGATATAGGACATAACGTATAACGATATGTAGACATAGGATATAACGTATAACGATATGTAGATATAGTATATAACGTAAAACGTTATCTACATATAGGATATAACGTATAACGATATGTAGATATAGTATATAACGTAAAACGGTATTTAGATATAGGATATAACGCATAACGATACGTACATATAGGATATAACGTATAACGTTATCTACATATAGGATATAACGTGTAACGATATGTAGACGTAGGATATAACGTATAACATTATCTACATATAGGATATAACGTATAACGATACGTAGATATAGGATATAACGTATAACGATATGTAGATATAGTATATAACGTAAAACGTTATCTACATATAGGATATAACGTATAACGATATGTAGACCTAGTATATATCGTATAACGTTACCTACATATAGGATATAACGTATAACGATGTGTAGACGTAGGATATAACGTATAACGTTATCTACATATAGGGTATAACGTATAACGATTCGTAGATATAGGATATAACGTATAACGATATGTAGATATAGGATATAACGTATAACGATATGTAGTTATAGGATATAACGTATAACGATACGTAGATATAGGATATAACGTATAACGATATGTAGATGTAGGATATAACGTATAACGATATCTACATATAGGATATAACGTATAACGATATGTAGACGTAGGATATAACGTATAACGGTATGTAGATATAGGATATAACGTATAACGATATCTACATATAGGATATAACGTATAACGGTACGTAGACATAGTATATAACGTATAACGATATGTAGATATAGGATATAACGTATAACGATATGCAGACATTGGATATAACTTATAACGACATCGACATATAGGATATAACGTATAACGAAATGTAGATGTAGGATATAACGTATAACGTAATCTACATATAGGATATAACGTATAACGATACGTAGATATAGGATATAACGTATAACGTTATCTACATATAGGATATAACGAATAACGATACGTAGATATAGGATATAACGTATAACGATATGTAGACATAGGATATAACGTATAACGATATGTAGACATAGGATATAACGTATAACGATATGTAGACGTAGGATATAACGTATAACGATATGTAGATATAGGATATAACGTATAACGATTCGTAGATATAGGATATAACGTATAACGATACGTAGACATAGTATATAACGTATAACGATACGTAGATATAGGATATAACGTATAACGATACGTAGATATACGATATAACGTATAACGATATGCAGATATTGGATATAACGTATAACGATATCTACATATAGCATATATCGTATAGCGATACGTAGATATAGGATATAACGAATAACGCTATCTACATATACGATATAACGTATAACGATACGTAGATATAGGATATAACGTATAACGATATGTAGATATAGGATATAACGTTTAACGATATGTAGATATAGTATATAACGTAAAACGTTATCTACATATAGGATATAACGTATAACGATACGTAGATATAGGATATAACGTATAACGATATGAAGATATAGGATATAACGTATAACGATATGTAGATGTAAGATATAACGTATAACGATATGTAGATGTAGGATATAACGTATAACGATATCTACAGATAGGATATAACGTATAACGATATGTAGACATAGGATATAACGTATAACGTTATCTACATATAGGATATAACGTATAACGATATGTAGACGTAGGATATAACGTATAACGTTATCTGCATATAGGATATAACGTATAACGATATGTAGATATAGTATATAACGTAAAACGGTATTTAGATATAGGATATAACGCATAACGATACGTACATATAGGATATAACGTATAACGTTATCTACATATAGGATATAACGTGTAACGATATGTAGATATAGGATATAACGTAAAACGTTATCTACATATAGGATATAACGTATATCGATATGTAGATATAGGATATAACGTATAACGATACGTAGATATAGGATATAACGTATAACGATATGTAGACATAGGATATAACGTATAACGATACGTAGATATAGGATATAACGTAGAACGATATGTAGATACAGGATATAACGTATAACGATTGGTAGGTATAGGATATAACGTATAACGGTACGTAGATATAGGATATAACGTATAACGATATGTAGACATAGGATATAACGTATAACGATACGTAGATACAGGATATAACGTATAACGATTGGTAGGTATAGGATATAACGTATAACGATACGTAGATATAGGATATAACGTAAAACGTTATCTACATATAGGATATAACGTATAACGATATGTAGATATAGGATATAACGTAAAACGTTATCTACATATAGGATATAACGTATATCGATATGTAGATATAGGATATAACGTATAACGATTCGTAGATATAGGATATAACGTAAAACGTTATCTACATATAGGATATAACGTAAAGCGATATGTAGATATAGGACATAACGTATAACGATATGTAGACATAGGATATAACGTATAACGATATGTAGATATAGTATATAACGTAAAACGTTATCTACATATAGGATATAACGTATAACGATATGTAGATATAGTATATAACGTAAAACGGTATTTAGATATAGGATATAACGCATAACGATACGTACATATAGGATATAACGTATAACGTTATCTACATATAGGATATAACGTGTAACGATATGTAGACGTAGGATATAACGTATAACATTATCTACATATAGGATATAACGTATAACGATACGTAGATATAGGATATAACGTATAACGATATGTAGATATAGTATATAACGTAAAACGTTATCTACATATAGGATATAACGTATAACGATATGTAGACCTAGTATATAACGTATAACGTTACCTACATATAGGATATAACGTATAACGATGTGTAGACGTAGGATATAACGTATAACGTTATCTACATATAGGGTATAACGTATAACGATTCGTTGATATAGGATATAACGTATAACGATATGTAGATATAGGATATAACGTATAACGATATGTAGTTATAGGATATAACGTATAACGATACGTAGATATAGGATATAACGTATAACGATATGTAGATGTAGGATATAACGTATAACGATATCTACATATAGGATATAACGTATAACGATATGTAGACGTAGGATATAACGTATTACGATATGTAGATATAGGATATAACGTATAACGATATCTACATATAGGATATAACGTATAACGGTACGTAGACATAGTATATAACGTATAACGATATGTAGATATAGGATATAACGTATAACGATATGCAGACATTGGATATAACTTATAACGACATCGACATATAGGATATAACGTATAACGATATGTAGATGTAGGATATAACGTATAACGTAATCTACATATAGGATATAACGTATAACGATACGTAGATATAGGATATAACGTATAACGTTATCTACATATAGGATATAACGAATAACGATACGTAGATATAGGATATAACGTATAACGATATGTAGACATAGGATATAACGTATAACGATATGTAGACATAGGATATAACGTATAACGATATGTAGACGTAGGATATAACGTATAACGATATGTAGATATAGGATATAACGTATAACGATTCGTAGATATAGGATATAACGTATAACGATACGTAGACATAGTATATAACGTATAACGATACGTAGATATAGGATATAACGTATAACGATACGTAGATATAGGATATAACGTATAACGATATGCAGATATTGGATATAACTTATAACGACATCGACATATAGGATATAACGTGTAACGATATGTAGACGTAGGATATAACGTATAACATTATCTACATATAGGATATAACGTATAACGATACGTAGATATAGGATATAACGTATAACGATATGTAGATATAGTATATAACGTAAAACGTTATCTACATATAGGATATAACGTATAACGATATGTAGACCTAGTATATATCGTATAACGTTACCTACATATAGGATATAACGTATAACGATGTGTAGACGTAGGATATAACGTATAACGTTATCTACATATAGGGTATAACGTATAACGATTCGTAGATATAGGATATAACGTATAACGATATGTAGATATAGGATATAACGTATAACGATATGTAGTTATAGGATATAACGTATAACGATACGTAGATATAGGATATAACGTATAACGATATGTAGATGTAGGATATAACGTATAACGATATCTACATATAGGATATAACGTATAACGATATGTAGACGTAGGATATAACGTATAACGGTATGTAGATATAGGATATAACGTATAACGATATCTACATATAGGATATAACGTATAACGGTACGTAGACATAGTATATAACGTATAACGATATGTAGATATAGGATATAACGTATAACGATATGCAGACATTGGATATAACTTATAACGACATCGACATATAGGATATAACGTATAACGAAATGTAGATGTAGGATATAACGTATAACGTAATCTACATATAGGATATAACGTATAACGATACGTAGATATAGGATATAACGTATAACGTTATCTACATATAGGATATAACGAATAACGATACGTAGATATAGGATATAACGTATAACGATATGTAGACATAGGATATAACGTATAACGATATGTAGACATAGGATATAACGTATAACGATATGTAGACGTAGGATATAACGTATAACGATATGTAGATATAGGATATAACGTATAACGATTCGTAGATATAGGATATAACGTATAACGATACGTAGACATAGTATATAACGTATAACGATACGTAGATATAGGATATAACGTATAACGATACGTAGATATACGATATAACGTATAACGATATGCAGATATTGGATATAACGTATAACGATATCTACATATAGCATATATCGTATAGCGATACGTAGATATAGGATATAACGAATAACGCTATCTACATATACGATATAACGTATAACGATACGTAGATATAGGATATAACGTATAACGATATGTAGATATAGGATATAACGTTTAACGATATGTAGATATAGTATATAACGTAAAACGTTATCTACATATAGGATATAACGTATAACGATACGTAGATATAGGATATAACGTATAACGATATGAAGATATAGGATATACCGTATAACGATATGTAGATGTAAGATATAACGTATAACGATATGTAGATGTAGGATATAACGTATAACGATATCTACAGATAGGATATAACGTATAACGATATGTAGACATAGGATATAACGTATAACGTTATCTACATATAGGATATAACGTATAACGATATGTAGACGTAGGATATAACGTATAACGTTATCTGCATATAGGATATAACGTATAACGATATGTAGATATAGTATATAACGTAAAACGGTATTTAGATATAGGATATAACGCATAACGATACGTACATATAGGATATAACGTATAACGTTATCTACATATAGGATATAACGTGTAACGATATGTAGATATAGGATATAACGTAAAACGTTATCTACATATAGGATATAACGTATATCGATATGTAGATATAGGATATAACGTATAACGATACGTAGATATAGGATATAACGTATAACGATATGTAGACATAGGATATAACGTATAACGATACGTAGATATAGGATATAACGTAGAACGATATGTAGATACAGGATATAACGTATAACGATTGGTAGGTATAGGATATAACGTATAACGGTACGTAGATATAGGATATAACGTATAACGATATGTAGACATAGGATATAACGTATAACGATACGTAGATACAGGATATAACGTATAACGATTGGTAGGTATAGGATATAACGTATAACGATACGTAGATATAGGATATAACGTAAAACGTTATCTACATATAGGATATAACGTATAACGATATGTAGATATAGGATATAACGTAAAACGTTATCTACATATAGGATATAACGTATATCGATATGTAGATATAGGATATAACGTATAACGATTCGTAGATATAGGATATAACGTAAAACGTTATCTACATATAGGATATAACGTAAAGCGATATGTAGATATAGGACATAACGTATAACGATATGTAGACATAGGATATAACGTATAACGATATGTAGATATAGGATATAACGTAAAACGTTATCTACATATAGGATATAACGTATAACGATATGTAGATATAGTATATAACGTAAAACGGTATTTAGATATAGGATATAACGCATAACGATACGTACATATAGGATATAACGTATAACGTTATCTACATATAGGATATAACGTGTAACGATATGTAGACGTAGGATATAACGTATAACATTATCTACATATAGGATATAACGTATAACGATACGTAGATATAGGATATAACGTATAACGATATGTAGATATAGTATATAACGTAAAACGTTATCTACATATAGGATATAACGTATAACGATATGTAGACCTAGTATATAACGTATAACGTTACCTACATATAGGATATAACGTATAACGATGTGTAGACGTAGGATATAACGTATAACGTTATCTACATATAGGGTATAACGTATAACGATTCGTTGATATAGGATATAACGTATAACGATATGTAGATATAGGATATAACGTATAACGATATGTAGTTATAGGATATAACGTATAACGATACGTAGATATAGGATATAACGTATAACGATATGTAGATGTAGGATATAACGTATAACGATATCTACATATAGGATATAACGTATAACGATATGTAGACGTAGGATATAACGTATAACGATATGTAGATATAGGATATAACGTATAACGATATCTACATATAGGATATAACGTATAACGGTACGT
Source organism: Bombus hortorum (assembly GCA_905332935.1). Classification (NCBI taxonomy): domain Eukaryota; kingdom Metazoa; phylum Arthropoda; class Insecta; order Hymenoptera; family Apidae; genus Bombus; species Bombus hortorum. Next base: position 18,490,463 of record HG995192.1, read on the forward strand.
AGACATAGTATATAACGTATAACGATATGTAGATATAGGATATAACGTATAACGATATGCAGACATTGGATATAACTTATAACGACATCGACATATAGGATATAACGTATAACGATATGTAGATGTAGGATATAACGTATAACGTAATCTACATATAGGATATAACGTATAACGATACGTAGATATAGGATATAACGTATAACGTTATCTACATATAGGATATAACGAATAACGATACGTAGATATAGGATATAACGTATAACGATATGTAGACATAGGATATAACGTATAACGATATGTAGACATAGGATATAACGTATAACGATATGTAGACGTAGGATATAACGTATAACGATATGTAGATATAGGATATAACGTATAACGATTCGTAGATATAGGATATAACGTATAACGATACGTAGACATAGTATATAACGTATAACGATACGTAGATATAGGATATAACGTATAACGATACGTAGATATAGGATATAACGTATAACGATATGCAGATATTGGATATAACGTATAACGATATCTACATATAGCATATATCGTATAGCGATACGTAGATATAGGATATAACGAATAACGCTATCTACATATACGATATAACGTATAACGATACGTAGATATAGGATATAACGTATAACGATATGTAGATATAGGATATAACGTTTAACGATATGTAGATATAGTATATAACGTAAAACGTTATCTACATATAGGATATAACGTATAACGATACGTAGATATAGGATATAACGTATAACGATATGAAGATATAGGATATAACGTATAACGATATGTAGATGTAAGATATAACGTATAACGATATGTAGATGTAGGATATAACGTATAACGATATCTACAGATAGGATATAACGTATAACGATATGTAGACATAGGATATAACGTATAACGTTATCTACATATAGGATATAACGTATAACGATATGTAGACGTAGGATATAACGTATAACGTTATCTGCATATAGGATATAACGTATAACGATATGTAGATATAGTATATAACGTAAAACGGTATTTAGATATAGGATATAACGCATAACGATACGTACATATAGGATATAACGTATAACGTTATCTACATATAGGATATAACGTGTAACGATATCTAGACGTAGGATATAACGTATAACATTATCTACATATAGGATATAACGTATAGCGATACGTAGATATAGGATATAACGAATAACGCTATCTACATATACGATATAACGTATAACGATACGTAGATATAGGATATAACGTATAACGATATGTAGATATAGGATATAACGTTTAACGATATGTAGATATAGTATATAACGTAAAACGTTATCTACATATAGGATATAACGTACAACGATACGTAGATATAGGATATAACGTATAACGATATGAAGATATAGGATATAACGTATAACGATATGTAGATGTAAGATATAACGTATAACGATATGTAGATGTAGGATATAACGTATAACGATCTCTACAGATAGGATATAACGTATAACGATATGTAGACATAGGATATAACGTATAACGTTATCTACATATAGGATATAACGTATAACGATATGTAGACGTAGGATATAACGTATAACGTTATCTACATATAGGATATAACGTATAACGATATGTAGATATAGTATATAACGTAAAACGGTATTTAGATATAGGATATAACGCATAACGATACGTACATATAGGATATAACGTATAACGTTATCTACATATAGGATATAACGTGTAACGATATGTAGACGTAGGATATAACGTATAACGTTATCTACATATAGGATATAACGTGTAACGATATGTAGACGTAGGATATAACGTATAACATTATCTACATATAGGATATAACGTATAACGATACGTAGATGTAGGATATAACGTATAACGATACGTAGATATAGTATATAACGTAAAACGTTATCTACATATAGGATATAACGTATAGCGATACGTAGATATAGGATATAACGAATAACGCTATCTACTTATACGATATAACGTACAACGATACGTAGATATAGGATATAACGTATAACGATATGAAGATATAGGATATAACGTATAACGATATGTAGATGTAAGATATAACGTATAACGATATGTAGATGTAGGATATAACGTATAACATTATCTACATATAGGATATAACGTATAACGATACGTAGATATAGGATATAACGTATAACGATACGTAGTTATAGTATATAACGTAAAACGTTATCTACATATAGGATATAACGTATAACGATATGTAGATATAGGATATAACGTATAACGATACGTAGATATAGTATATAACGTAAAACGTTATCTACATATAGGATATAACGTATAACGATATGTAGATATAGGATATAACGTATAACGTTATGTAGATATAGGATATAACGTATATCGATAGGTAGACATAGGATATAACGTATAACGATATGTAGATGTAGGATATAACGTATAACGATATGTAGATGTAGGATATAACGTATAACGATATCTACAGATAGGATATAACGTATAACGATATGTAGACTTAGGATATAACGTATAACGTTACCTACATATAGGATATAACGTATAACGATATGTAGATATAGGATATAACGTATAACGATATGTAGTTATAGGATATAACGTATAACGATACGTAGATATAGGATATAACGTATAACGATAGGTAGATGTAGGATATAACGTATAACGATATCTACATATAGGATATAACGTATAACGATATGTAGACGTAGGATATAACGTATAACGATATGTAGATATAGGATATAACCTATAACGATATCTACATATAGGATATAACGTATAACGGTACGTAGACATAGTATATAACGTATAACGATATGTAGATATAGGATATAACATATAACGATATGCAGATATTGGATATAACTTATAACGATATCGACATATAGGATATAACGTATAACGATATGTAGATGTAGGATATAACGTATAACGTAATCTACATATAGGATATAACGTATAACGATACGTAGATATAGGATATAACGTATAACGTTATCTACATATAGGATATAACGTATAACGATACGTAGATATAGGATATAACGTATAACGATATGTAGACATAGGATATAACGTATAACGATATGTAGACATAGGATATAACGTATAACGATACGTAGACATAGTATATAACGTATAACGATACGTAGATATAGGATATAACGTATAACGATATACAGATATTGGATATAACGTATAACGATATCTACATATAGGATATATCGTATAGCGATACGTAGATATAGGATATAACGTATAACGTTATCTACATATACGATATAACGTATAACGATACGTAGATATAGGATATAACGTATAACGATATGTAGATATAGGATATAACGTATAACGATATGTAGATGTAGGATATAACGTATAACGCTACCTATATAGGATATAACGTATAACGATACGTAGATATAGGATACAACGTATAACGATACGTAGATATAGGATACAACGTATAACGATACGTAGATATAGGATACAACGTATAACGATATGTAGATATAGGATATAACGTATAACGATCTCGACATATAGGATATAACGTATAACGATATGTAGATGAAGGATATAACGTATAACGTTATCTGCATGTAGGATATAACGTATAACGGTACGTAGATATAGGATATAACGTATAACGATACGTAGATATAGTATATAACGTATAACGATATGTAGATATAGGATATAACGTATAACGATATCGATATACAGGATATAACGTATAACGATATGTAGATATAGTATATAACGTATAACGATATGTAGATATAGGATATAACGTATAACGATATCGATATACAGGATATAACGTAAAACGTTATCTACATATAGGATATAACGTAAAGCGATATGTAGATATAGGACATAACGTATAACGATATGTAGACATAGGATATAACGTATAACGATTCGTAGATATAGGATATAAGGTATAACGATATCTACATATAGGATATAACGTATAACTATATGTAGACGTAGGATATAACGTATAACGTTATCTACATATAGGATATAACGTATAACGATATGTAGACGTAGGATATAACGTATAACGTTATCTACATATAGGATATAACGTATAACGATTCGTAGATATAGGATATAACTTATATCGATATGTAGATATAGGATATAACGTACAACGATATGTAGTTATAGGATATAACGTATAACGATACGTAGATATAGGATATAACGTATAACGATATGTAGATGTAGGATAGAACGTATAACGATATCTACATATAGGATATAACGTATAACGATATGTAGACGTAGGATATAACGTATAACGATATGTAGATATAGGATATAACGTATAACGATATCTACATATAGGATATAACGTATAACGGTACGTAGACATAGTATATAACGTATAACGATATGTAGATGTAGGACATAACTTATAACGATATGCAGATATTGGATATAACTTATAACGATATCGACATATAGGATATAACGTATAACGATATGTAGATGTAGGATATAACGTATAACGTAATCTACATATAGGATATAACGTATAACGATACGTAGATATAGGATATAACGTATAACGATATGTAGATGTAGGACATAACTTATAACGATACGGAGATATAGGATATAACGTATAACGTTATCTACACATAGGATATAACGTATAACGATACGTAGATGTAGGATATAACGTATAACGACATGTAGACTTAGGATGTAACGTATAACGATATGTAGACATCGGATATGGCGTATAACGATACGTAGATATAGGATATAACGTATAACGATATCTACATATAGGATATAACGTATAACGATATGTAGACGTAGGATATAACGTATAATGTTATCTACATATACGATATAACGTATAACGATACGTAGATATAGGATATAACGTATAACGATACGTAGACATAGTATATAACGTATAACGATACGTAGATATAGGATATAACGTATAACGGTATGCAGATATTGGATATAACGTATAACGATATCTACATATAGGATATATCGTATAGCGATACGTAGATATAGGATATATCGTATAATGTTATCTACATATACGATATAATGTATAACGATACGTAGATATAGGATACAACGTATAGCCATACGTAGATGTAGGATACAACGTATAACGATATGTAGATATAATATATAACGTATAACGGTATCGACATATAGGATATAACGTATAACGATATGTAGATGTAGGATATAACGTATAACGTTATCTACATATAGGATATAACGTATAACGTTATCTACATATGGGATATAACGTATAACGATACGTAGATATAGTATACAACGTATAACGATACGTAGATATAGGATACAACGTATAACGATATGTAGATATAGGATATAACGTATAACGATATCGACATATAGGATATAACGTATAACGATATGTAGATGTAGGATATAACGTATAACGTTATCTACATATAATATATAACGTATAACGGTACGTAGATATAGGATATAACGTATAACGATACGTAGACATAGTATATAACGTATAACGAAATGTAGATATAGGATATAACGTATAAGGATATGCAGATATTGGATATAACGTATAACGATATCTACATATAGGATATATCCTATAGCGATACGTAGATATATGATATAACGTATAACGTTATCTACATATACGATATAACGTATAACGATACATAGATATAGGATATAACGTATAACGATATGTAGATATAGGATATAACGTATAACGATATGCAGATATTGGATATAACGTATAACGATATCTACATATAGGACATATCGTATAGCGATACGTAGATATAGGATATAACGTATAGCGTTATCTACATATACGATATAACGTATAACGATACGTAGATATAGGAAATAACGTATAACGATATGTAGATATAGGATATAACGTATAACGATATGTAGATGTAGGATATAACGTATAACGCTACCTATATAGGATATAACGTATAACGATACGTAGATATAGGATACAACGTATAACGATACGTAGATATAGGATACAACGTATAACGATACGTAGATATAGGATACAACGTATAACGATATGTAGATATAGGATATAACGTATAACGATCTCGACATATAGGATATAACGTATAACGATATGTAGATGAAGGATATAACGTATAACGTTATCTGCATGTAGGATATAACGTATAACGGTACGTAGATATAGGATATAACGTATAACGATACGTAGATATAGTATATAACGTATAACGATATGTAGATATAGGATATAACGTATAACGATATCGATATACAGGATATAACGTATAACGATATGTAGATGTAGGATATAACGTATAACATTATCTACATATAGGATATAACGTTAAACGATACGTAGATATAGGATATAACGTATAACGATATGCAGATATTGGATATAACGTATATCGATATGTAGATATACGATATAACGTATAACGATACGTAGATATAGGATATAACGTATAACGATATGTAGACATAGGATATAACGTATAACGATTCGTAGATATAGGATATAACGTAAAACGTTATCTACATATAGGATATAACGTAAAGCGATATGTAGATATAGGACATAACGTATAACGATATGTAGACATAGGATATAACGTATAACGATTCGTAGATATAGGATATAAGGTATAACGATATCTACATATAGGATATAACGTATAACTATATGTAGACGTAGGATATAACGTATAACGTTACCTACATATAGGATATAACGTATAACGATATGTAGACGTAGGATATAACGTATAACGTTATCTACATATAGGGTATAACGTATAACGTTTCGTAGATAAAGGATATAACGTATAACGATATGTAGATATAGGATATAACGTATAACGATATCGATATACAGGATATAACGTAAAACGTTATCTACATATAGGATATAACGTAAAGCGATATGTAGATATAGGACATAACGTATAACGATATGTAGACATAGGATATAACGTATAACGATTCGTAGATATAGGATATAAGGTATAACGATATCTACATATAGGATATAACGTATAACTATATGTAGACGTAGGATATAACGTATAACGTTATCTACATATAGGATATAACGTATAACGATATCTACACATAGGATATAACGTATAACGATACGTAGATGTAGGATATAACGTATAACGACATGTAGACATAGGATGTAACGTATAACGATATGTAGACATCGGATATGGCGTATAACGATACGTAGATATAGGATATAACGTATAACGATATCTACATATAGGATATAACGTATAACGATATGTAGACGTAGGATATAACGTATAATGTTATCTACATATACGATATAACGTATAACGATACGCAGATATAGGATATAACGTATAACGATACGTAGACATAGTATATAACGTATAACGATACGTAGATATAGGATATAACGTATAACGGTATGCAGATATTGGATATAACGTATAACGATATCTACATATAGGATATATCGTATAGCGATACGTAGATATAGGATATATCGTATAATGTTATCTACATATACGATATAATGTATAACGATACGTAGATATAGGATACAACGTATAGCGATACGTAGATGTAGGATACAACGTATAACGATATGTAGATATAATATATAACGTATAACGATATCGACATATAGGATATAACGTATAACGATATGTAGATGTAGGATATAACGTATAACGTTATCTACATATAGGATATAACGTATAACGTTATCTACATATGGGATATAACGTATAACGATACGTAGATATAGGATACAACGTATAACGATACGTAGATATAGGATACAACGTATAACGATATGTAGATATAGGATATAACGTATAACGATATCGACATATAGGATATAACGTATAACGATATGTAGATGTAGGATATAACGTATAACGTTATCTACATATAATATATAACGTATAACGGTACGTAGATATAGGATATAACGTATAACGATACGTAGACATAGTATATAACGTATAACGAAATGTAGATATAGGATATAACGTATAAGGATATGCAGATATTGGATATAACGTATAACGATATCTACATATAGGATATATCCTATAGCGATACGTAGATATATGATATAACGTATAACGTTATCTACATATACGATATAACGTATAACGATACGTAGATATAGGAAATAACGTATAACGATATGTAGATATAGGATATAACGTATAACGATATGTAGATGTAGGATATAACGTATAACGCTACCTATATAGGATATAACGTATAACGATACGTAGATATAGGATACAACGTATAACGATACGTAGATATAGGATACAACGTATAACGATACGTAGATATAGGATACAACGTATAACGATATGTAGATATAGGATATAACGTATAACGATCTCGACATATAGGATATAACGTATAACGATATGTAGATGAAGGATATAACGTATAACGTTATCTGCATGTAGGATATAACGTATAACGGTACGTAGATATAGGATATAACGTATAACGATACGTAGATATAGTATATAACGTATAACGATATGTAGATATAGGATATAACGTATAACGATATCGATATACAGGATATAACGTATAACGATATGTAGATGTAGGATATAACGTATAACATTATCTACATATAGGATATAACGTTAAACGATACGTAGATATAGGATATAACGTATAACGATATGCAGATATTGGATATAACGTATATCGATATGTAGATATACGATATAACGTATAACGATACGTAGATATAGTATATAACGTATAACGATATGTAGATATAGGATATAACGTATAACGATATCGATATACAGGATATAACGTAAAACGTTATCTACATATAGGATATAACGTAAAGCGATATGTAGATATAGGACATAACGTATAACGATATGTAGACATAGGATATAACGTATAACGATTCGTAGATATAGGATATAACTTATATCGATATGTAGATATAGGATATAACGTACAACGATATGTAGTTATAGGATATAACGTATAACGATACGTAGATATAGGATATAACGTATAACGATATGTAGATGTAGGATAGAACGTATAACGATATCTACATATAGGATATAACGTATAACGATATGTAGACGTAGGATATAACGTATAACGATATGTAGATATAGGATATAACGTATAACGATATCTACATATAGGATATAACGTATAACGGTACGTAGACATAGTATATAACGTATAACGATATGTAGATGTAGGACATAACTTATAACGATATGCAGATATTGGATATAACTTATAACGATATCGACATATAGGATATAACGTATAACGATATGTAGATGTAGGATATAACGTATAACGTAATCTACATATAGGATATAACGTATAACGATACGTAGATATAGGATATAACGTATAACGATATGTAGATGTAGGACATAACTTATAACGATACGGAGATATAGGATATAACGTATAACGTTATCTACACATAGGATATAACGTATAACGATACGTAGATGTAGGATATAACGTATAACGACATGTAGACATAGGATGTAACGTATAACGATATGTAGACATCGGATATGGCGTATAACGATACGTAGATATAGGATAAAACGTATAACGATATCTACATATAGGATATAACGTATAACGATATGTAGACGTAGGATATAACGTATAATGTTATCTACATATACGATATAACGTATAACGATACGTAGATATAGGATATAACGTATAACGATACGTAGACATAGTATATAACGTATAACGATACGTAGATATAGGATATAACGTATAACGGTATGCAGATATTGGATATAACGTATAACGATATCTACATATAGGATATATCGTATAGCGATACGTAGATATAGGATATATCGTATAATGTTATCTACATATACGATATAATGTATAACGATACGTAGATATAGGATACAACGTATAGCGATACGTAGATGTAGGATACAACGTATAACGATATGTAGATATAATATATAACGTATAACGATATCGACATATAGGATATAACGTATAACGATATGTAGATGTAGGATATAACGTATAACGTTATCTACATATAGGATATAACGTATAACGTTATCTACATATGGGATATAACGTATAACGATACGTAGATATAGTATACAACGTATAACGATACGTAGATATAGGATACAACGTATAACGATATGTAGATATAGGATATAACGTATAACGATATCGACATATAGGATATAACGTATAACGATATGTAGATGTAGGATATAACGTATAACGTTATCTACATATAATATATAACGTATAACGGTACGTAGATATAGGATATAACGTATAACGATACGTAGACATAGTATATAACGTATAACGAAATGTAGATATAGGATATAACGTATAAGGATATGCAGATATTGGATATAACGTATAACGATATCTACATATAGGATATATCCTATAGCGATACGTAGATATATGATATAACGTATAACGTTATCTACATATACGATATAACGTATAACGATACATAGATATAGGATATAACGTATAACGATATGTAGATATAGGATATATCGTATAACGATATGCAGATATTGGATATAACGTATAACGATATCTACATATAGGACATATCGTATAGCGATACGTAGATATAGGATATAACGTATAGCGTTATCTACATATACGATATAACGTATAACGATACGTAGATATAGGAAATAACGTATAACGATATGTAGATATAGGATATAACGTATAACGATATGTAGATGTAGGATATAACGTATAACGCTACCTATATAGGATATAACGTATAACGATACGTAGATATAGGATACAACGTATAACGATACGTAGATATAGGATACAACGTATAACGATACGTAGATATAGGATACAACGTATAACGATATGTAGATATAGGATATAACGTATAACGATCTCGACATATAGGATATAACGTATAACGATATGTAGATGAAGGATATAACGTATAACGTTATCTGCATGTAGGATATAACGTATAACGGTACGTAGATATAGGATATAACGTATAACGATACGTAGATATAGTATATAACGTATAACGATATGTAGATATAGGATATAACGTATAACGATATCGATATACAGGATATAACGTATAACGATATGTAGATGTAGGATATAACGTATAACATTATCTACATATAGGATATAACGTTAAACGATACGTAGATATAGGATATAACGTATAACGATATGCAGATATTGGATATAACGTATATCGATATGTAGATATACGATATAACGTATAACGATACGTAGATATAGGATATAACGTATAACATTATCTACATATAGGATATAACGTTAAACGATACGTAGATATAGGATATAACGTATAACGATATGCAGATATTGGATATAACGTATATCGATATGTAGATATACGATATAACGTATAACGATACGTAGATATAGGATATAACGTATAACGATATGTAGACATAGGATATAACGTATAACGATTCGTAGATATAGGATATAACGTAAAACGTTATCTACATATAGGATATAACGTAAAGCGATATGTAGATATAGGACATAACGTATAACGATATGTAGACATAGGATATAACGTATAAGGATTCGTAGATATAGGATATAAGGTATAACGATATCTACATATAGGATATAACGTATAACTATATGTAGACGTAGGATATAACGTATAACGTTACCTGCATATAGGATATAACGTATAACGATATGTAGACGTAGGATATAACGTATAACGTTATCTACATATAGGGTATAACGTATAACGTTTCGTAGATATAGGATATAACGTATAACGATATGTAGATATAGGATATAACGTATAACGATATCGATATACAGGATATAACGTAAAACGTTATCTACATATAGGATATAACGTAAAGCGATATGTAGATATAGGACATAACGTATAACGATATGTAGACATAGGATATAACGTATAACGATTCGTAGATATAGGATATAAGGTATAACGATATCTACATATAGGATATAACGTATAACTATATGTAGACGTAGGATATAACGTATAACGTTATCTACATATAGGATATAACGTATAACGATATGTAGACGTAGGATATAACGTATAACGTTATCTACATATAGGATATAACGTATAACGATTCGTAGATATAGGATATAACTTATATCGATATGTAGATATAGGATATAACGTACAACGATATGTAGTTATAGGATATAACGTATAACGATACGTAGATATAGGATATAACGTATAACGATATGTAGATGTAGGATAGAACGTATAACGATATCTACATATAGGATATAACGTATAACGATATGTAGACGTAGGATATAACGTATAACGATATGTAGATATAGGATATAACGTATAACGATATCTACATATAGGATATAACGTATAACGGTACGTAGACATAGTATATAACGTATAACGATATGTAGATGTAGGACATAACTTATAACGATATGCAGATATTGGATATAACTTATAACGATATCGACATATAGGATATAACGTATAACGATATGTAGATGTAGGATATAACGTATAACGTAATCTACATATAGGATATAACGTATAACGATACGTAGATATAGGATATAACGTATAACGATATGTAGATGTAGGACATAACTTATAACGATACGGAGATATAGGATATAACGTATAACGTTATCTACACATAGGATATAACGTATAACGATACGTAGATGTAGGATATAACGTATAACGACATGTAGACATAGGATGTAACGTATAACGATATGTAGACATCGGATATGGCGTATAACGATACGTAGATATAGGATATAACGTATAACGATATCTACATATAGGATATAACGTATAACGATATGTAGACGTAGGATATAACGTATAATGTTATCTACATATACGATATAACGTATAACGATACGTAGATATAGGATATAACGTATAACGATACGTAGACATAGTATATAACGTATAACGATACGTAGATATAGGATATAACGTATAACGGTATGCAGATATTGGATATAACGTATAACGATATCTACATATAGGATATATCGTATAGCGATACGTAGATATAGGATATATCGTATAATGTTATCTACATATACGATATAATGTATAACGATACGTAGATATAGGATACAACGTATAGCGATACGTAGATGTAGGATACAACGTATAACGATATGTAGATATAACATATAACGTATAACGATATCGACATATAGGATATAACGTATAACGATATGTAGATGTAGGATATAACGTATAACGTTATCTACATATAGGATATAACGTATAACGTTATCTACATATGGGATATAACGTATAACGATACGTAGATATAGGATACAACGTATAACGATACGTAGAGATAGGATACAACGTATAACGATATGTAGATATAGGATATAACGTATAACGATATGTAGATATAGGATATAACGTATAACGATATGTAGTTATAGGATATAACGTATAACGATACGTAGATATAGGATATAACGTATAACGATATGTAGATGTAGGATATAACGTATAACGATATCTACATATAGGATATAACGTATAACGAAATGTAGATATAGGATATAACGTATAAGGATATGCAGATATTGGATATAACGTATAACGATATCTACATATAGGATATATCGTATAGCGATACGTAGATATATGATATAACGTATAACGTTATCTACATATACGATATAACGTATAACGATACATAGATATAGGATATAACGTATAACGATATGTAGATATAGGATATAACGTATAACGATATGCAGATATTGGATATAACGTATAACGATATCTACATATAGGACATATCGTATAGCGATACGTAGATATAGGATATAACGTATAGCGTTATCTACATATACGATATAACGTATAACGATACGTAGATATAGGAAATAACGTATAACGATATGTAGATATAGGATATAACGTATAACGATATGTAGATGTAGGATATAACGTATAACGCTACCTATATAGGATATAACGTATAACGATACGTAGATATAGGATACAACGTATAACGATACGTAGATATAGGATACAACGTATAACGATACGTAGATATAGGATACAACGTATAACGATATGTAGATATAGGATATAACGTATAACGATCTCGACATATAGGATATAACGTATAACGATATGTAGATGAAGGATATAACGTATAACGTTATCTGCATGTAGGATATAACGTATAACGGTACGTAGATATAGGATATAACGTATAACGATACGTAGATATAGTATATAACGTATAACGATATGTAGATATAGGATATAACGTATAACGATATCGATATACAGGATATAACGTATAACGATATGTAGATGTAGGATATAACGTATAACATTATCTACATATAGGATATAACGTTAAACGATACGTAGATATAGGATATAACGTATAACGATATGCAGATATTGGATATAACGTATATCGATATGTAGATATACGATATAACGTATAACGATACGTAGATATAGGATATAACGTATAACGATATGTAGACATAGGATATAACGTATAACGATTCGTAGATATAGGATATAACGTAAAACGTTATCTACATATAGGATATAACGTAAAGCGATATGTAGATATAGGACATAACGTATAACGATATGTAGACATAGGATATAACGTATAACGATTCGTAGATATAGGATATAAGGTATAACGATATCTACATATAGGATATAACGTATAACTATATGTAGACGTAGGATATAACGTATAACGTTACCTACATATAGGATATAACGTATAACGATATGTAGACGTAGGATATAACGTATAACGTTATCTACATATAGGGTATAACGTATAACGTTTCGTAGATATAGGATATAACGTATAACGATATGTAGATATAGGTTATAACGTATAACGATATGTAGTTATAGGATATAACGTATAACGATACGTAGATATAGGATATAACGTATAACGATATGTAGATGTAGGATATAACGTATAACGATATCTACATATAGGATATAACGTATAACGATATGTAGACGTAGGATATAACGTATAACGATATGTAGATATAGGATATAACGTATAACGATATCTACATATAGGATATAACGTATAACGATACGTAGATATAGGATATAACGTATAACGATATGAAGATATAGGATATAACGTACAACGATATGTAGATGTAGGATATAACGTATAACATTATCTACATATAGGATATAACGTTAAACGATACGTAGATATAGGATATAACGTATAACGATATGCAGATATTGGATATAACGTATATCGATATGTAGATATAGGATAATACGTATAACGATACGTAGATATAGGATATAACGTATAACGATATGTAGACATAGGATATAACGTATAACGATTCGTAGATATAGGATATAACGTAAAACGTTATCTACATATAGGATATGACGTAAAGCGATATGTAGATATAGGACATAACGTATAACGATATGTAGACATAGGATATAACGTATAACGATTCGTAGATATAGGATATAATGTATAACGATATCTACATATAGGATATAACGTATAACTATATGTAGACGTAGGATATAACGTATAACGTTACCTACATATAGGATATAACGTATAACGATATGTAGACGTAGGATATAACGTATAACGTTATCTACATATAGGGTATAACGTATAACGTTTCGTAGATATAGGATATAACGTATAACGATATGTAGTTATAGGATATAACGTATAACGTTTCGTAGATATAGGATATAACGTATAACGATATGTAGATATAGGATATAACGTATAACGATATGTAGTTATAGGATATAACGTATAACGATACGTAGATATAGGATATAACGTATAACGATATGTAGATGTAGGATATAACGTATAACGATATCTACATATAGGATATAACGTATAACGATATGTAGACGTAGGATATAACGTATAACGATATGTAGATATAGGATATAACGTATAACGGTATCTACATATAGGATATAACGTATAACGGTACGTAGTCTTAGTATATAACGTATAACGATATGTAGATATAGGATATAACGTATAACGATATGCAGATATTGGATATAACTTATAACGATATCGACATATAGGATATAACGTATAACGATATGTAGATGTAGGATATAACGTATAACGTAATCTACATGTAGGATATAACGTATAACGATACGTAGATATAGGATATAACGTATAACGTTATCTACATATAGGATATAACGTATAACGATACGTAGATATAGGATATAACGTATAACGATATGTAGACATAGGATATAACGTATAACGCTATGTAGACATAGGATATAACGTATAACGATATGTAGACGTAGGATATAACGTATAACGATATGTAGACATAGGATATAACGTATAACGATTCGTAGATATAGGATATAACGTATAACGATATGTAGATATAGTATATAACGTTAAACGATACGTAGATATAGGATATAACGTATAACGATATGCAGATATTGGATATAACGTATATCGATATGTAGATATAGGATATAACGTATAACGATACGTAGATATAGGATATAACGTATAACGATATGTAGACATAGGATATAACGTATAACGATTCGTAGATATAGGATATAACGTAAAACGTTATCTACATATAGGATATGACGTAAAGCGATATGTAGATATAGGACATAACGTATAACGATATGTAGACATAGGATATAACGTATAACGATTCGTAGATATAGGATATAATGTATAACGATATGTACATATAGGATATAACGTATAACTATATGTAGACGTAGGATATAACGTATAACGTTACCTACATATAGGATATAACGTATAACGATATGTAGACGTAGGATATAACGTATAACGTTATCTACATATAGGGTATAACGTATAACGTTTCGTAGATATAGGATATAACGTATAACGATATGTAGATATAGGATATAACGTATAACGATATGTAGTTATAGGATATAACGTATAACGTTTCGTAGATATAGGATATAACGTATAACGATATGTAGATATAGGATATAACGTATAACGATATGTAGTTATAGGATATAACGTATAACGATACGTAGATATAGGATATAACGTATAACGATATGTAGATGTAGGATATAACGTATAACGATATCTACATATAGGATATAACGTATAACGATATGTAGACGTAGGATATAACGTATAACGATATGTAGATATAGGATATAACGTATAACGGTATCTACATATAGGATATAACGTATAACGGTACGTAGTCATAGTATATAACGTATAACGATATGTAGATATAGGATATAACGTATAACGATATGCAGATATTGGATATAACTTATAACGATATCGACATATAGGATATAACGTATAACGATATGTAGATGTAGGATATAACGTATAACGTAATCTACATGTAGGATATAACGTATAACGATACGTAGATATAGGATATAACGTATAACGTTATCTACATATAGGATATAACGTATAACGATACGTAGATATAGGATATAACGTATAACGATATGTAGACATAGGATATAACGTATAACGCTATGTAGACATAGGATATAACGTATAACGATATGTAGACGTAGGATATAACGTATAACGATATGTAGATATAGGATATAACGTATAACGATTCGTAGATATAGGATATAACGTATAACGATATGTAGATATAGTATATAACGTAAAACGTTATCTGCATATAGGATATAGCGTATAACGATACGTAGATATAGGATATAACGTATAACGATATGAAGATATAGGATATAACGTATAACGATATGTAGATGTAAGATATAACGTATAACGATATGTAGATGTAGGATATAACGTATAACGATATCTACAGATAGGATATAACGTATAACGATATGTAGACGTAGGATATAACGTATAACGTTATCTACATATAGGATATAACGTATAACGATATGTAGACGTAGGATATAACGTATAACGTTATCTACATATAGGATATAACGTATAACGATTCGTAGATATATTATATAACGTATATCGATATGTAGATATAGGATATAACGTATAACGATATGTAGTTATAGGATATAACGTATAACGATACGTAGATATAGGATATAACGTATAACGATATGTAGACATAGTATATAACGTATAACGATATGTAGATATAGGATATAACGTATAACGATATGCAGATATTGGATATAACTTATAACGATATCGACATATAGGATATAACGTATAACGATATGTAGATGTAGGATATAACGTATAACGTAATCTACATATAGGATATAACGTATAACGATACGTAGATATAGGATATAACGTATAACGTTATCTACATATAGGATATAACGTATAACGATACGTAGATATAGGATATAACGTATAACGATATGTAGACGTAGGATATAACGTATAACGATATGTAGATATAGGATATAACGTATAACGATATCTACATATAGGATATAACGTATAACGGTACGTAGACATAGTATATAACGTATAACGATATGTAGATATAGGATATAACGTATAACGATATGCAGATATTGGATATAACTTATAACGATATCGACATATAGGATATAACGTATAACGATATGTAGATGTAGGATATAACGTATAACGATATGTAGATGTAGGATATAACGTATAACGTAATCTACATATAGGATATAACGTATAACGATACGTAGATATAGGATATAACGTATAACGATATGTAGACATAGGATATAACGTATAACGATATGTAGACATAGGATATAACGTATAACGATATGTAGACGTAGGATATAACGTATAACGATATGTAGATATAGGATATAACGTATAACGATACGTAGATATAGGATATAACGTATAACGATATGTAGATATAGGATATAACGTATAACGATTCGTAGATATAGGATATAACGTATAACGATACGTAGATATAGCATATAACGTATAACGACATGTAGACATAGGATATAACGTATAACGACATGTAGACATAGGATATGGCGTATAACGATACGTAGGTATAGGATATAACGTATAACGATATCTAGATATAGGATATAACGTATAACGATATGTAGACGTAGGATATAACGTATAACGTTATCTACATATACGATATAACGTATAACGATACGTAGATATAGGATATAACGTATAACGATACGTAGACATAGTATATAACGTATAACGATACGTAGATATAGGATATAACGTATAACGGTATGCAGATATTGGATATAACGTATAACGATATCTACATATAGGATATATCGTATAGCGATACGTAGATATAGGATATAACGTATAATGTTATCTACATATACGATATAACGTATAACGATACGTAGATATAGGATACAACGTATAACGATACGTAGATATAGGATACAACGTATAACGATATGTAGATATAGGATATAACTTATAACGATATCGACATATAGGATGTAACGTATAACGATATGTAGATGTAGGATATAACGTATAACGTTATCTACATATAGGATATAACGTATAACGTTATCTACATATAGGATATGACGTATAACGATACGTAGATATAGGATACAACGTATAACGATACGTAGATATAGGATACAACGTATAACGATATGTAGATATAGGATATAACGTATAACGATATCGACATATAGGATATAACGTATAACGATATGTAGATGTAGGATATAACGTATAACGTTATCTACATATAGGATATAACGTATAACGATACGTAGATATAGGATACAACGTATAACGATACGTAGATATAGGATATAACGTATAACGATATGTAGACATAGGATATAACGTATAACGATATGTAGACATAGGATATAACGTATAACGATATGTAGACGTAGGATATAACGAATAACGATATGTAGATATAGGATATAACGTATAACGATTCGTAGATATAGGATATAACGTATAACGATATGTAGACATAGGATATAACGTATAACGATATGTAGACGTAGGATATAACGAAGAACGATATGTAGATATAGGATATAACGTATAACGATTCGTAGATATAGTATATAACGTAAAACGTTATCTACATATAGGATATAGCGTATAACGATACCTAGATATAGGATATAACGTATAACGATACGTAGACATAGTATATAACGTATAACGATACGTAGATATAGGATATAACGTATAACGGTATGCAGATATTGGATATAACGTATAACGATATGTAGTTATAGGATATAACGTATAACGTTTCGTAGATATAGGATATAACGTATAACGATATGTAGATATAGGATATAACGTATAACGATATGTAGTTATAGGATATAACGTATAACGATACGTAGATATAGGATATAACGTATAACGATATGTAGATGTAGGACATAACTTATAACGATACGGAGATATAGGATATAACGTATAACGTTATCTACTCATAGGATATAACGTATAACGATACGTAGATGTAGGATATAACGTATAACGACATGTAGACATAGGATGTAACGTATAACGATATGTAGACATCGGATATGGCGTATAACGATACGTAGATATAGGATATAACGTATAACGATATCTACATATAGGATATAACGTATAACGATATGTAGACGTAGGATATAACGTATAATGTTATCTACATATACGATATAACGTATAACGATACGTAGATATAGGATATAACGTATAACGATACGTAGACATAGTATATAACGTATAACGATACGTAGATATAGGATATAACGTATAACGGTATGCAGATATTGGATATAACGTATAACGATATCTACATATAGGATATATCGTATAGCGATACGTAGATATAGGATATATCGTATAATGTTATCTACATATACGATATAATGTATAACGATACGTAGATATAGGATACAACGTATAGCGATACGTAGATGTAGGATACAACGTATAACGATATGTAGATATAATATATAACGTATAACGATATCGACATATAGGATATAACGTATAACGATATGTAGATGTAGGATATAACGTATAACGTTATCTACATATAGGATATAACGTATAACGTTATCTACATATGGGATATAACGTATAACGATACGTAGATATAGGATACAACGTATAACGATACGTAGATATAGGATACAACGTATAACGATATGTAGATATAGGATATAACGTATAACGATATCGACATATAGGATATAACGTATAACGATATGTAGATGTAGGATATAACGTATAACGTTATCTACATATAATATATAACGTATAACGGTACGTAGATATAGGATATAACGTATAACGATACGTAGACATAGTATATAACGTATAACGAAATGTAGATATAGGATATAACGTATAAGGATATGCAGATATTGGATATAACGTATAACGATATCTACATATAGGATATATCCTATAGCGATACGTAGATATATGATATACCGTATAACGTTATCTACATATACGATATAACGTATAACGATACATAGATATAGGATATAACGTATAACGATATGTAGATATAGGATATAACGTATAACGATATGCAGATATTGGATATAACGTATAACGATATCTACATATAGGACATATCGTATAGCGATACGTAGATATAGGATATAACGTATAGCGTTATCTACATATACGATATAACGTATAACGATACGTAGATATAGGAAATAACGTATAACGATATGTAGATATAGGATATAACGTATAACGATATGTAGATGTAGGATATAACGTATAACGCTACCTATATAGGATATAACGTATAACGATACGTAGATATAGGATACAACGTATAACGATATGTAGATATAGGACATAACGTATAACGATATGTAGACATAGGATATAACGTATAACGATTCGTAGATATAGGATATAAGGTATAACGATATCTACATATAGGATATAACGTATAACTATATGTAGACGTAGGATATAACGTATAACGTTATCTACATATAGGATATAACGTATAACGATATGTAGACTTAGGATATAACGTATAACGTTATCTACATATAGGATATAACGTATAACGATTCGTAGATATAGGATATAACTTATATCGATATGTAGATATAGGATATAACGTACAACGATATGTAGTTATAGGATATAACGTATAACGATACGTAGATATAGGATATAACGTATGACGATATGTAGATGTAGGATAGAACGTATAACGATATCTACATATAGGATATAACGTATAACGATATGTAGACGTAGGATATAACGTATAACGATATGTAGATATAGGATATAACGTATAACGATATCTACATATAGGATATAACGTATAACGGTACGTAGACATAGTATATAACGTATAACGATATGTAGATGTAGGACATAACTTATAACGATATGCAGATATTGGATATAACTTATAACGATATCGACATATAGGATATAACGTATAACGATATGTAGATGTAGGATATAACGTATAACGTAATCTACATATAGGATATAACGTATAACGATACGTAGATATAGGATATAACGTATAACGATATGTAGATGTAGGACATAACTTATAACGATACGGAGATATAGGATATAACGTATAACGTTATCTACACATAGGATATAACGTATAACGATACGTAGATGTAGGATATAACGTATAACGACATGTAGACATAGGATGTAACGTATAACGATATGTAGACATCGGATATGGCGTATAACGATACGTAGATATAGGATATAACGTATAACGATATCTACATATAGGATATAACGTATAACGATATGTAGACGTAGGATATAACGTATAACGATATGTAGATATAGGATATAACGTATAACGATATCTACATATAGGATATAACGTATAACGGTACGTAGACATAGTATATAACGTATAACGATATGTAGATGTAGGACATAACTTATAACGATATGCAGATATTGGATATAACTTATAACGATATCGACATATAGGATATAACGTATAACGATATGTAGATGTAGGATATAACGTATAACGTTATCTACATATAGGGTATAACGTATAACGTTTCGTAGATATAGGATATAACGTATAACGATATGTAGATATAGGATATAACGTATAACGATATGTAGTTATAGGATATAACGTATAACGTTTCGTAGATATAGGATATAACGTATAACGATATGTAGATATAGGATATAACGTATAACGATATGTAGTTATAGGATATAACGTATAACGATACGTAGATATAGGATATAACGTATAACGATATGTAGATGTAGGATATAACGTATAACGATATCTACATATAGGATATAACGTATAACGATATGTAGACGTAGGATATAACGTATAACGATATGTAGATATAGGATATAACGTATAACGGTATCTACATATAGGATATAACGTATAACGGTACGTAGTCATAGTATATAACGTATAACGATATGTAGATATAGGATATAACGTATAACGATATGCAGATATTGGATATAACTTATAACGATATCGACATATAGGATATAACGTATAACGATATGTAGATGTAGGATATAACGTATAACGTAATCTACATGTAGGATATAACGTATAACGATACGTAGATATAGGATATAACGTATAACGTTATCTACATATAGGATATAACGTATAACGATACGTAGATATAGGATATAACGTATAACGATATGTAGACATAGGATATAACGTATAACGCTATGTAGACATAGGATATAACGTATAACGATATGTAGACGTAGGATATAACGTATAACGATATGTAGATATAGGATATAACGTATAACGATTCGTAGATATAGGATATAACGTATAACGATATGTAGATATAGTATATAACGTAAAACGTTATCTACATATAGGATATAGCGTATAACGATACGTAGATATAGGATATAACGTATAACGATATGAAGATATAGGATATAACGTATAACGATATGTAGATGTAAGATATAACGTATAACGATATGTAGATGTAGGATATAACGTATAACGATATCTACAGATAGGATATAACGTATAACGATATGTAGACGTAGGATATAACGTATAACGTTATCTACATATAGGATATAACGTATAACGATATGTAGACGTAGGATATAACGTATAACGTTATCTACATATAGGATATAACGTATAACGATTCGTAGATATAGGATATAACGTATATCGATATGTAGATATAGGATATAACGTATAACGATATGTAGTTATAGGATATAACGTATAACGATACGTAGATATAGGATATAACGTATAACGATATGTAGACATAGTATATAACGTATAACGATATGTAGATATAGGATATAACGTATAACGATATGCAGATATTGGATATAACTTATAACGATATCGACATATAGGATATAACGTATAACGATATGTAGATGTAGGATATAACGTATAACGTAATCTACATATAGGATATAACGTATAACGATACGTAGATATAGGATATAACGTATAACGTTATCTACATATAGGATATAACGTATAACGATACGTAGATATAGGATATAACGTATAACGATATGTAGACGTAGGATATAACGTATAACGATATGTAGATATAGGATATAACGTATAACGATATCTACATATAGGATATAACGTATAACGGTACGTAGACATAGTATATAACGTATAACGATATGTAGATATAGGATATAACGTATAACGATATGCAGATATTGGATATAACTTATAACGATATCGACATATAGGATATAACGTATAACGATATGTAGATGTAGGATATAACGTATAACGATATGTAGATGTAGGATATAACGTATAACGTAATCTACATATAGGATATAACGTATAACGATACGTAGATATAGGATATAACGTATAACGATATGTAGACATAGGATATAACGTATAACGATATGTAGACATAGGATATAACGTATAACGATATGTAGACGTAGGATATAACGTATAACGATATGTAGATATAGGATATAACGTATAACGATACGTAGATATAGGATATAACGTATAACGATATGTAGATATAGGATATAACGTATAACGATTCGTAGATATAGGATATAACGTATAACGATACGTAGATATAGCATATAACGTATAACGACATGTAGACATAGGATATAACGTATAACGATATGTAGACATAGGATATGGCGTATAACGATACGTAGGTATAGGATATAACGTATAACGATATCTAGATATAGGATATAACGTATAACGATATGTAGACGTAGGATATAACGTATAACGTTATCTACATATACGATATAACGTATAACGATACGTAGATATAGGATATAACGTATAACGATACGGAGACATAGTATATAACGTATAACGATACGTAGATATAGGATATAACGTATAACGGTATGCAGATATTGGATATAACGTATAACGATATCTACATATAGGATATATCGTATAGCGATACGTAGATATAGGATATAACGTATAATGTTATCTACATATACGA
Organism: Bombus hortorum; assembly: GCA_905332935.1. Classification (NCBI taxonomy): domain Eukaryota; kingdom Metazoa; phylum Arthropoda; class Insecta; order Hymenoptera; family Apidae; genus Bombus; species Bombus hortorum. The sequence continues at coordinate 18,516,111 of HG995192.1, forward strand.
TATAACGTATAACGATACGTAGATATAGGATACAACGTATAACGATACGTAGATATAGGATACAACGTATAACGATATGTAGATATAGGATATAACTTATAACGATATCGACATATAGGATGTAACGTATAACGATATGTAGATGTAGGATATAACGTATAACGTTATCTACATATAGGATATAACGTATAACGTTATCTACATATAGGATATGACGTATAACGATACGTAGATATAGGATACAACGTATAACGATACGTAGATATAGGATACAACGTATAACGATATGTAGATATAGGATATAACGTATAACGATATCGACATATAGGATATAACGTATAACGATATGTAGATGTAGGATATAACGTATAACGTTATCTACATATAGGATATAACGTATAACGATACGTAGATATAGGATACAACGTATAACGATACGTAGATATAGGATATAACGTATAACGATATGTAGACATAGGATATAACGTATAACGATATGTAGACATAGGATATAACGTATAACGATATGTAGACGTAGGATATAACGAATAACGATATGTAGATATAGGATATAACGTATAACGATTCGTAGATATAGGATATAACGTATAACGATATGTAGACATAGGATATAACGTATAACGATATGTAGACGTAGGATATAACGAATAACGATATGTAGATATAGGATATAACGTATAACGATTCGTAGATATAGTATATAACGTAAAACGTTATCTACATATAGGATATAGCGTATAACGATACGTAGATATAGGATATAACGTATAACGATACGTAGACATAGTATATAACGTATAACGATACGTAGATATAGGATATAACGTATAACGGTATGCAGATATTGGATATAACGTATAACGATATGTAGTTATAGGATATAACGTATAACGTTTCGTAGATATAGGATATAACGTATAACGATATGTAGATATAGGATATAACGTATAACGATATGTAGTTATAGGATATAACGTATAACGATACGTAGATATAGGATATAACGTTTAACGATATGTAGATGTAGGACATAACTTATAACGATACGGAGATATAGGATATAACGTATAACGTTATCTACACATAGGATATAACGTATAACGATACGTAGATGTAGGATATAACGTATAACGACATGTAGACATAGGATGTAACGTATAACGATATGTAGACGTCGGATATGGCGTATAACGATACGTAGATATAGGATATAACGTATAACGATATCTACATATAGGATATAACGTATAACGATATGTAGACGTAGGATATAACGTATAATGTTATCTACATATACGATATAACGTATAACGATACGTAGATATAGGATATAACGTATAACGATACGTAGACATAGTATATAACGTATAACGATACGTAGATATAGGATATAACGTATAACGGTATGCAGATATTGGATATAACGTATAACGATATCTACATATAGGATATATCGTATAGCGATACGTAGATATAGGATATATCGTATAATGTTATCTACATATACGATATAATGTATAACGATACGTAGATATAGGATACAACGTATAGCGATACGTAGATGTAGGATACAACGTATAACGATATGTAGATATAATATATAACGTATAACGATATCGACATATAGGATATAACGTATAACGATATGTAGATGTAGGATATAACGTATAACGTTATCTACATATAGGATATAACGTATAACGTTATCTACATATACGATATAACGTATAACGATACGTAGATATAGGATACAACGTATAACGATACGTAGATATAGGATACAACGTATAACGATATGTAGATATAGGATATAACTTATAACGATATCGACATATAGGATGTAACGTATAACGATATGTAGATGTAGGATATAACGTATAACGTTATCTACATATAGGATATAACGTATAACGTTATCTACATATAGGATATGACGTATAACGATACGTAGATATAGGATACAACGTATAACGATACGTAGATATAGGATACAACGTATAACGATATGTAGATATAGGATATAACGTATAACGATATCGACATATAGGATATAACGTATAACGATATGTAGATGTAGGATATAACGTATAACGTTATCTACATATAGGATATAACGTATAACGATACGTAGATATAGGATACAACGTATAACGATACGTAGATATAGGATATAACGTATAACGATATGTAGACATAGGATATAACGTATAACGATATGTAGACATAGGATATAACGTATAACGATATGTAGACGTAGGATATAACGAATAACGATATGTAGATATAGGATATAACGTATAACGATTCGTAGATATAGGATATAACGTATAACGATATGTAGACATAGGATATAACGTATAACGATATGTAGACGTAGGATATAACGAAGAACGATATGTAGATATAGGATATAACGTATAACGATTCGTAGATATAGTATATAACGTAAAACGTTATCTACATATAGGATATAGCGTATAACGATACGTAGATATAGGATATAACGTATAACGATACGTAGACATAGTATATAACGTATAACGATACGTAGATATAGGATATAACGTATAACGGTATGCAGATATTGGATATAACGTATAACGATATGTAGTTATAGGATATAACGTATAACGTTTCGTAGATATAGGATATAACGTATAACGATATGTAGATATAGGATATAACGTATAACGATATGTAGTTATAGGATATAACGTATAACGATACGTAGATATAGGATATAACGTTTAACGATATGTAGATGTAGGACATAACTTATAACGATACGGAGATATAGGATATAACGTATAACGTTATCTACACATAGGATATAACGTATAACGATACGTAGATGTAGGATATAACGTATAACGACATGTAGACATAGGATGTAACGTATAACGATATGTAGACGTCGGATATGGCGTATAACGATACGTAGATATAGGATATAACGTATAACGATATCTACATATAGGATATAACGTATAACGATATGTAGACGTAGGATATAACGTATAATGTTATCTACATATACGATATAACGTATAACGATACGTAGATATAGGATATAACGTATAACGATACGTAGACATAGTATATAACGTATAACGATACGTAGATATAGGATATAACGTATAACGGTATGCAGATATTGGATATAACGTATAACGATATCTACATATAGGATATATCGTATAGCGATACGTAGATATAGGATATATCGTATAATGTTATCTACATATACGATATAATGTATAACGATACGTAGATATAGGATACAACGTATAGCGATACGTAGATGTAGGATACAACGTATAACGATATGTAGATATAATATATAACGTATAACGATATCGACATATAGGATATAACGTATAACGATATGTAGATGTAGGATATAACGTATAACGTTATCTACATATAGGATATAACGTATAACGTTATCTACATATGGGATATAACGTATAACGATACGTAGATATAGGATACAACGTATAACGATACGTAGATATAGGATACAACGTATAACGATATGTAGATATAGGATATAACGTATAACGATCTCGACATATAGGATATAACGTATAACGATATGTAGATGAAGGATATAACGTATAACGTTATCTGCATGTAGGATATAACGTATAACGTTATCTACATATAGGATATAACGTATAACGATACGTAGATATAGGATATAACGTATAACGATATGTAGACATAGGATATAACGTATAACGCTATGTAGACATAGGATATAACGTATAACGATATGTAGACGTAGGATATAACGTATAACGATATGTAGATATAGGATATAACGTATAACGATTCGTAGATATAGGATATAACGTATAACGATATGTAGATATAGTATATAACGTAAAACGTTATCTACATATAGGATATAGCGTATAACGATACGTAGATATAGGATATAACGTATAACGATATGAAGATATAGGATATAACGTATAACGATATGTAGATGTAAGATATAACGTATAACGATATGTAGATGTAGGATATAACGTATAACGATATCTACAGATAGGATATAACGTATAACGATATGTAGACGTAGGATATAACGTATAACGTTATCTACATATAGGATATAACGTATAACGATATGTAGACGTAGGATATAACGTATAACGTTATCTACATATAGGATATAACGTATAACGATTCGTAGATATAGGATATAACGTATATCGATATGTAGATATAGGATATAACGTATAACGATATGTAGTTATAGGATATAACGTATAACGATACGTAGATATAGGATATAACGTATAACGATATGTAGACATAGTATATAACGTATAACGATATGTAGATATAGGATATAACGTATAACGATATGCAGATATTGGATATAACTTATAACGATATCGACATATAGGATATAACGTATAACGATATGTAGATGTAGGATATAACGTATAACGTAATCTACATATAGGATATAACGTATAACGATACGTAGATATAGGATATAACGTATAACGTTATCTACATATAGGATATAACGTATAACGATACGTAGATATAGGATATAACGTATAACGATATGTAGACGTAGGATATAACGTATAACGATATGTAGATATAGGATATAACGTATAACGATATCTACATATAGGATATAACGTATAACGGTACGTAGACATAGTATATAACGTATAACGATATGTAGATATAGGATATAACGTATAACGATATGCAGATATTGGATATAACTTATAACGATATCGACATATAGGATATAACGTATAACGATATGTAGATGTAGGATATAACGTATAACGATATGTAGATGTAGGATATAACGTATAACGTAATCTACATATAGGATATAACGTATAACGATACGTAGATATAGGATATAACGTATAACGATATGTAGACATAGGATATAACGTATAACGATATGTAGACATAGGATATAACGTATAACGATATGTAGACGTAGGATATAACGTATAACGATATGTAGATATAGGATATAACGTATAACGATACGTAGATATAGGATATAACGTATAACGATATGTAGATATAGGATATAACGTATAACGATTCGTAGATATAGGATATAACGTATAACGATACGTAGATATAGCATATAACGTATAACGACATGTAGACATAGGATATAACGTATAACGATATGTAGACATAGGATATGGCGTATAACGATACGTAGGTATAGGATATAACGTATAACGATATCTAGATATAGGATATAACGTATAACGATATGTAGACGTAGGATATAACGTATAACGTTATCTACATATACGATATAACGTATAACGATACGTAGATATAGGATATAACGTATAACGATACGGAGACATAGTATATAACGTATAACGATACGTAGATATAGGATATAACGTATAACGGTATGCAGATATTGGATATAACGTATAACGATATCTACATATAGGATATATCGTATAGCGATACGTAGATATAGGATATAACGTATAATGTTATCTACATATACGATATAACGTATAACGATACGTAGATATAGGATACAACGTATAACGATACGTAGATATAGGATACAACGTATAACGATATGTAGATATAGGATATAACTTATAACGATATCGACATATAGGATGTAACGTATAACGATATGTAGATGTAGGATATAACGTATAACGTTATCTACATATAGGATATAACGTATAACGTTATCTACATATAGGATATGACGTATAACGATACGTAGATATAGGATACAACGTATAACGATACGTAGATATAGGATACAACGTATAACGATATGTAGATATAGGATATAACGTATAACGATATCGACATATAGGATATAACGTATAACGATATGTAGATGTAGGATATAACGTATAACGTTATCTACATATAGGATATAACGTATAACGATACGTAGATATAGGATACAACGTATAACGATACGTAGATATAGGATATAACGTATAACGATATGTAGACATAGGATATAACGTATAACGATATGTAGACATAGGATATAACGTATAACGATATGTAGACGTAGGATATAACGAATAACGATATGTAGATATAGGATATAACGTATAACGATTCGTAGATATAGGATATAACGTATAACGATATGTAGACATAGGATATAACGTATAACGATATGTAGACGTAGGATATAACGAAGAACGATATGTAGATATAGGATATAACGTATAACGATTCGTAGATATAGTATATAACGTAAAACGTTATCTACATATAGGATATAGCGTATAACGATACGTAGATATAGGATATAACGTATAACGATACGTAGACATAGTATATAACGTATAACGATACGTAGATATAGGATATAACGTATAACGGTATGCAGATATTGGATATAACGTATAACGATATGTAGTTATAGGATATAACGTATAACGTTTCGTAGATATAGGATATAACGTATAACGATATGTAGATATAGGATATAACGTATAACGATATGTAGTTATAGGATATAACGTATAACGATACGTAGATATAGGATATAACGTTTAACGATATGTAGATGTAGGACATAACTTATAACGATACGGAGATATAGGATATAACGTATAACGTTATCTACACATAGGATATAACGTATAACGATACGTAGATGTAGGATATAACGTATAACGACATGTAGACATAGGATGTAACGTATAACGATATGTAGACGTCGGATATGGCGTATAACGATACGTAGATATAGGATATAACGTATAACGATATCTACATATAGGATATAACGTATAACGATATGTAGACGTAGGATATAACGTATAATGTTATCTACATATACGATATAACGTATAACGATACGTAGATATAGGATATAACGTATAACGATACGTAGACATAGTATATAACGTATAACGATACGTAGATATAGGATATAACGTATAACGGTATGCAGATATTGGATATAACGTATAACGATATCTACATATAGGATATATCGTATAGCGATACGTAGATATAGGATATATCGTATAATGTTATCTACATATACGATATAATGTATAACGATACGTAGATATAGGATACAACGTATAGCGATACGTAGATGTAGGATACAACGTATAACGATATGTAGATATAATATATAACGTATAACGATATCGACATATAGGATATAACGTATAACGATATGTAGATGTAGGATATAACGTATAACGTTATCTACATATAGGATATAACGTATAACGTTATCTACATATGGGATATAACGTATAACGATACGTAGATATAGGATACAACGTATAACGATACGTAGATATAGGATACAACGTATAACGATATGTAGATATAGTATATAACGTATAACGATATCGACATATAGGATATAACGTATAACGATATGTAGATGTAGGATATAACGTATAACGTTATCTACATATAATATATAACGTATAACGGTACGTAGATATAGGATATAACGTATAACGATACGTAGACATAGTATATAACGTATAACGAAATGTAGATATAGGATATAACGTATAAGGATATGCAGATATTGGATATAACGTATAACGATATCTACATATAGGATATATCCTATAGCGATACGTAGATATATGATATAACGTATAACGTTATCTACATATACGATATAACGTATAACGATACATAGATATAGGATATAACGTATAACGATATGTAGATATAGGATATAACGTATAACGATATGCAGATATTGGATATAACGTATAACGATATCTACATATAGGACATATCGTATAGCGATACGTAGATATAGGATATAACGTATAGCGTTATCTACATATACGATATAACGTATAACGATACGTAGATATAGGAAATAACGTATAACGATATGTAGATATAGGATATAACGTATAACGATATGTAGATGTAGGATATAACGTATAACGCTACCTATATAGGATATAACGTATAACGATACGTAGATATAGGATACAACGTATAACGATACGTAGATATAGGATACAACGTATAACGATACGTAGATATAGGATACAACGTATAACGATATGTAGATATAGGATATAACGTATAACGATCTCGACATATAGGATATAACGTATAACGATATGTAGATGAAGGATATAACGTATAACGTTATCTGCATGTAGGATATAACGTATAACGGTACGTAGATATAGGATATAACGTATAACGATACGTAGATATAGTATATAACGTATAACGATATGTAGATATAGGATATAACGTATAACGATATCGATATACAGGATATAACGTATAACGATATGTAGATGTAGGATATAACGTATAACATTATCTACATATAGGATATAACGTTAAACGATACGTAGATATAGGATATAACGTATAACGATATGCAGATATTGGATATAACGTATATCGATATGTAGATATACGATATAACGTATAACGATACGTAGATATAGGATATAACGTATAACGATATGTAGACATAGGATATAACGTATAACGATTCGTAGATATAGGATATAACGTAAAACGTTATCTACATATAGGATATAACGTAAAGCGATATGTAGATATAGGACATAACGTATAACGATATGTAGACATAGGATATAACGTATAACGATTCGTAGATATAGGATATAAGGTATAACGATATCTACATATAGGATATAACGTATAACTATATGTAGACGTAGGATATAACGTATAACGTTATCTACATATAGGATATAACGTATAACGATATGTAGACGTAGGATATAACGTATAACGTTATCTACATATAGGATATAACGTATAACGATTCGTAGATATAGGATATAACTTATATCGATATGTAGATATAGGATATAACGTACAACGATATGTAGTTATAGGATATAACGTATAACGATACGTAGATATAGGATATAACGTATAACGATATGTAGATGTAGGATAGAACGTATAACGATATCTACATATAGGATATAACGTATAACGATATGTAGACGTAGGATATAACGTATAACGATATGTAGATATAGGATATAACGTATAACGATATCTACATATAGGATATAACGTATAACGGTACGTAGACATAGTATATAACGTATAACGATATGTAGATGTAGGACATAACTTATAACGATATGCAGATATTGGATATAACTTATAACGATATCGACATATAGGATATAACGTATAACGATATGTAGATGTAGGATATAACGTATAACGTAATCTACATATAGGATATAACGTATAACGATACGTAGATATAGGATATAACGTATAACGATATGTAGATGTAGGACATAACTTATAACGATACGGAGATATAGGATATAACGTATAACGTTATCTACACATAGGATATAACGTATAACGATACGTAGATGTAGGATATAACGTATAACGACATGTAGACATAGGATGTAACGTATAACGATATGTAGACATCGGATATGGCGTATAACGATACGTAGATATAGGATATAACGTATAACGATATCTACATATAGGATATAACGTATAACGATATGTAGACGTAGGATATAACGTATAATGTTATCTACATATACGATATAACGTATAACGATACGTAGATATAGGATATAACGTATAACGATACGTAGACATAGTATATAACGTATAACGATACGTAGATATAGGATATAACGTATAACGGTATGCAGATATTGGATATAACGTATAACGATATCTACATATAGGATATATCGTATAGCGATACGTAGATATAGGATATATCGTATAATGTTATCTACATATACGATATAATGTATAACGATACGTAGATATAGGATACAACGTATAGCGATACGTAGATGTAGGATACAACGTATAACGATATGTAGATATAATATGTAACGTATAACGATATCGACATATAGGATATAACGTATAACGATATGTAGATGTAGGATATAACGTATAACGTTATCTACATATAGGATATAACGTATAACGTTATCTACATATGGGATATAACGTATAACGATACGTAGATATAGGATACAACGTATAACGATACGTAGATATAGGATACAACGTATAACGATATGTAGATATAGGATATAACGTATAACGATATCGACATATAGGATATAACGTATAACGATATGTAGATGTAGGATATAACGTATAACGTTATCTACATATAATATATAACGTATAACGGTACGTAGATATAGGATATAACGTATAACGATACGTAGACATAGTATATAACGTATAACGAAATGTAGATATAGGATATAACGTATAAGGATATGCAGATATTGGATATAACGTATAACGATATCTACATATAGGATATATCCTATAGCGATACGTAGATATATGATATAACGTATAACGTTATCTACATATACGATATAACGTATAACGATACATAGATATAGGATATAACGTATAACGATATGTAGATATAGGATATAACGTATAACGATATGCAGATATTGGATATAACGTATAACGATATCTACATATAGGACATATCGTATAGCGATACGTAGATATAGGATATAACGTATTGCGTTATCTACATATACGATATAACGTATAACGATACGTAGATATAGGAAATAACGTATAACGATATGTAGATATAGGATATAACGTATAACGATATGTAGATGTAGGATATAACGTATAACGCTACCTATATAGGATATAACGTATAACGATACGTAGATATAGGATACAACGTATAACGATACGTAGATATAGGATACAACGTATAACGATACGTAGATATAGGATACAACGTATAACGATATGTAGATATAGGATATAACGTATAACGATCTCGACATATAGGATATAACGTATAACGATATGTAGATGAAGGATATAACGTATAACGTTATCTGCATGTAGGATATAACGTATAACGGTACGTAGATATAGGATATAACGTATAACGATACGTAGATATAGTATATAACGTATAACGATATGTAGATATAGGATATAACGTATAACGATATCGATATACAGGATATAACGTATAACGATATGTAGATGTAGGATATAACGTATAACATTATCTACATATAGGATATAACGTATAACGATATGTAGACGTAGGATATAACGTATAACGTTATCTACATATAGGGTATAACGTATAACGTTTCGTAGATATAGGATATAACGTATAACGATATGTAGATATAGGTTATAACGTATAACGATATGTAGTTATAGGATATAACGTATAACGATACGTAGATATAGGATATAACGTATAACGATATGTAGATGTAGGATATAACGTATAACGATATCTACATATAGGATATAACGTATAACGATATGTAGACGTAGGATATAACGTATAACGTTATCTACATATAGGGTATAACGTATAACGTTTCGTAGATATAGGATATAACGTATAACGATATGTAGATATAGGTTATAACGTATAACGATATGTAGTTATAGGATATAACGTATAACGATACGTAGATATAGGATATAACGTATAACGATATGTAGATGTAGGATATAACGTATAACGATATCTACATATAGGATATAACGTATAACGATATGTAGACGTAGGATATAACGTATAACGATATGTAGATATAGGATATAACGTATAGCGATATCTACATATAGGATATAACGTATAACGATACGTAGATATAGGATATAACGTATAACGATATGAAGATATAGGATATAACGTACAACGATATGTAGATGTAGGATATAACGTATAACATTATCTACATATAGGATATAACGTTAAACGATACGTAGATATAGGATATAACGTATAACGATATGCAGATATTGGATATAACGTATATCGATATGTAGATATAGGATATAACGTATAACGATACGTAGATATAGGATATAACGTATAACGATATGTAGACATAGGATATAACGTATAACGATTCGTAGATATAGGATATAACGTAAAACGTTATCTACATATAGGATATGACGTAAAGCGATATGTAGATATAGGACATAACGTATAACGATATGTAGACATAGGATATAACGTATAACGATTCGTAGATATAGGATATAATGTATAACGATATCTACATATAGGATATAACGTATAACTATATGTAGACGTAGGATATAACGTATAACGTTACCTACATATAGGATATAACGTATAACGATATGTAGACGTAGGATATAACGTATAACGTTATCTACAAATAGGGTATAACGTATAACGTTTCGTAGATATAGGATATAACGTATAACGATATGTAGATATAGGATATAACGTATAACGATATGTAGTTATAGGATATAACGTATAACGTTTCGTAGATATAGGATATAACGTATAACGATATGTAGATATAGGATATAACGTATAACGATATGTAGTTATAGGATATAACGTATAACGATACGTAGATATAGGATATAACGTATAACGATATGTAGATGTAGGATATAACGTATAACGATATCTACATATAGGATATAACGTATAACGATATGTAGACGTAGGATATAACGTATAACGATATGTAGATATAGGATATAACGTATAACGGTATCTACATATAGGATATAACGTATAACGGTACGTAGTCATAGTATATAACGTATAACGATATGTAGATATAGGATATAACGTATAACGATATGCAGATATTGGATATAACTTATAACGATATCGACATATAGGATATAACGTATAACGATATGTAGATGTAGGATATAACGTATAACGTAATCTACATGTAGGATATAACGTATAACGATACGTAGATATAGGATATAACGTATAACGTTATCTACATATAGGATATAACGTATAACGATACGTAGATATAGGATATAACGTATAACGATATGTAGACATAGGATATAACGTATAACGCTATGTAGATGTAGGATATAACGTATAACGATATCTACAGATAGGATATAACGTATAACGATATGTAGACGTAGGATATAACGTATAACGTTATCTACATATAGGATATAACGTATAACTATATGTAGACGTAGGATATAACGTATAACGTTACCTACATATAGGATATAACGTATAACGATATGTAGACGTAGGATATAACGTATAACGATATGTAGATATAGGATATAACGTATAACGATTCGTAGATATAGGATATAGCGTATAACGATATGTAGATATAGTATATAACGTAAAACGTTATCTACATATAGGATATAGCGTATAACGATACGTAGATATAGGATATAACGTATAACGATATGAAGATATAGGATATAACGTATAACGATATGTAGATGTAAGATATAACGTATAACGATATGTAGATGTAGGATATAACGTATAACGATATCTACAGATAGGATATAACGTATAACGATATGTAGACGTAGGATATAACGTATAACGTTATCTACATATAGGATATAACGTATTACGATATGTAGACGTAGGATATAACGTATAACGTTATCTACATATAGGATATAACGTATAACGATTCGTAGATATAGGATATAACGTATATCGATATGTAGATATAGGATATAACGTATAACGATATGTAGTTATAGGATATAACGTATAACGATACGTAGATATAGGATATAACGTATAACGATATGTAGACATAGTATATAACGTATAACGATATGTAGATATAGGATATAACGTATAACGATATGCAGATATTGGATATAACTTATAACGATATCGACATATAGGATATAACGTATAACGATATGTAGATGTAGGATATAACGTATAACGTAATCTACATATAGGATATAACGTATAACGATACGTAGATATAGGATATAACGTATAACGTTATCTACATATAGGATATAACGTATAACGATACGTAGATATAGGATATAACGTATAACGATATGTAGACGTAGGATATAACGTATAACGATATGTAGATATAGGATATAACGTATAACGATATCTACATATAGGATATAACGTATAACGGTACGTAGACATAGTATATAACGTATAACGATATGTAGATATAGGATATAACGTATAACGATATGCAGATATTGGATATAACTTATAACGATATCGACATATAGGATATAACGTATAACGGTATGTAGATGTAGGATATAACGTATAACGATATGTAGATGTAGGATATAACGTATAACGTAATCTACATATAGGATATAACGTATAACGATACGTAGATATAGGATATAACGTATAACGATATGTAGACATAGGATATAACGTATAACGATATGTAGTCATAGGATATAACGTATAACGATATGTAGACGTAGGATATAACGTATAACGATATGTAGATATAGGATATAACGTATAACGATACGTAGATATAGGATATAACGTATAACGATATGTAGATATAGGATATAACGTATAACGATTCGTAGATATAGGATATAACGTATAACGATACGTAGATATAGCATATAACGTATAACGACATGTAGACATAGGATATAACGTATAACGATATGTAGACATAGGATATGGCGTATAACGATACGTAGGTATAGGATATAACGTATAACGATATCTAGATATAGGATATAACGTATAACGATATGTAGACGTAGGATATAACGTATAACGTTATCTACATATACGATATAACGTATAACGATACGTAGATATAGGATATAACGTATAACGATACGTAGACATAGTATATAACGTATAACGATACGTAGATATAGGATGTAACGTATAACGGTATGCAGATATTGGATATAACGTATAACGATATCTACATATAGGATATATCGTATAGCGATACGTAGATATAGGATATAACGTATAATGTTATCTACATATACGATATAACGTATAACGATACGTAGATATAGGATACAACGTATAACGATACGTAGATATAGGATACAACGTATAACGATATGTAGATATAGGATATAACTTATAACGATATCGACATATAGGATGTAACGTATAACGATATGTAGATGTAGGATATAACGTATAACGTTATCTACATATAGGATATAACGTATAACGTTATCTACATATAGGATATGACGTATAACGATACGTAGATATAGGATACAACGTATAACGATACGTAGATATAGGATACAACGTATAACGATATGTAGATATAGGATATAACGTATAACGATATCGACATATAGGATATAACGTATAACGATATGTAGATGTAGGATATAACGTATAACGTTATCTACATATAGGATATAACGTATAACGATACGTAGATATAGGATACAACGTATAACGATACGTAGATATAGGATATAACGTATAACGATATGTAGACATAGGATATAACGTATAACGATATGTAGACATAGGATATAACGTATAACGATATGTAGACGTAGGATATAACGAATAACGATATGTAGATATAGGATATATCGTATAACGATTCGTAGATATAGGATATAACGTATAACGATATGTAGACATAGGATATAACGTATAACGATATGTAGACGTAGGATATAACGAAGAACGATATGTAGATATAGGATATAACGTATAACGATTCGTAGATATAGTATATAACGTAAAACGTTATCTACATATAGGATATAGCGTATAACGATACGTAGATATAGGATATAACGTATAACGGTATGAAGATATAGGATATAACGTATAACGATATGTAGATGTAAGATATAACGTATAACGATATGTAGATGTAGGATATAACGTATAACGATATCTACAGATAGGATATAACGTATAACGATATGTAGACGTAGGATATAACGTATAACGTTATCTACATATAGGATATAACGTATAACGATTCGTAGATAAAGGATATAACGTATATCGATATGTAGATATAGGATATAACGTATAACGATATGTAGTTATAGAATATAACGTATAACGATACGTAGATATAGGATATAACGTATAACGATATGTAGATGTAGGATATAACGTATAACGATATCTACATATAGGATATAACGTATAACGATATGTAGACGTAGGATATAACGTATAACAATATGTAGATATAGGATATAACGTATAACGATATCTACATATAGGATATAACGTATAACGGTACGTAGACATAGTATATAACGTATAACGATATGTAGATATAGGATATAACGTATAACGATATGCAGATATTGGATATAACTTATAACGATATCGACATATAGGATATAACGTATAACGATATGTAGATGTAGGATATAACGTATAACGTAATCTACATATAGGATATAACGTATAACGTTATCTACATATAGGATATAACGTATAACGATACGTAGATATAGGATATAACGTATAACGATACGTAGATATAGGATATAACGTATAACGATACGTAGACATAGTATATAACGTATAACGATACGTAGATATAGGATATAACGTATAACGGTATGCAGATATTGGATATAACGTATAACGATATCTACATATAGGATATATCGTATAGCGATACGTAGATATAGGATATAACGTATAATGTTATCTACATATACGATATAACGAATAACGATACGTAGATATAGGATACAACGTATAACGATACGTAGATATAGGATACAACGTATAACGATATGTAGATATAGGATATAACGTATAACGATATCGATATATAGGATATAACGTATAACGATATGTAGATGTAGGATATAACGTATAACGTTATCTACATATAGGATATAACGTATAACGTTATCTGCATATAGGATATAACGTATAACGATACGTAGATATAGGATACAACGTATAACGATACGTAGATATAGGATACAACGTATAACGATATGTAGATATAGGATATAACGTATAACGATATCGACATATAGGATATAACGTATAACGATATGTAGATGTAGGATATAACGTATAACGTTATCTACATATAGGATATAACGTATAACGGTACGTAGATATAGGATATAACGTATAACGATACGTAGACATAGTATATAACGTATAATGATATGTAGATATAGGATATAACGTATAACGATATGCAGATATTGGATATAACGTATAACGATATCTACATATAGGATATATCGTATAGCGATACGTAGATATATGATATAACGTATAACGTTATCTACATATACGATATAACGTATAACGATACGTAGATATAGGATATAACGTATAACGATATGTAGATATAGGATATAACGTATAACGATATGCAGATATTGGATATAACGTATAACGATATCTACATATAGGACATATCGTATAGCGATACGTAGATATAGGATATAACGTATAACGTTATCTACATATACGATATAACGTATAACGATACGTAGATATAGGATATAACGTATAACGATATGTAGATATAGGATATAACGTATAACGATATGTAGATGTAGGATATAACGTATAACGTTATCTACATATAGGATATAACGTATAACGATACGTAGATATAGGATACAACGTATAACGATACGTAGATATAGGATACAACGTATAACGATACGTAGATATAGGATACAACGTATAACGATATGTAGATATAGGATATAACGTATAACGATATCGACATATAGGATATAACGTATAACGATATGTAGATGTAGGATATAACGTATAACGTTATCTGCATATAGGATATAACGTATAACGGTACGTAGATATAGGATATAACGTATAACGATACGTAGACATAGTATATAACGTATAACGATATGTAGATATAGGATATAACGTATAACGATATCGATATACAGGATATAACGTATAACGATATGTAGATGTAGGATATAACGTATAACATTATCTACATATAGGATATATCGTTAAACGATACGTAGATATAGGATATAACGTATAACGATATGCAGATATTGGATATAACGTATATCGATATGTAGATATAGGATATAACGTATAACGATACGTAGATATAGGATATAACGTATAACGATATGTAGACATAGGATATAACGTATAACGATTCGTAGATATAGGATATAACGTAAAACGTTATCTACATATAGGATATAACGTAAAGCGATATGTAGATATAGGACATAACTTATAACGTTATGTAGACATGGGATATAACGTATAACGATTCGTAGATATAGGATATAAGGTATAACGATATCTACATATAGGATATAACGTATAACGATATGTAGACGTAGGATATAACGTATAACATTATCTACATATAGGATATAACGTATAACGATACGTAGATATAGGATATAACGTATAACGATATGTAGATATAGGATATATCGTATAACGAAATGTAGATATAGGATATAACGTATAACGATATGTAGATGTAGGATATAACGTATAACGTTATCTACATATAGGATATAACGTATAACGGTACGTAGATATAGGATATAACGTATAACGATACGTAGACATAGTATATAACGTATAACGATATGTAGATATAGGATATTACGTATAACGATATGCAGATATTGGATATAACGTATAACGATATCTACATATAGGATATATCGTATAGCGATACGTAGATATGTGATATAACGTATAACGTTATCTACATATACGATATAACGTATAACGATACGCAGATATAGGATATAACGTATAACGATATGTAGATATAGGATATAACGTATAACGATATGCAGATATTGGATATAACGTATAACGATATCTACCTATAGGACATATCGTATAGCGATACGTAGATATAGGATATAACGTATAACGATATGTAGATATAGGATATAACGTATAAGGATGTGTAGATATAGGATATAACGTATAACGATACGTAGATATAGTATATAACGTAAAACGTTATCTACATATAGGATATAACGTATAACGATATGTAGATATAGGATATAACGTATAACGGTATGTAGGTATAGGATATAACGTATAACGATACGTAGATATAGGATATGACGTATAACGATATCTACATATAGGATATAACGTATAACGATATGTAGACGCAGGATATAACGTATAACGTTATCTACATATAGGATATAACGTATAACGATACGTAGATATAGGATATAACGTATAACGATATGCAGATATTGGATACAACGTATAACGATATCTACATATAGGATATATCGTATAAGGATATGTAGATATAGGATATAACGTGAAACGTTATCTACATATGGGATATAACGTATAACGGTATGTAGATATAGGATATAACGTATAACGATACGTAGATATAGGATATAGCGTATAACGATATGCAGATATTGGATATAACGTATAACGACATCTACATATAGGATATAACGTTTAACGATACGTAGATACAGGATATAACGTAAAACGTTATCTACATATAGGATATAACGTATATCGATATGTGGATATAGGATATAACGTATAACGATACGTAGATATAGGATATAACTTATAACGATATTCAGATATTGGATATAACGTATAACGACATCTACATATAGGATATAACGTATAACGATACGTGGATGTAGGATATAACGTATATCGATATGTGGATATAGGATATAACGTAAAACGTTATCTACATATGGGATATAACGTATAACGATATGTAGACGTAGGATATAACGTATAACGTTATCTACATATAGGATATAACGTATAACGATACGTATATATAGGATATAACGTATAACGATATGTAGATATAGTATATAACGTAAAACGTTATCTACATATAGGATATAACGTATAACGATATGTAGATATAGGATATAACGTATAACGATATGTAGATATAGGATATAACGTATAACGGTATGTAGGTATAGGATATAACGTATAACGATACGTAGATGTAGGATACAACGTATAACGATACGTAGACATAGTATATAACGTATAACGATATGTAGATATAGTATATAACGTATAACGATATGCAGACATTGGATATAACGTATAACGATGTGTAGATATAGGATATAACGTATAACGATACATAGTTATAGTATATAACGTAAAACGTTATCTACATATAGGATATAACGTATAACGATACGTATATATAGGATATAACGTATAACGATATGTAGATATAGGATATAACGTATAACGATGTGTAGATATAGGATATAACGTATAACGATACGTAGATATAGGATATAACGTATAACGATACGTGGATATAGGATATAACGTATGACGATATGCAGATATTGGATATAACGTTTAACGATACCTACATATAGGATATATCGTATAACGATATGTAGATATAGGATATAACGTAAAACGTTATCTACATATGGGATATAACGTATAACGATATGTAGATATAGGATATAACGTATAACGATACGTAGATATAGGATATAACGTATAACGATATGCAGATATTGGATATAACGTATAACGACATCTACGTATAGGATATAACGTATAACGATACGTAGATATAGGATATAAGGTAAAACGTTATCTACATATGGGATATAACGTATAACGATATGTAGACGTAGGATATAAAGTATAACGTTATCTACATATAGGATATAACGTATAACGATACGTATATATAGGATATAACGTATATCGATATGTGGATATAGGATATAACGTAAAACGTTATCTACATTTGGGATATAACGTATAACGTTATCTACATATAGGATATAACGTATAACGATACGTAGATATAGGATATAACGTATAACGATATGTAGATATAGGATATAACGTATAACGATATGTAGATATAGGATATAACGTATAACGATACGTAGATATAGGATATAACGTATGACGATATGCAGATATTGGATATAACGTTTAACGATATCTACATATAGGATATATCGTATAACGATATGTAGATATAGGATATAACGTAAAACGTTATCTACATATGGGATATAACGTATAACGATATGTAGATATAGGATATAACGTATAACGATGTGTAGATATAGGATATAACGTATAACGATACGTAGATATAGGATATAACGTATAACGATACGTGGATATAGGATATAACGTATGACGATATGCAGATATTGGATATAACGTTTAACGATACCTACATATAGGATATATCGTATAACGATATGTAGATATAGGATATAACGTAAAACGTTATCTACATATGGGATATAACGTATAACGATATGTAGATATAGGATATAACGTATAACGATACGTAGATATAGGATATAACGTATAACGATATGCAGATATTGGATATAACGTATAACGACATCTACGTATAGGATATAACGTATAACGATACGTAGATATAGGATATAAGGTAAAACGTTATCTACATATGGGATATAACGTATAACGATATGTAGACGTAGGATATAAAGTATAACGTTATCTACATATAGGATATAACGTATAACGATACGTATATATAGGATATAACGTATATCGATATGTGGATATAGGATATAACGTAAAACGTTATCTACATTTGGGATATAACGTATAACGTTATCTACATATAGGATATAACGTATAACGATACGTAGATATAGGATATAACGTATAACGATATGTAGATATAGGATATAACGTATAACGATATGTAGATATAGGATATAACGTATAACGATACGTAGATATAGGATATAACGTATGACGATATGCAGATATTGGATATAACGTTTAACGATATCTACATATAGGATATATCGTATAACGATATGTAGATATAGGATATAACGTAAAACGTTATCTACATATGGGATATAACGTATAACGATATGTAGATATAGGATATAACGTATAACGATGTGTAGATATAGGATATAACGTATAACGATACGTAGATATAGGATATAACGTATAACGATACGTGGATATAGGATATAACGTATGACGATATGCAGATATTGGATATAACGTTTAACGATACCTACATATAGGATATATCGTATAACGATATGTAGATATAGGATATAACGTAAAACGTTATCTACATATGGGATATAACGTATAACGATATGTAGATATAGGATATAACGTATAACGATACGTAGATATAGGATATAACGTATAACGATATGCAGATATTGGATATAACGTATAACGACATCTACGTATAGGATATAACGTATAACGATACGTAGATATAGGATATAAGGTAAAACGTTATCTACATATGGGATATAACGTATAACGATATGTAGACGTAGGATATAAAGTATAACGTTATCTACATATAGGATATAACGTATAACGATACGTATATATAGGATATAACGTATATCGATATGTGGATATAGGATATAACGTAAAACGTTATCTACATTTGGGATATAACGTATAACGTTATCTACATATAGGATATAACGTATAACGATACGTAGATATAGGATATAACGTATAACGATATGTAGATATAGGATATAACGTATAACGATATGTAGATATAGGATATAACGTATAACGATACGTAGATATAGGATATAACGTATGACGATATGCAGATATTGGATATAACGTTTAACGATATCTACATATAGGATATATCGTATAACGATATGTAGATATAGGATATAACGTAAAACGTTATCTACATATGGGATATAACGTATAACGATATGTAGATATAGGATATAACGTATAACGATACGTAGATATAGGATATAACGTATAACGATATGCAGATATTGGATATAACGTATAACGACATCTACGTATAGGATATAACGTATAACGATACGTAGATACAGGATATAACGTAAAACGTTATCTACATATAGGATATAACGTATATCGGTATGTGGATATAGGATATAACGTAAAACGTTATCTACATATGGGATATATCGTATAACGTTATCTACATATAGGATATAACGTATAACGATACGTAGATATAGGATATAACGTATAACGATATGTAGATATAGGATATAACGTATAACGATATGTTGATATAGGATATAACGTATAACGGTACGTAGATATACTATATAACGTAAAACGTTATCTACATATAGGATATAACGTATAAGGATATGTAGATATAGGATATAACGTATAACGTTATGTAGGAATAGGATATAACGTATAACGATATGTAGACGTAGGATATAACGTATAACGTTATCTACATATACGATATAACGTATAACGATACGTAGATGTAGGATATCACGTATAACGATACGTAGACATAGTACATAATGTATAACGATACGTAGATATAGGATATGACGTATAACGATATGTAGATATAGTATATAACGTATAACGATATGCAGACATTGGATATAACGTATAACGATGTGTAGATATAGGATATAACGTATAACGATACATAGATATAGTATATAACGTAAAACGTTATCTACATATAGGATATAACGTATAACGATATGTAGGTATAGGATATAACGTATAACGATACGTACATATATATAATGACGTATAACGATATCTACATATAGGATATAACGTATAACGATATGTAGACGTAGGATATAACGTATAACGTTATCTACATATAGGATATAACGAATAACGATATGTAGACGTAGGATATAACGTATAACGTTATGTACATATAGGATATAACGTATAACCATACGTAGATATAGGATACAACGTATAACGATATGTAGATATAGGATATAACGTATAACGATACGTACATATAGGATATAACGTATAACGTGATCTACATATAAGATATAACGTATAACGATATGTAGACGTATGATGTAACGTATAAAGTTATCTACATATAGGATATAACGTATAACGATACGTAGATATAGGATATAACGTATAACGATATCTAGATATAGGATATAACGTATAACGATATGTAGACGTAGGATATAACGTATAACGGTATCTACATATAGGATATAACGTATAACGATACGTAGATATAGGATATAACGTATAACGATATGTAGATATAGGATATAACGTATAACGGTATGTAGGTATAGGATATAACGTATAACGATACGTAGATATAGGATATAACGTATAACGATGTGTAGATATAGGATATAACGAATAACGATATCTACATATAGGATAAAACGTATAACGATATGTAGACGTAGGATATAACGTATAACGTTATCTACATATACGATATAACGTATAACGATACGTAGATATAGGATATAACGTATAACGATACGTAGACATAGTATATAACGTATAACGATACGTAGATATAGGATATAACGTATAACGATATGCAGATATTGGATATAACGTATAACGATATCTACATATAGGATATATCGTATAACGATACGTAGATATAGGATATAACGTAAAACGTTATCTACATATGGGATAAAACTTATAACGATATATAGATATAGGATATAACTTATAACGATACGTAGATATAGGATATAACGTATAACGATATGCAGATATTGGATATAACGTATAACGATATGTAGACGTAGGATATAACGTATAACGATTCGTAGATATAGGATATAACGTATAACGATATGTAGACATAGGATATAACGTATAACGATATGTAGATATAGGATATAACGTATAACGATACGTAGACATAGTATATAACGTATAACGATACGTAGATATAGGATATATCGTATAACGATATGCAGATATTGGATATAACGTATAACGATATCTACATATAGGAGATATCGTATAACGATACGCAGATATAGGATATAACGTATAACGATATGTAGATATAGGATATAACGTATAACGATATGCAGATATTGGATATAACGTATAACGATATCTACCTATAGGACATATCGTATAGCGATACGTAGATATAGGATATAACGTATAACGATATGTAGATATAGGATATAACGTATAAGGATGTGTAGATATAGGATATAACGTATAACGATACGTAGATATAGTATATAACGTAAAACGTTATCTACATATAGGATATAACGTATAACGATATGTAGATATAGGATATAACGTATAACGGTATGTAGGTATAGGATATAACGTATAACGATACGTAGATATAGGATATGACGTATAACGATATCTACATATAGGATATAACGTATAACGATATGTAGACGCAGGATATAACGTATAACGTTATCTACATATAGGATATAACGTATAACGATACGTAGATATAGGATATAACGTATAACGATATGCAGATATTGGATACAACGTATAACGATATCTACATATAGGATATATCGTATAAGGATATGTAGATATAGGATATAACGTGAAACGTTATCTACATATGGGATATAACGTATAACGGTATGTAGATATAGGATATAACGTATAACGATACGTAGATATAGGATATAGCGTATAACGATATGCAGATATTGGATATAACGTATAACGACATCTACATATAGGATATAACGTTTAACGATACGTAGATACAGGATATAACGTAAAACGTTATCTACATATAGGATATAACGTATATCGATATGTGGATATAGGATATAACGTATAACGATACGTAGATATAGGATATAACTCATAACGATATTCAGATATTGGATATAACGTATAACGACATCTACATATAGGATATAACGTATAACGATACGTGGATGTAGGATATAACGTATATCGATATGTGGATATAGGATATAACGTAAAACGTTATCTACATATGGGATATAACGTATAACGATATGTAGACGTAGGATATAACGTATAACGTTATCTACATATAGGATATAACGTATAACGATACGTATATATAGGATATAACGTATAACGATATGTAGATATAGTATATAACGTAAAACGTTATCTACATATAGGATATAACGTATAACGATATGTAGATATAGGATATAACGTATAACGATATGTAGATATAGGATATAACGTATAACGGTATGTAGGTATAGGATATAACGTATAACGATACGTAGATGTAGGATACAACGTATAACGATACGTAGACATAGTATATAACGTATAACGATATGTAGATATAGTATATAACGTATAACGATATGCAGACATTGGATATAACGTATAACGATGTGTAGATATAGGATATAACGTATAACGATACATAGTTATAGTATATAACGTAAAACGTTATCTACATATAGGATATAACGTATAACGATACGTATATATAGGATATAACGTATAACGATATGTAGATATAGGATATAACGTATAACGATGTGTAGATATAGGATATAACGTATAACGATACGTAGATATAGGATATAACGTATAACGATACGTGGATATAGGATATAACGTATGACGATATGCAGATATTGGATATAACGTTTAACGATACCTACATATAGGATATATCGTATAACGATATGTAGATATAGGATATAACGTAAAACGTTATCTACATATGGGATATAACGTATAACGATATGTAGATATAGGATATAACGTATAACGATACGTAGATATAGGATATAACGTATAACGATATGCAGATATTGGATATAACGTATAACGACATCTACGTATAGGATATAACGTATAACGATACGTAGATATAGGATATAAGGTAAAACGTTATCTACATATGGGATATAACGTATAACGATATGTAGACGTAGGATATAACGTATAACGTTATCTACATATAGGATATAACGTATAACGATACGTAGATATAGGATATAACGTATATCGATATGTGGATATAGGATATAACGTAAAACGTTATCTACATTTGGGATATAACGTATAACGTTATCTACATATAGGATATAACGTATAACGATACGTAGATATAGGATATAACGTATAACGATATGTAGATATAGGATATAACGTATAACGATATGTAGATATAGGATATAACGTATAACGATACGTAGATATAGGATATAACGTATGACGATATGCAGATATTGGATATAACGTTTAACGATATCTACATATAGGATATATCGTATAACGATATGTAGATATAGGATATAACGTAAAACGTTATCTACATATGGGATATAACGTATAACGATATGTAGATATAGGATATAACGTATAACGATACGTAGATATAGGATATAACGTATAACGATATGCAGATATTGGATATAACGTATAACGACATCTACGTATAGGATATAACGTATAACGATACGTAGATACAGGATATAACGTAAAACGTTATCTACATATAGGATATAACGTATATCGGTATGTGGATATAGGATATAACGTAAAACGTTATCTACATATGGGATATATCGTATAACGTTATCTACATATAGGATATAACGTATAACGATACGTAGATATAGGATATAACGTATAACGATATGTAGATATAGGATATAACGTATAACGATATGTTGATATAGGATATAACGTATAACGGTACGTAGATATACTATATAACGTAAAACGTTATCTACATATAGGATATAACGTATAAGGATATGTAGATATAGGATATAACGTATAACGTTATGTAGGAATAGGATATAACGTATAACGATATGTAGACGTAGGATATAACGTATAACGTTATCTACATATACGATATAACGTATAACGATACGTAGATGTAGGATATCACGTATAACGATACGTAGACATAGTACATAATGTATAACGATACGTAGATATAGGATATGACGTATAACGATATGTAGATATAGTATATAACTTATAACGATATGCAGACATTGGATATAACGTATAACGATGTGTAGATATAGGATATAACGTATAACGATACATAGATATAGTATATAACGTAAAACGTTATCTACATATAGGATATAACGTATAACGATATGTAGGTATAGGATATAACGTATAACGATACGTACATATATATAATGACGTATAACGATATCTACATATAGGATATAACGTATAACGATATGTAGACGTAGGATATAACGTATAACGTTATCTACATATAGGATATAACGAATAACGATATGTAGACGTAGGATATAACGTATAACGTTATGTACATATAGGATATAACGTATAACCATACGTAGATATAGGATACAACGTATAACGATATGTAGATATAGGATATAACGTATAACGATACGTACATATAGGATATAACGTATAACGTTATCTACATATAAGATATAACGTATAACGATATGTAGACGTATGATGTAACGTATAAAGTTATCTACATATAGGATATAACGTATAACGATACGTAGATATAGGATATAACGTATAACGATATCTAGATATAGGATATAACGTATAACGATATGTAGACGTAGGATATAACGTATAACGGTATCTACATATAGGATATAACGTATAACGATACGTAGATATAGGATATAACGTATAACGATATGTAGATATAGGATATAACGTATAACGGTATGTAGGTATAGGATATAACGTATAACGATACGTAGATATAGGATATAACGTATAACGATGTGTAGATATAGGATATAACGAATAACGATATCTACATATAGGATAAAACGTATAACGATATGTAGACGTAGGATATAACGTATAACGTTATCTACATATACGATATAACGTATAACGATACGTAGATATAGGATATAACGTATAACGATACGTAGACATAGTATATAACGTATAACGATACGTAGATATAGGATATAACGTATAACGATATGCAGATATTGGATATAACGTATAACGATATCTACATATAGGATATATCGTATAACGATACGTAGATATAGGATATAACGTAAAACGTTATCTACATATGGGATATAACTTATAACGATATATAGATATAGGATATAACTTATAACGATACGTAGATATAGGATATAACGTATAACGATATGCAGATATTGGATATAACGTATAACGATATGTAGACGTAGGATATAACGTATAACGATTCGTAGATATAGGATATAACGTATAACGATATGTAGACATAGGATATAACGTATAACGATATGTAGATATAGGATATAACGTATAACGATACGTAGACATAGTATATAACGTATAACGATACGTAGATATAGGATATATCGTATAACGATATGCAGATATTGGATATAACGTATAACGATATCTACATATAGGAGATATCGTATAACGATACGCAGATATAGGATATAACGTATAACGATATGTAGATATAGGATATAACGTATAACGATATGCAGATATTGGATATAACGTATAACGATATCTACCTATAGGACATATCGTATAGCGATACGTAGATATAGGATATAACGTATAACGATATGTAGATATAGGATATAACGTATAAGGATGTGTAGATATAGGATATAACGTATAACGATACGTAGATATAGTATATAACGTAAAACGTTATCTACATATAGGATATAACGTATAACGATATGTAGATATAGGATATAACGTATAACGGTATGTAGGTATAGGATATAACGTATAACGATACGTAGATATAGGATATGACGTATAACGATATCTACATATAGGATATAACGTATAACGATATGTAGACGCAGGATATAACGTATAACGTTATCTACATATAGGATATAACGTATAACGATACGTAGATATGTGATATAACGTATAACGTTATCTACATATACGATATAACGTATAACGATACGCAGATATAGGATATATCGTATAAGGATATGTAGATATAGGATATAACGTGAAACGTTATCTACATATGGGATATAACGTATAACGGTATGTAGATATAGGATATAACGTATAACGATACGTAGATATAGGATATAGCGTATAACGATATGCAGATATTGGATATAACGTATAACGACATCTACATATAGGATATAACGTTTAACGATACGTAGATACAGGATATAACGTAAAACGTTATCTACATATAGGATATAACGTATATCGATATGTGGATATAGGATATAACGTATAACGATACGTAGATATAGGATATAACTTATAACGATATTCAGATATTGGATATAACGTATAACGACATCTACATATAGGATATAACGTATAACGATACGTGGATGTAGGATATAACGTATATCGATATGTGGATATAGGATATAACGTAAAACGTTATCTACATATGGGATATAACGTATAACGATATGTAGACGTAGGATATAACGTATAACGTTATCTACATATAGGATATAACGTATAACGATACGTATATATAGGATATAACGTATAACGATATGTAGATATAGTATATAACGTAAAACGTTATCTACATATAGGATATAACGTATAACGATATGTAGATATAGGATATAACGTATAACGATATGTAGATATAGGATATAACGTATAACGGTATGTAGGTATAGGATATAACGTATAACGATACGTAGATGTAGGATACAACGTATAACGATACGTAGCCATAGTATATAACGTATAACGATATGTAGATATAGTATATAACGTATAACGATATGCAGACATTGGATATAACGTATAACGATGTGTAGATATAGGATATAACGTATAACGATACATAGTTATAGTATATAACGTAAAACGTTATCTACATATAGGATATAACGTATAACGATACGTATATATAGGATATAACGTATAACGATATGTAGATATAGGATATAACGTATAACGATGTGTAGATATAGGATATAACGTATAACGATACGTAGATATAGGATATAACGTATAACGATACGTGGATATAGGATATAACGTATGACGATATGCAGATATTGGATATAACGTTTAACGATACCTACATATAGGATATATCGTATAACGATATGTAGATATAGGATATAACGTAAAACGTTATCTACATATGGGATATAACGTATAACGATATGTAGATATAGGATATAACGTATAACGATACGTAGATATAGGATATAACGTATAACGATATGCAGATATTGGATATAACGTATAACGACATCTACGTATAGGATATAACGTATAACGATACGTAGATATAGGATATAAGGTAAAACGTTATCTACATATGGGATATAACGTATAACGATATGTAGACGTAGGATATAAAGTATAACGTTATCTACATATAGGATATAACGTATAACGATACGTATATATAGGATATAACGTATATCGATATGTGGATATAGGATATAACGTAAAACGTTATCTACATTTGGGATATAACGTATAACGTTATCTACATATAGGATATAACGTATAACGATACGTAGATATAGGATATAACGTATAACGATATGTAGATATAGGATATAACGTATAACGATATGTAGATATAGGATATAACGTATAACGATACGTAGATATAGGATATAACGTATGACGATATGCAGATATTGGATATAACGTTTAACGATATCTACATATAGGATATATCGTATAACGATATGTAGATATAGGATATAACGTAAAACGTTATCTACATATGGGATATAACGTATAACGATATGTAGATATAGGATATAACGTATAACGATGTGTAGATATAGGATATAACGTATAACGATACGTAGATGTAGGATATAACGTATAACGATACGTGGATATAGGATATAACGTATGACGATATGCAGATATTGGATATAACGTTTAACGATACCTACATATAGGATATATCGTATAACGATATGTAGATATAGGATATAACGTAAAACGTTATCTACATATGGGATATAACGTATAACGATATGTAGATATAGGATATAACGTATAACGATACGTAGATATAGGATATAACGTATAACGAAATGCAGATATTGGATATAACGTATAACGACATCTACGTATAGGATATAACGTATAACGATACGTAGATATAGGATATAAGGTAAAACGTTATCTACATATGGGATATAACGTATAACGATATGTAGACGTAGGATATAAAGTATAACGTTATCTACATATAGGATATAACGTATAACGATACGTATATATAGGATATAACGTATATCGATATGTGGATATAGGATATAACGTAAAACGTTATCTACATTTGGGATATAACGTATAACGTTATCTACATATAGGATATAACGTATAACGATACGTAGATATAGGATATAACGTATAACGATATGTAGATATAGGATATAACGTATAACGATATGTAGATATAGGATATAACGTATAACGATACGTAGATATAGGATATAACGTATGACGATATGCAGATATTGGATATAACGTTTAACGATATCTACATATAGGATATATCGTATAACGATATGTAGATATAGGATATAACGTAAAACGTTATCTACATATGGGATATAACGTATAACGATATGTAGATATAGGATATAACGTATAACGATGTGTAGATATAGGATATAACGTATAACGATACGTAGATATAGGATATAACGTATAACGATACGTAGATATAGGATATAAGGTAAAACGTTATCTACATATGGGATATAACGTATAACGATATGTAGACGTAGGATATAAAGTATAACGTTATCTACATATAGGATATAACGTATAACGATACGTATATATAGGATATAACGTATATCGATATGTGGATATAGGATATAACGTAAAACGTTATCTACATATAGGATATATCGTATAACGATACGTAGATATAGGATATAACGTAAAACGTTATCTACATATGGGATATAACTTATAACGATATATAGATATAGGATATAACTTATAACGATACGTAGATATAGGATATAACGTATAACGATATGCAGATATTGGATATAACGTATAACGATATGTAGACGTAGGATATAACGTATAACGATTCGTAGATATAGGATATAACGTATAACGATATGCAGATATTGGATATAACGTTTAACGATACCTACATATAGGATATATCGTATAACGATATGTAGATATAGGATATAACGTAAAACGTTATCTACATATGGGATATAACGTATAACGATATGTAGATATAGGATATAACGTATAACGATACGTAGATATAGGATATAACGTATAACGATATGCAGATATTGGATATAACGTATAACGACATCTACGTATAGGATATAACGTATAACGATACGTAGATATAGGATATAAGGTAAAACGTTATCTACATATGGGATATAACGTATAACGATATGTAGACGTAGGATATAAAGTATAACGTTATCTACATATAGGATATAACGTATAACGATACGTATATATAGGATATAACGTATATCGATATGTGGATATAGGATATAACGTAAAACGTTATCTACATTTGGGATATAACGTATAACGTTATCTACATATAGGATATAACGTATAACGATACGTAGATATAGGATATAACGTATAACGATATGTAGATATAGGATATAACGTATAACGATATGTAGATATAGGATATAACGTATAACGATACGTAGATATAGGATATAACGTATGACGATATGCAGATATTGGATATAACGTTTAACGATATCTACATATAGGATATATCGTATAACGATATGTAGATATAGGATATAACGTAAAACGTTATCTACATATGGGATATAACGTATAACGATATGTAGATATAGGATATAACGTATAACGATACGTAGATATAGGATATAACGTATAACGATATGCAGATATTGGATATAACGTATAACGACATCTACGTATAGGATATAACGTATAACGATACGTAGATACAGGATATAACGTAAAACGTTATCTACATATAGGATATAACGTATATCGGTATGTGGATATAGGATATAACGTAAAACGTTATCTACATATGGGATATATCGTATAACGTTATCTACATATAGGATATAACGTATAACGATACGTAGATATAGGATATAACGTATAACGATATGTAGATATAGGATATAACGTATAACGATATGTTGATATAGGATATAACGTATAACGGTACGTAGATATACTATATAACGTAAAACGTTATCTACATATAGGATATAACGTATAAGGATATGTAGATATAGGATATAACGTATAACGTTATGTAGGAATAGGATATAACGTATAACGATATGTAGACGTAGGATATAACGTATAACGTTATCTACATATACGATATAACGTATAACGATACGTAGATGTAGGATATCACGTATAACGATACGTAGACATAGTACATAATGTATAACGATACGTAGATATAGGATATGACGTATAACGATATGTAGATATAGTATATAACGTATAACGATATGCAGACATTGGATATAACGTATAACGATGTGTAGATATAGGATATAACGTATAACGATACATAGATATAGTATATAACGTAAAACGTTATCTACATATAGGATATAACGTATAACGATATGTAGGTATAGGATATAACGTATAACGATACGTACATATATATAATGACGTATAACGATATCTACATATAGGATATAACGTATAACGATATGTAGACGTAGGATATAACGTATAACGTTATCTACATATAGGATATAACGAATAACGATATGTAGACGTAGGATATAACGTATATCGTTATGTACATATAGGATATAACGTATAACCATACGTAGATATAGGATACAACGTATAACGATATGTAGATATAGGATATAACGTATAACGATACGTACATATAGGATATAACGTATAACGTTATCTACATATAAGATATAACGTATAACGATATGTAGACGTATGATGTAACGTATAAAGTTACCTACATATAGGATATAACGTATAACGATACGTAGATATAGGATATAACGTATAACGATATCTAGATATAGGATATAACGTATAACGATATGTAGACGTAGGATATAACGTATAACGGTATCTACATATAGGATATAACGTATAACGATACGTAGATATAGGATATAACGTATAACGATATGTAGATATAGGATATAACGTATAACGGTATGTAGGTATAGGATATAACGTATAACGATACGTAGATATAGGATATAACGTATAACGATGTGTAGATATAGGATATAACGAATAACGATATCTACATATAGGATAAAACGTATAACGATATGTAGACGTAGGATATAACGTATAACGTTATCTACATATACGATATAACGTATAACGATACGTAGATATAGGATATAACGTATAACGATACGTAGACATAGTATATAACGTATAACGATACGTAGATATAGGATATAACGTATAACGATATGCAGATATTGGATATAACGTATAACGATATCTACATATAGGATATATCGTATAACGATACGTAGATATAGGATATAACGTAAAACGTTATCTACATATGGGATATAACTTATAACGATATATAGATATAGGATATAACTTATAACGATACGTAGATATAGGATATAACGTATAACGATATGCAGATATTGGATATAACGTATAACGATATGTAGACGTAGGATATAACGTATAACGATTCGTAGATATAGGATATAACGTATAACGATATGTAGACATAGGATATAACGTATAACGATATGTAGATATAGGATATAACGTATAACGATACGTAGACATAGTATATAACGTATAACGATACGTAGATATAGGATATATCGTATAACGATATGCAGATATTGGATATAACGTATAACGATATCTACATATAGGAGATATCGTATAACGATACGCAGATATAGGATATAACGTATAACGATATGTAGATATAGGATATAACGTATAACGATATGCAGATATTGGATATAACGTATAACGATATCTACCTATAGGACATATCGTATAGCGATACGTAGATATAGGATATAACGTATAACGATATGTAGATATAGGATATAACGTATAAGGATGTGTAGATATAGGATATAACGTATAACGATACGTAGATATAGTATATAACGTAAAACGTTATCTACATATAGGATATAACGTATAACGATATGTAGATATAGGATATAACGTATAACGGTATGTAGGTATAGGATATAACGTATAACGATACGTAGATATAGGATATGACGTATAACGATATCTACATATAGGATATAACGTATAACGATATGTAGACGCAGGATATAACGTATAACGTTATCTACATATAGGATATAACGTATAACGATACGTAGATATAGGATATAACGTATAACGATATGCAGATATTGGATACAACGTATAACGATATCTACATATAGGATATATCGTATAAGGATATGTAGATATAGGATATAACGTGAAACGTTATCTACATATGGGATATAACGTATAACGGTATGTAGATATAGGATATAACGTATAACGATACGTAGATATAGGATATAGCGTATAACGATATGCAGATATTGGATATAACGTATAACGACATCTACATATAGGATATAACGTTTAACGATACGTAGATACAGGATATAACGTAAAACGTTATCTACATATAGGATATAACGTATATCGATATGTGGATATAGGATATAACATATAACGATACGTAGATATAGGATATAACTTATAACGATATTCAGATATTGGATATAACGTATAACGACATCTACATATAGGATATAACGTATAACGATACGTGGATGTAGGATATAACGTATATCGATATGTGGATATAGGATATAACGTAAAACGTTATCTACATATGGGATATAACGTATAACGATATGTAGACGTAGGATATAACGTATAACGTTATCTACATATAGGATATAACGTATAACGATACGTATATATAGGATATAACGTATAACGATATGTAGATATAGTATATAACGTAAAACGTTATCTACATATAGGATATAACGTATAACGATATGTAGATATAGGATATAACGTATAACGATATGTAGATATAGGATATAACGTATAACGGTATGTAGGTATAGGATATAACGTATAACGATACGTAGATGTAGGATACAACGTATAACGATACGTAGACATAGTATATAACGTATAACGATATGTAGATATAGTATATAACGTATAACGATATGCAGACATTGGATATAACGTATAACGATGTGTAGATATAGGATATAACGTATAACGATACATAGTTATAGTATATAACGTAAAACGTTATCTACATATAGGATATAACGTATAACGATACGTATATATAGGATATAACGTATAACGATATGTAGATATAGGATATAACGTATAACGATGTGTAGATATAGGATATAACGTATAACGATACGTAGATATAGGATATAACGTATAACGATACGTGGATATAGGATATAACGTATGACGATATGCAGATATTGGATATAACGTTTAACGATACCTACATATAGGATATATCGTATAACGATATGTAGATATAGGATATAACGTAAAACGTTATCTACATATGGGATATAACGTATAACGATATGTAGATATAGGATATAACGTATAACGATACGTAGATATAGGATATAACGTATAACGATATGCAGATATTGGATATAACGTATAACGACATCTACGTATAGGATATAACGTATAACGATAAGTAGATATAGGATATAAGGTAAAACGTTATCTACATATGGGATATAACGTATAACGATATGTAGACGTAGGATATAAAGTATAACGTTATCTACATATAGGATATAACGTATAACGATACGTATATATAGGATATAACGTATATCGATATGTGGATATAGGATATAACGTAAAACGTTATCTACATTTGGGATATAACGTATAACGTTATCTACATATAGGATATAACGTATAACGATATGTAGATATAGGATATAACGTAAAACGTTATCTACATATGGGATATAACGTATAACGATATGTAGATATAGGATATAACGTATAACGATACGTAGATATAGGATATAACGTATGACGATATGCAGATATTGGATATAACGTTTAACGATATCTACATATAGGATATATCGTATAACGATATGTAGATATAGGATATAACGTAAAACGTTATCTACATATGGGATATAACGTATAACGATATGTAGATATAGGATATAACGTATAACGATGTGTAGATATAGGATATAACGTATAACGATACGTAGATATATGATATAACGTATAACGATACGTGGATATAGGATATAACGTATGACGATATGCAGATATTGGATATAACGTTTAACGATACCTACATATAGGATATATCGTATAACGATATGTAGATATAGGATATAACGTAAAACGTTATCTACATATGGGATATAACGTATAACGATATGTAGATATAGGATATAACGTATAACGATACGTAGATATAGGATATAACGTATAACGATATGCAGATATTGGATATAACGTATAACGACATCTACGTATAGGATATAACGTATAACGATACGTAGATATAGGATATAAGGTAAAACGTTATCTACATATGGGATATAACGTATAACGATATGTAGACGTAGGATATAAAGTATAACGTTATCTACATATAGGATATAACGTATAACGATACGTATATGTAGGATATAACGTATATCGATATGTGGATATAGGATATAACGTAAAACGTTATCTACATTTGGGATATAACGTATAACGTTATCTACATATAGGATATAACGTATAACGATACGTAGATATAGGATATAACGTATAACGATATGTAGATATAGGATATAACGTATAACGATATGTAGATATAGGATATAACGTATAACGATACGTAGATATAGGATATAACGTATGACGATATGCAGATATTGGATATAACGTTTAACGATATCTACATATAGGATATATCGTATAACGATATGTAGATATAGGATATAACGTAAAACGTTATCTACATATGGGATATAACGTATAACGATATGTAGATATAGGATATAACGTATAACGATACGTAGATATAGGATATAACGTATAACGATATGCAGATATTGGATATAACGTATAACGACATCTACGTATAGGATATAACGTATAACGATACGTAGATACAGGATATAACGTAAAACGTTATCTACATATAGGATATAACGTATATCGGTATGTGGATATAGGATATAACGTAAAACGTTATCTACATATGGGATATATCGTATAACGTTATCTACATATAGGATATAACGTATAACGATACGTAGATATAGGATATAACGTATAACGATATGTAGATATAGGATATAACGTATAACGATATGTTGATATAGGATATAACGTATAACGGTACGTAGATATACTATATAACGTAAAACGTTATCTACATATAGGATATAACGTATAAGGATATGTAGATATAGGATATAACGTATAACGTTATGTAGGAATAGGATATAACGTATAACGATATGTAGACGTAGGATATAACGTATAACGTTATCTACATATACGATATAACGTATAACGATACGTAGATGTAGGATATCACGTATAACGATACGTAGACATAGTACATAATGTATAACGATACGTAGATATAGGATATGACGTATAACGATATGTAGATATAGTATATAACGTATAACGATATGCAGACATTGGATATAACGTATAACGATGTGTAGATATAGGATATAACGTATAACGATACATAGATATAGTATATAACGTAAAACGTTATCTACATATAGGATATAACGTATATCGGTATGTGGATATAGGATATAACGTAAAACGTTATCTACATATGGGATATATCGTATAACGTTATCTACATATAGGATATAACGTATAACGATACGTAGATATAGGATATAACGTATAACGATATGTAGATATAGGATATAACGTATAACGATATGTTGATATAGGATATAACGTATAACGGTACGTAGATATACTATATAACGTAAAACGTTATCTACATATAGGATATAACGTATAAGGATATGTAGATATAGGATATAACGTATAACGTTATGTAGGAATAGGATATAACGTATAACGATATGTAGACGTAGGATATAACGTATAACGTTATCTACATATACGATATAACGTATAACGATACGTAGATGTAGGATATCACGTATAACGATACGTAGACATAGTACATAATGTATAACGATACGTAGATATAGGATATGACGTATAACGATATGTAGATATAGTATATAACGTATAACGATATGCAGACATTGGATATAACGTATAACGATGTGTAGATATAGGATATAACGTATAACGATACATAGATATAGTATATAACGTAAAACGTTATCTACATATAGGATATAACGTATAACGATATGTAGGTATAGGATATAACGTATAACGATACGTACATATATATAATGACGTATAACGATATCTACATATAGGATATAACGTATAACGATATGTAGACGTAGGATATAACGTATAACGTTATCTACATATAGGATATAACGAATAACGATATGTAGACGTAGGATATAACGTATAACGTTATGTACATATAGGATATAACGTATAACCATACGTAGATATAGGATACAACGTATAACGATATGTAGATATAGGATATAACGTATAACGATACGTACATATAGGATATAACGTATAACGTTATCTACATATAAGATATAACGTATAACGATATGTAGACGTATGATGTAACGTATAAAGTTATCTACATATAGGATATAACGTATAACGATACGTAGATATAGGATATAACGTATAACGATATCTAGATATAGGATATAACGTATAACGATATGTAGACGTAGGATATAACGTATAACGGTATCTACATATAGGATATAACGTATAACGATACGTAGATATAGGATATAACGTATAACGATATGTAGATATAGGATATAACGTATAACGGTATGTAGGTATAGGATATAACGTATAACGATACGTAGATATAGGATATAACGTATAACGATGTGTAGATATAGGATATAACGAATAACGATATCTACATATAGGATAAAACGTATAACGATATGTAGACGTAGGATATAACGTATAACGTTATCTACATATACGATATAACGTATAACGATACGTAGATATAGGATATAACGTATAACGATACGTAGACATAGTATATAACGTATAACGATACGTAGATATAGGATATAACGTATAACGATATGCAGATATTGGATATAACGTATAACGATATCTACATATAGGATATATCGTATAACGATACGTAGATATAGGATATAACGTAAAACGTTATCTACATATGGGATATAACTTATAACGATATATAGATATAGGATATAACTTATAACGATACGTAGATATAGGATATAACGTATAACGATATGCAGATATTGGATATAACGTATAACGATATGTAGACGTAGGATATAACGTATAACGATTCGTAGATATAGGATATAACGTATAACGATATGTAGACATAGGATATAACGTATAACGATATGTAGATATAGGATATAACGTATAACGATACGTAGACATAGTATATAACGTATAACGATACGTAGATATAGGATATATCGTATAACGATATGCAGATATTGGATATAACGTATAACGATATCTACATATAGGAGATATCGTATAACGATACGTAGATATAGGATATAACGTATAACGATACGTAGACATAGTATATAACGTATAACGATACGTAGATATAGGATATGACGTATAACGATATGCAGATATTGGATATAACGTATAACGATATGTAGATGTAGGATATAACGTATAAAGTTATCTACATATAGGATATAACGTATAAGGATACGTAGATATAGGATACAACGTATAACGATATGTAGATATAGGATATAACGTATAACGATATCTACATATAGGATATAACGAATAACGAAATGTAGACGTAGGATATAACGTATAACGTTATCTACATATAGGATATATCGTATAACGATACGTAGATATAGGATATAACGTATAACGATATGTAGATATAGGATATAACTTATAACGATACGTACATATAGGATATAACGTATAACGTTATCTACATACAGCATATAACGTATAACGATATGTAGACGTAGGATATAACGTATAACGTTATCTACATATAGGATATAACGTATAACGATACGTAGATATAGGATACAACGTATAACAATATGTAGATATAGGATATAACGTATAACGATATCTACATATAGGATATAACGTATAACGATATGTAGACGTAGGATATAACGTATAACGTTATCTACATATAGGATATAACGTATACCGATACGTAGATATAGGATATAACGTATAACGATATGTAGATATAGGATATAACGTATAACGATATCTACATATAGGATATAACGAATAACGATATGTAGACGTAGGATATAACGTATAACGTTATCTACATATAGGATATATCGTATAACGATATGTAGATATAGGATATAACGTATAACGATACGTACATATAGGATATAACGTATAACGATATGTAGACGTAGGATATAACGTATAACGTTACCTACATATAGGATATAACGTATAACGATACGTAGATATAGGATATAACGTATAACGATATGTAGATATGGGATATAACGTATAACGATACGTAGATATAGGATATAACGTATAACGATATGTAGATATAGGATATAACGTATAACGATATCTACATATAGGATATAACGAATAACGATATGTAGACGTAGGATATAACGTATAACGTTATCTACATATAGGATATATCGTATAACGATACGTAGATATAGGATATAACGTATAACGATACGTACATATAGGATATAACGTATATCGATATGTGCATATAAGATATAACGTAAAACGTTATCTACATATGGGATATAACGTATAACGTTATCTACATATAGGATATAACGTATAACGATACGTAGATATAGGATATAACGTATAACGATATGTAGACATAGGATATAACGTATAACGATATGTAGATATAGGATATAACGTATAACGATATGTAGATATAGGATATAACGTATAACGGTATGTAGGTATAGGATATAACGTATAACGGTATCTACATATAGGATATAACGTATAACGATACGTAGATATAGGATATAACGTATAACGATATGTAGATATAGGATATAACGTATAACGATGTGTAGATATAGGATATAACGTATAACGATTCGTAGATATAGTATATAACGTAAAACGTTTTCTACATATAGGATATAACGTATAACGTTATCTACATATAGGATATAACGTATAACGATACGTAGATATAGGATATAACGTATAACGATACGTAGATATATAATATGACGTATAACGATATCTACATATAGGATATAACGTATAACGTTATCTACATATAGGATATAACGTATAACGATACGTAGATGTAGGATATAACGTATAACGATATGTAGGTATAGGATATAACGTATAACGATACGTAGATATAGGATATGACGTATAACGATATGTGGATATAGTATATAACGTATAACGATATCTACATATAGGATATAATGTATAACGATATGATGACGTAGGATATAACGTATAACGTTATCTACATATAGGATATAACGTATAACGATACGTAGATATAGGATATAACGTATAACGATACGTAGATATAGGATATAACGTATAACGATACGTACATATAGGATATAACGTATATCGATATGTGGATATAGGATATAACGTAAAACGTTATCTACATATGGGATATAACGTATAACGTTATCTACATATAGGATATAACGTATAACGATACGTAGATATAGGATATAACGTATAACGATATGTAGACATAGGATATAACGTATAACGATATGTAGATATAGGATATAACGTATAACGATATGTAGATATAGGATATAACGTATAACGGTATGTAGGTATAGGATATAACGTATAACGGTATCTACATATAGGATATAACGTATAACGATATCTACATATAGGATATAACGTATAACGATATGAAGACGTAGGATATAACGTATAACGTTATCTACATGTAGGATATAACGTATAACGATACGTAGATATAGGATATAACGTATAACGATACGTAGATATAGGATATAACGTATAACGATACGTACATATAGGATATAACGTATATCGATATGTGCATATAAGATATAACGTAAAACGTTATCTACATATGGGATATAACGTATAACGTTATCTACATATAGGATATAACGTATAACGATACGTAGATATAGGATATAACGTATAACGATATGTAGACATAGGATATAACGTATAACGGTATGTAGATATAGGATATAACGTATAACGATATGTAGATATAGGATATAACGTATAACGGTATGTAGGTATAGGATATAACGTATAACGGTATCTACATATAGGATATGACGTATAACGATACGTAGATATAGGATATAACGTATAACGATATGTAGATATAGGATATGACGTATAACGATGTGTAGATATAGGATTTAACGTATAACGATACGTAGATATAGTATATAACGTAAAACGTTTTCTACATATAGGATATAACGTATAACGTTATCTACATATAGGATATAACGTATAACGATACGTAGATGTAGGATATAACGTATAACGATATGTAGATATAGGATATAACGTATAACGATGTGTAGATATAGGATATAACGTATA
This sequence comes from Bombus hortorum, assembly GCA_905332935.1. Lineage (NCBI taxonomy): Eukaryota > Metazoa > Arthropoda > Insecta > Hymenoptera > Apidae > Bombus > Bombus hortorum. Next base: position 18,560,458 of record HG995192.1, read on the forward strand.
ACGATACGTAGATATAGTATAAAGCGTAAAACGTTTTCTACATATAGGATATAAAGTATAACGATATGTATATATAGGATATAACGTATAACGCTATGTAGGTATAGGATATAACGTATAACGGTACGTAGATATAGGATATAACGTATAACGATATGTAGATGTAGGATATAACGTATAACGATATCTACATATAGGATATAACGTATAACGATATGTAGACGTAGGACATAACGTATAACGTTATCTACATATACGATATAACGTATAACGATACGTAGATATAGGATATAACGTATAACGATACGTAGACATAGTATATAACGTATAACGATACGTAGATATAGGATATAACGTATAACGATATGCAGATATTGGATATAACGTATAACGATATCTACATATAGGATATATCGTATAACGATACGTAGATATAGGATATAACGTAAAACGTTATCTACATATGGGATATAACTTATAACGATATGTAGATATAGGATATAACGTATAACGATACGTAGATATAGGATATAACGTATAACGATATGCAGATATTGGATATAACGTATAACGATATGTAGACGTAGGATATAACGTATAACGATTCGTAGATATAGGATATAACGTATAACGATATGTAGACATAGGATATAACGTATAACGATATGTAGATATAGGATATAACGTATAACGATACGTAGACATAGTATATAACGTATAACGATACGTAGATATAGGATATATCGTATAACGATATGCAGATATTGGATATAACGTATAACGATATCTACATATAGGATATATCGTATAACGATACGTAGACATAGTATATAACGTATAACGATACGTAGATATAGGATATAACGTATAACGCTATGCAGATATTTGATATAACGTATAACGATATCTACATATAGGATATATCGTATAACGATACGTAGATATAGGATATAACGTAAAACGTTATCTGCATATGGCATATAACTTATAACGATATGTAGATATAGGATATAACGTATAACGATACGCAGATATAGGATATGACGTATAACGATATGTAGATATAGGATATAACGTATAACGATATGTAGATATAGGATATAACGTATAACGATATGTAGGTATAGGATATAACGTATAACGATACGTAGATATAGGATATGTCGTATAACGATATGTAGATATAGTATATAACGTATAACGATATCTACATATAGGATATAACGTATAACGATATCAAGACGTAGGATATAACGTATAACGTTATCTACATGTAGGATATAACGTATAACGATACGTAGATATAGGATATAACGTATAACGATACGTAGATATAGGATATAACGTATAACGATACGTACATATAGGATATAACGTATATCGATATGTGCATATAAGATATAACGTAAAACGTTATCTACATATAGGATATAACGTAAAACGTTATCTACATATGGGATATAACTTATAACGATATGTAGATATAGGATATAACGTATAACGATACGTAGATATAGGATATAACGTATAACGATATGCAGATATTGGATATAACGTATAACGATATGTAGACGTAGGATATAACGTATAACGATTCGTAGATATAGGACATAACGTATAACGATATGTAGACATAGGATATAACGTATAACGATATGTAGATATAGGATATAACGTATAACGATACGTAGACATAGTATATAACGTATAACGATACGTAGATATAGGATATATCGTATAACGATATGCAGATATTGGATATAACGTATAACGATATCTACATATAGGATATATCGTATAACGATACGTAGACATAGTATATAACGTATAACGATACGTAGATATAGGATATAACGTATAACGATATGCAGATATTTGATATAACGTATAACGATATCTACATATAGGATATATCGTATAACGATACGTAGATATAGGATATAACGTAAAACGTTATCTACATATGGGATATAACTTATAACGATATGTAGATATAGGATATAACGTATAACGATACGTAGATATAGGATATAACGTATAACGATACGTACATATAGGATATAACGTATAACGATACGTACATATAGGTTATAACGTATAACGTTATCTACATATAGGATATAACGTATAACGATATGTAGACGTAGGATATAACGTATAACGTTATCTACATATAGGATATAACGTATAACGATACGTAGATATAGGATATAACGTATAACGATATGTAGATATGGGATATAACGTATAACGATATGTAGATATAGGATATAACGTGTAACGATATGTAGATATAGGATATAACGTATAACGATACGTACATATAGGATATAACGTATAACGTTATCTACATATAGGATATAACGTATAACGATATGTAGACGTAGGATATAACGTATAACGTTACCTACATATAGGATATAACGTATAACGATACGTAGATATAGGATATAACGTATAACGATATGTAGATATGGGATATAACGTATAACGATATGTAGATGTAGGATATAACGTATAACGTTATCTACATATAGGATATAACGTATAACGATACGTAGATATAGGATACAACGTATAACAATATGTAGATATAGGATATAACGTATAACGATATCTACATATAGGATATAACGTATAACGATATGTAGACGTAGGATATAACGTATAACGTTATCTACATATAGGATATAACGTATAACGATACGTAGATATAGGATATAACGTATAACGATATGTAGATATAGGATATAACGTATAACGATATCTACATATAGGATATAACGAATAACGATATGTAGACGTAGGATATAACGTATAACGTTATCTACATATAGGATATATCGTATAACGATACGTAGATATAGGATATAACGTATAACGATATGTAGATATAGGATATAACGTATAACGATACGTACATATAGGATATAACGTATAACGATATGTAGACGTAGGATATAACGTATAACGTTACCTACATATAGGATATAACGTATAACGATACGTAGATATAGGATATAACGTATAACGATATGTAGATATGGGATATAACGTATAACGATATGTAGATGTAGGATATAACGTATAACGTTATCTACATATAGGATATAACGTATAACGATACGTAGACATAGTATATAACGTATAACGATACGTAGATATAGGATATAACGTATAACGATACGTAGATATAGGATATAACGTATAACGATATGTAGATATGGGATATAACGTATAACGATATGTAGATATAGGATATAACGTGTAACGATATGTAGATATAGGATATAACGTATAACGATACGTACATATAGGATATAACGTATAACGTTATCTACATATAGGATATAACGTATAACGATATGTAGACGTAGGATATAACGTATAACGTTACCTACATATAGGATATAACGTATAACGATACGTAGATATAGGATATAACGTATAACGATATGTAGATATGGGATATAACGTATAACGATATGTAGATGTAGGATATAACGTATAACGTTATCTACATATAGGATATAACGTATAACGATACGTAGATATAGGATACAACGTATAACAATATGTAGATATAGGATATAACGTATAACGATATCTACATATAGGATATAACGTATAACGATATGTAGACGTAGGATATAACGTATAACGTTATCTACATATAGGATATAACGTATAACGATACGTAGATATAGGATATAACGAATAACCACATGTGGACGTAGGATATAACGTATAACGTTATCTACATATAGGATATAACGTATAACGATACGTAGATATAGGATATAACGTGTAACGATATGTAGATATAGGATATAACGTATAACGATACGTACATATAGGATATAACGTATAACGTTATCTACATATAGGATATAACGTATAACGATATGTAGACGTAGGATATAACGTATAACGTTACCTACATATAGGATATAACGTATAACGATACGTAGATATAGGATATAACGTATAACGATATGTAGATATGGGATATAACGTATAACGATATGTAGATGTAGGATATAACGTATAACGTTATCTACATATAGGATATAACGTATAACGATACGTAGATATAGGATACAACGTATAACAATATGTAGATATAGGATATAACGTATAACGATATCTACATATAGGATATAACGTATAACGATATGATGACGTAGGATATAACGTATAACGTTATCTACATATAGGATATAACGTATAACGATACGTAGATATAGGATATAACGTATAACGATACGTAGATATAGGATATAACGTATAACGATACGTACATATAGGATATGACGTATAACGATATGTAGATATAGTATATAACGTATAACGATATCTACATATAGGATATAATGTATAACGATATGATGACGTAGGATATAACGTATAACGTTATCTACATATAGGATATAACGTATAACGATACGTAGATATAGGATATAACCTATAACGATATGTAGACATAGGATATAACGTATAACGATATGTAGATATAGGATATAACGTATAACGATATGTTGATATAGGATATAACGTATAACGATATGTAGGTATAGGATATAACGTATAACGGTATCTACATATAGGATATGACGTATAACGATACGTAGATATAGGATATAACGTATAACGATATGTAGATATAGGATATGACGTATAACGATGTGTAGATATAGGATATAACGTATAACGATACGTAGATATAGTATATAACGTAAAACGTTTTCTACATATAGGATATAACGTATAACGTTATCTACATATAGGATATAACGTATAACGATACGTAGATGTAGGATATAACGTATAACGATATGTAGATATAGGATATAACGTATAACGATGTGTAGATATTGGATATAACGTATAACGATACGTAGATATAGTATAAAACGTAAAACGTTTTCTACATATAGGATATAAAGTATAACGATATGTATATATAGGATATAACGTATAACGCTATGTAGGTATAGGATATAACGTATAACGATACGTAGATATAGGATATAACGTATAACGATATGTAGATGTAGGATATAACGTATAACGATATCTACATATAGGATATAACGTATAACGATATGTAGACGTAGGATATAACGTATAACGTTATCTACATATACGATATAACGTATAACGATACGTAGATATAGGATATAACGTATAACGATACGTAGACATAGTATATAACGTATAACGATACGTGGATATAGGATATAACGTATAACGATATGCAGATATTGGATATAACGTATAACGATATCTACATATAGGATATATCGTATAACGATACGTAGATATAGGATATAACGTAAAACGTTATCTACATATGGGATATAACTTATAACGATATGTAGATATAGGATATAACGTATAACGATACGTAGATATAGGATATAACGTATAACGATATGCAGATATTGGATATAACGTATAACGATATGTAGACGTAGGATATAACGTATAACGATTCGTAGATATAGGATATAACGTATAACGATATGTAGACATAGGATATAACGTATAACGATATGTAGATATAGGATATAACGTATAACGATACGTAGACATAGTATATAACGTATAACGATACGTAGATATAGGATATATCGTATAACGATATGCAGATATTGGATATAACGTATAACGATATCTACATATAGGATATATCGTATAACGATACGTAGACATAGTATATAACGTATAACGATACGTAGATATAGGATATAACGTATAACGATATGCAGATATTTGATATAACGTATAACGATATCTACATATAGGATATATCGTATAACGATACGTAGATATAGGATATAACGTAAAACGTTATCTGCATATGGCATATAACTTATAACGATATGTAGATATAGGATATAACGTATAACGATACGTAGATATAGGATATGACGTATAACGATATGTAGATATAGGATATAACGTATAACGATATGTAGATATAGGATATAACGTATAACGATATGTAGGTATAGGATATAACGTATAACGATACGTAGATATAGGATATGTCGTATAACGATATGTAGATATAGTATATAACGTATAGCGATATCTACATATAGGATATAACGTATAACGATATGAAGACGTAGGATATAACGTATAACGTTATCTACATGTAGGATATAACGTATAACGATACGTAGATATAGGATATAACGTATAACGATACGTAGATATAGGATATAACGTATAACGATACGTACATATAGGATATAACGTATATCGATATGTGCATATAAGATATAACGTAAAACGTTATCTACATATAGGATATAACGTAAAACGTTATCTACATATGGGATATAACTTATAACGATATGTAGATATAGGATATAACGTATAACGATACGTAGATATAGGATATAACGTATAACGATATGCAGATATTGGATATAACGTATAACGATATGTAGACGTAGGATATAACGTATAACGATTCGTAGATATAGGATATAACGTATAACGATATGTAGACATAGGATATAACGTATAACGATATGTAGATATAGGATATAACGTATAACGATACGTAGACATAGTATATAACGTATAACGATACGTAGATATAGGATATATCGTATAACGATATGCAGATATTGGATATAACGTATAACGATATCTACATATAGGATATATCGTATAACGATACGTAGACATAGTATATAACGTATAACGATACGTAGATATAGGATATAACGTATAACTATATGCAGATATTTGATATAACGTATAACGATATCTACATATAGGATATATCGTATAACGATACGTAGATATAGGATATAACGTAAAACGTTATCTGCATATGGCATATAACTTATAACGATATGTAGATATAGGATATAACGTATAACGATACGTAGATATAGGATATGACGTATAACGATATGTAGATATAGGATATAACGTATAACGATATGTAGATATAGGATATAACGTATAACGATATGTAGGTATAGGATATAACGTATAACGATACGTAGATATAGGATATGTCGTATAACGATATGTAGATATAGTATATAACGTATAGCGATATCTACATATAGGATATAACGTATAATGATATGAAGACGTAGGATATAACGTATAACGTTATCTACATGTAGGATATAACGTATAACGATACGTAGATATAGGATATAACGTATAACGATACGTAGATATAGGATATAACGTATAACGATACGTACATATAGGATATAACGTATATCGATATGTGCATATAAGATATAACGTAAAACGTTATCTACATATAGGATATAACGTAAAACGTTATCTACATATGGGATATAACTTATAACGATATGTAGATATAGGATATAACGTATAACGATACGTAGATATAGGATATAACGTATAACGATATGCAGATATTGGATATAACGTATAACGATATGTAGACGTAGGATATAACGTATAACGATTCGTAGATATAGGATATAACGTATAACGATATGTAGACATAGGATATAACGTATAACGATATGTAGATATAGGATATAACGTATAACGATACGTAGACATAGTATATAACGTATAACGATACGTAGATATAGGATATATCGTATGACGATATGCAGATATTGGATATAACGTATAACGATATCTACATATAGGATATATCGTATAACGATACGTAGATATAGGATATAACGTAAAACGTTATCTACATATGGGATATAACTTATAACGATATGTAGATATAGGATATAACGTATAACGATACGTAGATATAGGATATAACGTATAACGATACGTACATATAGGATATAACGTATAACGATACGTACATATAGGTTATAACGTATAACGTTATCTACATATAGGATATAACGTATAACGATATGTAGACGTAGGATATAACGTATAACGTTATCTACATATAGGATATAACGTATAACGATATCTACATATAGGATATATCGTATAACGATACGTAGACATAGTATATAACGTATAACGATACGTAGATATAGGATATAACGTATAACGATATGCAGATATTTGATATAACGTATAACGATATCTACATATAGGATATATCGTATAACGATACGTAGATATAGGATATAACGTAAAACGTTATCTGCATATGGCATATAACTTATAACGATATGTAGATATAGGATATAACGTATAACGATACGTAGATATAGGATATGACGTATAACGATATGTAGATATAGGATATAACGTATAACGATATGTAGATATAGGATATAACGTATAACGATATGTAGGTATAGGATATAACGTATAACGATACGTAGATATAGGATATGTCGTATAACGATATGTAGATATAGTATATAACGTATAACGATATCTACATATAGGATATAACGTATAACGATATGAAGACGTAGGATATAACGTATAACGTTATCTACATGTAGGATATAACGTATAACGATACGTAGATATAGGATATAACGCATAACGATACGTAGATATAGGATATAACGTATAACGATACGTACATATAGGATATAACGTATATCGATATGTGCATATAAGATATAACGTAAAACGTTATCTACATATAGGATATAACGTAAAACGTTATCTACATATGGGATATAACTTATAACGATATGTAGATATAGGATATAACGTATAACGATACGTAGATATAGGATATAACGTATAACGATATGCAGATATTGGATATAACGTATAACGATATGTAGACGTAGGATGTAACGTATAACGAATCGTAGATATAGGATATAACGTATATCGATATGTGGATATAGGATATAACGTAAAACGTTATCTACATATGGGATATAACGTATTCGTTATCTACATATAGGATATAACGTAAAACGATACGTAGATATAGGATATAACGTATAACGATATGTAGATATAGGATATAACGTATAACGATATGTAGATATAGGATATAACGTATAACGATACGTAGACATAGTATATAACGTATAACGATACGTAGATATAGGATATAACGTATAACGATATGCAGATATTTGATATAACGTATAACGATATCTACATATAGGATATATCGTATAACGATACGTAGATATAGGATATAACGTAAAACGTTATCTACATATGGGATATAACTTATAACGATATGTAGATATAGGATATAACGTATAACGATACGTAGATATAGGATATAACGTATAACGATACGTACATATAGGATATAACGTATAACGATACGTACATATAGGTTATAACGTATAACGTTATCTACATATGGGATATAACGTATAACGATATGTAGACGTAGGATATAACGTATAACGTTATCTACATATAGGATATAACGTATAACGATACGTAGATATAGGATATAACGTATAACGATATGTAGATATGGGATATAACGTATAACGATATGTAGATATAGGATATAACGTGTAACGATATGTAGATATAGGATATAACGTATAACGATACGTACATATAGGATATAACGTATAACGTTATCTACATATAGGATATAACGTATAACGATATGTAGACGTAGGATATAACGTATAACGTTACCTACATATAGGATATAACGTATAACGATACGTAGATATAGGATATAACGTATAACGATATGTAGATATGGGATATAACGTATAACGATATGTAGATATAGGATATAACGTATAACGTTATCTACATATAGGATATAACGTATAACGATACGTAGATATAGGATACAACGTATAACAATATGTAGATATAGGATATAACGTATAACGATATCTACATATAGGATATAACGTATAACGATATGTAGACGTAGGATATAACGTATAACGTTATCTACATATAGGATATAACGTATAACGATACGTAGATATAGGATATAACGTATAACGATATGTAGATATAGGATATAACGTATAACGATATCTACATATAGGATATAACGAATAACGATATGTACACGTAGGATATAACGTATAACGTTATCTACATATAGGATATATCGTATAACGATACGTAGATATAGGATATAACGTATAACGATATGTAGATATAGGATATAACGTATAACGATACGTACATATAGGATATAACGTATAACGATATGTAGACGTAGGATATAACGTATAACGTTACCTACATATAGGATATAACGTATAACGATACGTAGATATAGGATATAACGTATAACGATATGTAGATATGGGATATAACGTATAACGATATGTAGATGTAGGATATAACGTATAACGTTATCTACATATAGGATATAACGTATAACGATACGTAGACATAGTATATAACGTATAACGATACGTAGATATAGGATATAACGTATAACGATACGTAGATATAGGATATAACGTATAACGATATGTAGATATGGGATATAACGTATAACGATATGTAGATATAGGATATAACGTGTAACGATATGTAGATATAGGATATAACGTATAACGATACGTACATATAGGATATAACGTATAACGTTATCTACATATAGGATATAACGTATAACGATATGTAGACGTAGGATATAACGTATAACGTTACCTACATATAGGATATAACGTATAACGATACGTAGATATAGGATATAACGTATAACGATACGTAGATATAGGATACAACGTATAACAATATGTAGATATAGGATATAACGTATAACGATATCTACATATAGGATATAACGTATAACGATATGATGACGTAGGATATAACGTATAACGTTATCTACATATAGGATATAACGTATAACGATATGTAGATACAGGATATAACCTATAACGATATGTAGACATAGGATATAACGTATAACGATATGTAGATATAGGATATAACGTATAACGATATCTACATATAGGATATAATGTATAACGATATGATGACGTAGGATATAACGTATAACGTTATCTACATATAGGATATAACGTATAACGATACGTAGATATAGGATATAACGTATAACGATACGTAGAAATAGGATATAACGTATAACGATACGTACATATAGGATATAACGTATATCGATATGTGGATATAGGATATAACGTAAAACGTTATCTACATATGGGATATAACGTATTCGTTATCTACATATAGGATATAACGTAAAACGATACGTAGATATAGGATATAACGTATAACGATATGTAGATATAGGATATAACGTATAACGATATGTAGATATAGGATATAACGTATAACGATACGTAGATATAGGATATAACGTATAACGATATGCAGATATTGGATATAACGTATAACGACATCTACATATAGGATATAACGTATAACGATACGTAGATATAGGATATAACGTAAAACGTTATCTACATATAGGATATAACGTATATCGATATGTGGATATAGGATATAACGTAAAACGTTATCTACATATGGGATATAACGTATAACGTTATCTACATATAGGAAATAACGTATAACGATACGTAGATATAGGATATAACGTATAACGATATGTAGATATAGGATATAACGTATAACGATATGTAGATATAGAATATAACGTATAACGGTACGTAGATATAGGATATAACGTGTAACGATATGTAGATATAGGATATAACGTATAACGATATGTAGATATAGAATATAACGTATAACGGTAAGTAGATATAGGATATAACGTGTAACGATATGTAGATATAGGATATAACGTATAACGATACGTACATATAGGATATAACGTATAACGTTATCTACATATAGGATATAACGTATAACGATACGTAGATATAGGATATAACCTATAACGATATGTAGACATAGGATATAACGTATAACGATATGTAGATATAGGATATAACGCATAACGATATGTAGATATAGGATATAACGTATAACGATATGTAGGTATAGGATATAACGTATAACGATACGTAGATATAGGATATGACGTATAACGATATGTAGATATAGTATATAACGTATAACGATATCTACATATAGGATATAATGTATAACGATATGATGACGTAGGATATAACGTATAACGTTATCTACATATAGGATATAACGTATAACGATACGTAGATATAGGATATAACGTATAACGATACGTAGATATAGGATATAACGTATAAAGATACGTACATATAGGATATAACGTATATCGATTTGTGGATATAGGATATAACGTAAAACGTTATCTACATATGGGATATAACGTATAACGTTATCTACATATAGGATATAACGTAAAACGATACGTAGATATAGGATATAACGTATAACGATATGTAGATATAGGATATAACGTATAACGATATGTAGATATAGGATATAACGTATAACGATACGTAGATATAGGATATAACGTATAACGATATGCAGATATTGGATATAACGTATAACGACATCTACATATAGGATATAACGTATAACGATACGTAGATATAGGATATAACGTAAAACGTTATCTACATATAGGATATAACGTATATCGATATGTGGATATAGGATATAACGTAAAACGTTATCTACATATGGGATATAACGTATAACGTTATGTACATATAGGAAACAACGTATAACGATACGTAGATATAGGATATAACGTATAACGATATGTAGATATAGGATATAACGTATAACGATATGTAGATATAGAATATAACGTATAACGGTACGTAGATATAGGATATAACGTGTAACGATATGTAGATATAGGATATAACGTATAACGATACGTACATATAGGATATAACGTATAACGTTATCTACATATAGGATATAACGTATAACGATATGTAGACGTAGGATATAACGTATAACGTTACCTACATATAGGATATAACGTATAACGATACGTAGATATAGGATATAACGTATAACGATATGTAGATATGGGATATAACGTATAACGATATGTAGATGTAGGATATAACGTATAACGATACGTAGATATAGGATATAACGTATAACGATACGTACATATAGGATATAACGTATATCGATATGTGGATATAGGATATAACGTAAAACGTTATCTACATATGGGATATAACGTATAACGTTATCTATATATAGGATATAACGTATAACGATACGTAGATATAGGATATAACCTATAACGATATGTAGACATAGGATATAACGTATAACGATATGTAGATATAGGATATAACGTATAACGATATGTAGATATAGGATATATCGTATAACGATATGTAGGTATAGGATATAACGTATAACGATACGTAGATATAGGATATGACGTATAACGATATGTAGATATAGTATATAACGTATAACGATATCTACATATAGGATATAATGTATAACGATATGATGACGTAGGATATAACGTATAACGTTATCTACATATAGGATATAACGTATAACGATACGTAGATATAGGATATAACGTATAACGATACGTAGATATAGGATATAACGTATAACGATACGTACATATAGGATATAACGTATATCGATATGTGGATATAGGATATAACGTAAAACGTTATCTACATTTGGGATATAACGTATAACGTTATCTACATATAGGATATAACGTATAACGATACGTAGATATAGGATATAACGTATAACGATATGTAGATATAGGATATAACGTATAACGATATGTAGATATAGGATATAACGTATAACGATACGTAGATATAGGATATAACGTATAACGATATGCAGATATTGGATATAACGTATAACGACATCTACATATAGGATATAACGTATAACGATACGTAGATATAGGATATAACGTAAAACGTTATCTACATATAGGATATAACGTATATCGATATGTGGATATAGGATATAACGTAAAACGTTATCTACATATGGGATATAACGTATAACGTTATCTACATATAGGATATAACGTATAACGATACGTAGATATAGGATATAACGTATAACGATATGTAGATATAGGATATAACGTATAACGATATGTAGATATAGGATATAACGTATAACGGTACGTAGATATAGTATATAACGTAAAACGTTATCTACATATAGGATATAACGTATAACGGTACGTAGATGTAGGATATAACGTATAACGATATGTAGATATAGGATATAACGTATAACGATATGTAGGTATAGGATATAACGTATAACGATACGTAGATATAGGATATGACGTATAGCGATATGTAGATATAGGATATAACGTATAACGATATGTAGATATATGATATAACGTATAACGATATGTAGGTATAGGATATAACGTATAACGATACGTAGATATAGGATATGACGTATAACGATATGTAGATATAGTATATAACGTATAACGATATCTACATATAGGATATAACGTATAACGATATGAAGACGTAGGATATAACGTATAGCGTTATCTACATGTAGGATATAACGTATAACGATACGTAGATATAGGATATAACGTATAACGATACGTAGATATAGGATATAACGTATAACGATACGTACATATAGGATATAACGTATATCGATATGTGCATATAAGATATAACGTAAAACGTTATCTACATATGGGATATAACGTATAACGTTATCTACATATAGGATATAACGTATAAAGATACGTAGATATAGGATATAACGTATAACGATATGTAGACATAGGATATAACGTATAACGATATGTAGATATAGGATATAACGTATAACGATATGTAGATATAGGATATAACGTATAACGGTATGTAGGTATAGGATATAACGTATAACGGTATCTACATATAGGATATAACGTATAACGATACGTAGATATAGGATATAACGTATAACGATATGTAGATATAGGATATAACGTATAACGATGTGTAGATATAGGATATAACGTATAACGATACGTAGATATAGTATATAACGTAAAACGTTTTCTACATCTAGTATATAACGTATAACGTTATCTACATATAGGATATAACGTATAACGATACGTAGATGTAGGATATAACGTATAACGATATGTAGATATAGGATATAACGTATAACGATGTGTAGATATAGGATATAACGTATAACGATACGTAGATATAGTATAAAACGTAAAACGTTTTCTACATATCGGATATAAAGTATAACGATATGTATATATAGGATATAACGTATAACGGTATGTAGGTATAGGATATAACGTATAACGATACGTAGATATAGGATATAACGTATAACGATATGTAGATGTAGGATATAACGTATAACGATATCTACATATAGGATATAACGTATAACGATATGTAGACGTAGGATATAACGTATAACGTTATCTACATATACGATATAACGTATAACGATACGTAGATATAGGATATAACGTATAACGATACGTAGACATAGTATATAACGTATAACGATACGTAGATATAGGATATAACGTATAACGATATGCAGATATTGGATATAACGTATAACGATATCTACATATAGGATATATCGTATAACGATACGTAGATATAGGATATAACGTAAAACGTTATCTACATATGGGATATAACTTATAACGATATGTAGATATAGGATATAACGTATAACGATACGTAGGTATAGGATATAACGTATAACGATACGTAGATATAGGATATGTCGTATAACGATATGTAGATATAGTATATAACGTATAACGATATCTACATATAGGATATAACGTATAACGATATGAAGACGTAGGATATAACGTATAACGTTATCTACATGTAGGATATAACGTATAACGATACGTAGATATAGGATATAACGTATAACGATACGTAGATATAGGATATAACGTATAACGATACGTAGATATAGGATATAACGTATAACGATACGTACATATAGGATATAACGTATAACGATACGTAGATATAGGATATAACGTATAACGGTATGTAGATATAGGATATAACGTATAACGATATGTAGATGTAGGATATAACGTATAACGATACGTAGATATAGGATATAACGTATAACGATATGCAGATATTGGATATAACGTATAACGACATCTACATATAGGATATAACGTATAACGATACGTAGATATAGGATATAACGTAAAACGTTATCTACATATAGGATATAACGTATATCGATATGTGGATATAGGATATAACGTAAAACGTTATCTACATATGGGATATAACGTATAACGTTATCTACATATAGGATATAACGTATAACGATACGTAGATATAGGATATAACGTATAACGGTATGTAGATATAGGATATAACGTATAACGATATGTAGATATAGGATATAACGTATAACGGTACGTAGATATAGTATATAACGTAAAACGTTATCTACATATAGGATATAACGTATAACGGTACGTAGATGTAGGATATAACGTATAACGATATGTAGATATAGGATATAACGTATAACGATATGTAGGTATAGGATATAACGTATAACGATACTTAGATATAGGATATGACGTATAGCGATATGTAGATATAGGATATAACGTATAACGATATGTAGATATATGATATAACGTATAACGATATCTACATATAGGATATAACGTATAACGATATGAAGACGTAGGATATAACGTATAACGTTATCTACATGTAGGATATAACGTATAACGATACGTAGATATAGGATATAACGTATAACGATACGTAGATATAGGATATAACGTATAACGGTATGTAGATATAGGATATAACGTATAACGATATGTAGATGTAGGATATAACGTATAACGATACGTAGATATAGGATATAACGTATAACGATATGCAGATATTGGATATAACGTATAACGACATCTACATATAGGATATAACGTATAACGATACGTAGATATAGGATATAACGTAAAACGATACGTAGATATAGGATATAACGTATAACGATACGTAGATATAGGATATAACGTATAACGATACGTACATATAGGATATAACGTATAACGATACGTAGATATAGGATATAACGTATAACGGTATGTAGATATAGGATATAACGTATAACGATATGTAGATGTAGGATATAACGTATAACGATACGTAGATATAGGATATAACGTATAACGATATGCAGATATTGGATATAACGTATAACGACATCTACATATAGGATATAACGTATAACGATACGTAGATATAGGATATAACGTAAAACGTTATCTACATATAGGATATAACGTATATCGATATGTGGATATAGGATATAACGTAAAACGTTATCTACATATGGGATATAACGTATAACGTTATCTACATATAGGATATAACGTATAACGATACGTAGATATAGGATATAACGTATAACGATATGTAGATATAGGATATAACGTATAACGATATGTAGATATAGGATATAACGTATAACGGTACGTAGATATAGTATATAACGTAAAACGTTATCTACATATTTGATATAACGTATAACGGTACCTAGATGTAGGATATAACGTATAACGATATGTAGATATAGGATATAACGTATAACGATATGTAGGTATAGGATATAACGTATAACGATACTTAGATATAGGATATGACGTATAGCGATATGTAGATATAGGATATAACGTATAACGATATGTAGATATATGATATAACGTATAACGATATGTAGGTATAGGATATAACGTATAACGATACGTAGATATAGGATATGACGTATAACGATATGTAGATATAGTATATAACGTATAACTATATCTACGTATAGGATATAACGTATAACGATATGAAGACGTAGGATATAACGTATAACGTTATCTACATGTAGGATATAACGTATAACGATACGTAGATATAGGATATAACGTATAACGATACGTAGATATAGGATATAACGTATAACGATACGTACATATAGGATATAACGTATATCGATATGTGCATATAAGATATAACGTAAAACGTTATCTACATATGGGATATAACGTATAACGTTATCTACATATAGGATATAACGTATAACGATACGTAGATATAGGATATAACGTATAACGATATGTAGACATAGGATATAACGTATAACGATATGTAGATATAGGATATAACGTATAACGATATGTAGATATAGGATATAACGTATAACGGTATGTAGGTATAGGATATAACGTATAACGGTATCTACATATAGGATATAACGTATAACGATACGTAGATGTAGGATATAACGTATAACGATATGTAGATATAGGATATAACGTATAACGATGTGTAGATATAGGATATAACGTATAACGATACGTAGATATAGTATATAACGTAAAACGTTTTCTACATATAGTATATAACGTATAACGTTATCTACATATAGGATATAACGTATAACGATACGTAGATGTAGGATATAACGTATAACGATATGTAGATATAGGATATAACGTATAACGATGTGTAGATATAGGATATAACGTATAACGATACGTAGATATAGTATAAAACGTAAAACGTTTTCTACATATAGGATATAAAGTATAACGATATGTATATATAGGATATAACGTATAACGGTATGTAGGTATAGGATATAACGTATAACGATACGTAGATATAGGATATAACGTATATCGATACGTAGATATAGGATATAACGTATAACGATATGTAGATGTAGGATATAACGTATAACGATATCTACATATAGGATATAACGTATAACGATATGTAGACGTAGGATATAACGTATAACGTTATCTACATATACGATATAACGTATAACGATACGTAGATATAGGATATAACGTATAACGATACGTAGACATAGTATATAACGTATAACGATACGTAGATATAGGATATAACGTATAACGATATGCAGATATTGGATATAACGTATAACGATATCTACATATAGGATATATCGTATAACGATACGTAGATATAGGATATAACGTAAAACGTTATCTACATATGGGATATAACTTATAACGATATGTAGATATAGGATATAACGTATAACGATTCGTAGATATAGGATATAACGTATAACGATATGCAGATATTGGATATAACGTATAACGATATGTAGACGTAGGATATAACGTATAACGATTCGTAGATATAGGATATAACGTATAACGATATGTAGACATAGGATATAACGTATAACGATATGTAGATATAGGATATAACGTATAACGATACGTAGACATAGTATATAACGTATAACGATACGTAGATATAGGATATATCGTATAACGATATGCAGATATTGGATATAACGTATAACGATATCTACATATAGGATATATCGTATAACGATACGTAGACATAGTATATAACGTATAACGATACGTAGATATAGGATATAACGTATAACGATATGCAGATATTTGATATAACGTATAACGATATCTACATATAGGATATATCATATAACGATACGTAGATATAGGATATAACGTAAAACGTTATCTACATATGGGATATAACTTATAACGATATGTAGATATAGGATATAACGTATAACGATACGTAGATATAGGATATAGCGTATAACGATACGTACATATAGGATATAACGTATAACGATACGTACATATAGGATATAACGTATAACGTTATCTACATATAGGATATAACGTATAACGATATGTAGACGTAGGATATAACGTATAACGTTATCTACATATAGGATATAACGTATAACGATACGTAGATATAGGATATAACGTATAACGATATGTAGATATGGGATATAACGTATAACGATATGTAGATATAGGATATAACGTGTAACGATATGTAGATATAGGATATAACGTATAACGATACGTACATATAGGATATAACGTATAACGTTATCTACATATAGGATATAACGTATAACGATATGTAGACGTAGGATATAACGTATAACGTTACCTACATATAGGATATAACGTATAACGATACGTAGATATAGGATATAACGTATAACGATATGTAGATATGGGATATAACGTATAACGATATGTAGATGTAGGATATAACGTATAACGTTATCTACATATAGGATATAACGTATAACGATACGTAGATATAGGATACAACGTATAACAATATGTAGATATAGGATATAACGTATAACGATATCTACATATAGGATATAACGTATAACGATATGTAGACGTAGGATATAACGTATAACGTTATCTACATATAGGATATAACGTATAACGTTATCTACATATAGGATATAACGTATAACGATATGTAGACGTAGGATATAACGTATAACGTTACCTACATATAGGATATAACGTATAACGATACGTAGATATAGGATATAACGTATAACGATATGTAGATATGGGATATAACGTATAACGATATGTAGATGTAGGATATAACGTATAATGTTATCTACATATAGGATATAACGTATAACGATACGTAGATATAGGATACAACGTATAACAATATGTAGATATAGGATATAACGTATAACGATATCTACATATAGGATATAACGTATAACGATATGTAGACGTAGGATATAACGTATAACGTTATCTACATATAGGATATAACGTATAACGATACGTAGATATAGGATATAACGTATAACGAAATGTAGATATAGGATATAACGTATAACGATATGTAGATATAGGATATAACGTATAGCGATATGTAGATATAGGATATAACGTATAACGATATGTAGGTATAGGATATAACGTATAACGATACGTAGATATAGGATATGACGTATAACGATATGTAGATATAGTATATAACGTATAACGATATCTACATATAGGATATAACGTATAACGATATGAAGACGTAGGATATAACGTATAACGTTATCTACATGTAGGATATAACGTATAACGATACGTAGTTATAGGATATAACGTATAACGATACGTAGATATAGGATATAACGTATAACGATACGTACATATAGGATATAACGTATATCGATATGTGGATATAGGATATAACGTAAAACGTTATCTACATATGGGATATAACGTATAACGTTATCTACATATAGGATATAACGTATAACGATACGTAGATATAGGATATAACCTATAACGATATGTAGACATAGGATATAACGTATAACGATATGTAGATATAGGATATAACGTATAACGATACGTAGATATAGGATATAACGTATAACGATATGTAGATATAGGATATAACGTATAACGATAGGTAGATATAGGATATAACGTATAACGATACGTAGATATAGGATATAACGTATAACGATATGCAGATATTGGATATAACGTATAACGACATCTACATATAGGATATAACGTATAACGATACGTGGATATAGGATATAACGTAAAACGTTATCTACATATAGGATATAACGTATATCGATATGTGGATATAGGATATAACGTAAAACGTTATCTACATATGGGATATAACGTATAACGTTATCTACATATAGGAAATAACGTATAACGATACGTAGATATAAGATATAACGTATAACGATATGTAGGTATAGGATATAACGTATAACGATACGTAGATATAAGATATAACGTATAACGATACGTAGATATAGGATATAACGTATAACGATATGTAGATATAGGATATAACGTATAACGATAGGTAGATATAGGATATAACGTATAACGATACGTAGATATAGGATATAACGTATAACGATATGTAGATATTGGATATAACGTATAACGATACGTAGATATAGGATATAACGTATAACGATATGTAGACGTAGGATATAACGTATAACGTTATCTACATATAGGATATAACGTATAACGATACGTAGATATAGGATATAACGTATAACGAAATGTAGATATAGGATATAACGTATAACGATATGTAGATATAGGATATAACGTATAACGATATGTAGATATAGGATATAACGTATAACGATATGTAGGTATAGGATATAACGTATAACGATACGTAGATATAGGATATGACGTATAACGATATGTAGATATAGTATATAACGTATAACGATATTTACATATAGGATATAACGTATAACGATATGAAGACGTAGGATATAACGTATAACGTTATCTACATGTAGGATATAACGTATAACGATACGTAGATATAGGATATAACGTATAACGATACGTAGATATAGGATATAACGTATAACGATACGTACATATAGGATATAACGTATATCGATATGTGGATATAGGATATAACGTAAAACGTTATCTACATATGGGATATAACGTATAACGTTATCTATATATAGGATATAACGTATAACGATACGTAGATATAGGATATAACCTATAACGATATGTAGACATAGGATATAACGTATAACGATATGTAGATATAGGATATAACGTATAACGATATGTAGATATAGGATATAACGTATAACGATATGTAGGTATAGGATATAACGTATAACGATACGTAGATATAGGATATGACGTATAACGATATGTAGATATAGTATATAACGTATAACGATATCTACATATAGGATATAATGTATAACGATATGATGACGTAGGATATAACGTATAACGTTATCTACATATAGGATATAACGTATAACGATACGTAGGTATAGGATATAACGTATAACGATACGTAGATATAGGATATAACGTATAACGATACGTACATATAGGATATAACGTATATCGATATGTGGATATAGGATATAACGTAAAACGTTATCTACATTTGGGATATAACGTATAACGTTATCTACATGTAGGATATAACGTATAACGATACGTAGATATAGGATATAACGTATAACGATACGTAGATATAGGATATAACGTATAACGATACGTACATATAGGATATAACGTATATCGATATGTGGATATAGGATATAACGTAAAACGTTATCTACATATGGGATATAACGTATAACGTTATCTATATATAGGATATAACGTATAACGATACGTAGATATAGGATATAACCTATAACGATATGTAGACATAGGATATAACGTATAACGATATGTAGATATAGGATATAACGTATAACGATATGTAGATATAGGATATAACGTATAACGATATGTAGGTATAGGATATAACGTATAACGATACGTAGATATAGGATATGACGTATAACGATATGTAGATATAGTATATAACGTATAACGATATCTACATATAGGATATAATGTATAACGATATGATGACGTGGGATATAACGTATAACGTTATCTACATATAGGACATAACGTATAACGATACGTAGGTATAGGATATAACGTATAACGATACGTAGATATAGGATATAACGTATAACGATACGTACATATAGGATATAACGTATATCGATATGTGGATATAGGATATAACGTAAAACGTTATCTACATTTGGGATATAACGTATAACGTTATCTACATATAGGATATAACGTATAACGATACGTTGATATAGGATATAACGTATAACGATATGTAGATATAGGATATAACGTATAACGATAGGTAGATATAGGATATAACGTATAACGATACGTAGATATAGGATATAACGTATAACGATATGCAGATATTGGATATAATGTATAACGACATCTACATATAGGATATAACGTATAACGATACGTGGATATAGGATATAACGTAAAACGTTATCTACATATAGGATATAACGTATATCGATATGTGGATATAGGATATAACGTAAAACGTTATCTACATATGGGATATAACGTATAACGTTATATACATATAGGAAATAACGTATAACGATACGTAGATATAGGATATAACGTATAACGATATGTAGATATAGGATATAACGTATAACGATATGTAGATATAGGATATAACGTATAACGGTACGTAGATATAGGATATAACGTGTAACGATATGTAGATATAGGATATAACGTATAACGATACGTACATATAGGATATAACGTATAACGTTATCTACATATAGGATATAACGTATAACGATATGTAGACGTAGGATATAACGTATAACGTTACCTACATATAGGATATAACGTATAACGATACGTTGATATAGGATATAACGTATAACGATATGTAGATATGGGATATAACGTATAACGATATGTAGATGTAGGATATAACGTATAACGATACGTAGATATAGGATATAACGTATAACGATACGTAGATATAGGATACAACGTATAACAATATGTAGATATAGGATATAACGTATAACGATATCTACATATAGGATATAACGTATAACGATATGTAGACGTAGGATATAACGTATAACGTTATCTACATATAGGATATAACGTATAACGATACGTAGATATAGGATATAACGTATAACGATATGTAGATATAGGATATAACGTATAACGATATGTAGATATAGGATATAACGTATAACGATATGTAGGTATAGGATATAACGTATAACGATACGTAGATATAGGATATGACGTATAACGGTATGTAGATATAGTATATAACGTATAACGATATCTACATATAGGATATAATGTATAACGATATGATGACGTAGGATATAACGTATAACGTTATCTACATATAGGATATAACGTATAACGATACGTAGGTATAGGATATAACGTATAACGATACGTAGATATAGGATATAACGTATAACGATACGTACATATAGGATATAACGTATATCGATATGTGGATATAGGATATAACGTAAAACGTTATCTACATTTGGGATATAACGTATAACGTTATCTACATGTAGGATATAACGTATAACGATACGTAGATATAGGATATAACGTATAACGATACGTAGATATAGGATATAACGTATAACGATACGTAGATATAGGATATAACGTATAACGGTACGTACATATAGGATATAACGTATATCGATATGTGGATATAGGATATAACGTAAAACGTTATCTACATATGGGATATAACGTATAACGTTATCTATATATATGATATAACGTATAACGATACGTAGATATAGGATATAACCTATAACGATATGTAGACATAGGATATAACGTATAACGATATGTAGATATAGGATATAACGTATAACGATATGTAGATATAGGATATAACGTATAACGATATGTAGGTATAGGATATAACGTATAACGATACGTAGATATAGGATATGACGTATAACGATATGTAGATATAGTATATAACATATAACGATATCTACATATAGGATATAATGTATAACGATATGATGACGTAGGATATAACGTATAACGTTATCTACATATAGGATATAACGTATAACGATACGTAGATATAGGATATAACGTATAACGATACGTACATATAGGATATAACGTATAACGATATGTAGATATAGGATATAACGTATAACGATACGTAGATATAGGATATAACGTATAACGATATGCAGATATTGGATATAACGTATAACGACATCTACGTATAGGATATAACGTATAACGATACGTAGATATAGGATATAACGTAAAACGTTATCTACATATGGGATATAACGTATAACGTTATCTACATATAGGAAATAACGTATAACGATACGTAGATATAGGATATAACGTATAACGATATGTAGATATAGGATATAACGTATAACGATATGTAGATATAGGATATAACGTATAACGGTACGTAGATATAGGATATAACGTGTAACGATATGTAGATATAGGATATAACGTATAACGATACGTACATATAGGATATAACGTATAACGTTATCTACATATAGGATATAACGTATAACGATATGTAGACGTAGGATATAACGAATAACGTTACCTACATATAGGATATAACGTATAACGATACGTAGATATAGGATATAACGTATAACGATATGTAGATATGGGATATAACGTATAACGATATGTAGATGTAGGATATAACGTATAACGATACGTAGATATAGGATATAACGTATAACGATACGTACATATAGGATATAACGTATATCGATATGTGGATATAGGATATAACGTAAAACGTTATCTACATATGGGATATAACGTATACCGTTATCTATATATAGGACATAACGTATAACGATACGTAGATATAGGATATAACCTATAACGATATGTAGACATAGGATATAACGTATAACGATATGTAGATATAGGATATAACGTATAACGATATGTAGATATAGGATATATCGTATAACGATATGTAGGTATAGGATATAACGTATAACGATACGTAGATATAGGATATGACGTATAACGATATGTAGATATAGTATACAACGTATAACGATATCTACATATAGGATATAATGTATAACGATATGATGACGTAGGATATAACGTATAACGTTATCTACATATAGGATATAACGTATAACGATACGTAGATATAGGATATAACGTATAACGATACGTAGATATAGGATATAACGTATAACGATACGTACATATAGGATATAACGTATATCGATATGTGGATATAGGATATAACGTAAAACGTTATCTACATTTGGGATATAACGTATAACGTTATCTACATATAGGATATAACGTATAACGATACGTAGATATAGGATATAACGTATAACGATATGTAGGCATAGGATATAACGTATAACGATATGTAGATATAGGATATAACGTATAACGATACGTAGATATAGTATATAACGTAAAACGTTTTCTACATATAGGATATAACGTATAACGTTATCTACATATAGGATATAACGTATAACGATACGTAGATGTAGGATATAACGTATAACGATATGTAGATATAGGATATAACGTATAACGATGTGTAGATATAGGATATAACGTATAACGATACGTAGATATAGTATAAAACGTAAAACGTTTTCTACATATAGGATATAAAGTATAACGATATGTATATATAGGATATAACGTATAACGATACGTACATATAGGATATAACGTATATCGATATGTGGATATAGGATATAACGTAAAACGTTATCTACATATGGGATATAACGTATAACGTTATCTATATATAGGATATAACGTATAACGATACGTAGATATAGGATATAACCTATAACGATATGTAGACATAGGATATAACGTATAACGATATGTAGATATAGGATATAACGTATAACGATATGTAGATATAGGATATAACGTATAACGATATGTAGGTATAGGATATAACGTATAACGATACGTAGATATAGGATATGACGTATAACGATATGTAGATATAGTATATAACGTATAACGATATCTACATATAGGATATAATGTATAACGATATGATGACGAAGGATATAACGTATAACGTTATCTACATATAGGATATAACGTATAACGATACGTAGGTATAGGATATAACGTATAACGATACGTAGATATAGGATATAACGTATAACGATACGTACATATAGGATATAACGTATATCGATATGTGGATATAGGATATAACGTAAAACGTTATCTACATTTGGGATATAACGTATAACGTTATCTACATATAGGATATAACGTATAACGATACGTAGATATAGGATATAACGTATAACGATATGTAGATATAGGATATAACGTATAACGTTATCTACATATAGGATATAACGTATAACGATACGTAGATGTAGGATATAACGTATAACGATATGTAAATATAGGATATAACGTATAACGATGTGTAGATATAGGATATAACGTATAACGATGTGTAGATATAGGATATAACGTATAACGATACGTAGATATAGTATAAAACGTAAAACGTTTTCTACATATAGGATATAAAGTATAACGATATGTATATATAGGATATAACGTATAACGGTATGTAGGTATAGGATATAACGTATGACGGTATGTAGGTATAGGATATAACGTATAACGATACGTAGATATAGGATATAACGTATAACGATATGTTGATGTAGGATATAACGTATAACGATATCTACATATAGGATATAACGTATAACGATATGTAGACGTAGGATATAACGTATAACGTTATCTACATATACGATATAACGTATAACGATACGTAGATATAGGATATAACGTATAACGATACGTAGACATAGTATATAACGTATAACGATACGTAGATATAGGATATATCGTATAACGATATGCAGATATTGGATATAACGTATAACGATATCTACATATAGGATATATCGTATAACGATACGTAGACATAGTATATAACGTATAACGATACGTAGATATAGGATATAACGTATAACGATATGCAGATATTTGATATAACGTATAACGATATCTACATATAGGATATATCGTATAACGATACGTAGATATAGGATATAACGTAAAACGTTATCTGCATATGGGATATAACTTATAACGATATGTAGATATAGGATATAACGTATAACGATACGTAGATATAGGATATGACGTATAACGATATGTAGATATAGGATATAACGTATAACGATATGTAGATATAGGATATAACGTATAACGATATGTAGATATAGGATATAACGTATAACGATATGTAGGTATAGGATATAACGTATAACGATACGTAGATATAGGATATGACGTATAACGATATGTAGATATAGTATATAACGTATAACGATATCTACATATAGGATATAATGTATAACGATATGATGACGAAGGATATAACGTATAACGTTATCTACATATAGGATATAACGTATAACGATACGTAGGTATAGGATATAACGTATAACGATACGTAGATATAGGATATAACGTATAACGATACGTACATATAGGATATAACGTATATCGATATGTGGATATAGGATATAACGTAAAACGTTATCTACATTTGGGATATAACGTATAACGTTATCTACATATAGGATATAACGTATAACGATACGTAGATATAGGATATAACGTATAACGATATGTAGATATAGGATATAACGTATAACGATATGTAGATATAGGATATAACGTATAACGATACGTAGATATAGGATATAACGTATAACGATATGTAGATATAGGATATAACGTATAACGATATGTAGGTATAGGATATAACGTATAACGATACGTAGATATAGGATATGACGTATAGCGATATGTAGATATAGGATATAACGTATAACGATATGTAGATATATGATATAACGTATAACGATATGTAGGTATAGGATATAACGTATAACGATACGTAGATATAGGATATGACGTATAACGATATGTAGATATAGTATATAACGTATAACGATATCTACATATAGGATATAACGTATAACGATATGAAGACGTAGGATGTAACGTATAACGTTATCTACATGTAGGATATAACGTATAACGATACGTAGATATAGGATATAACGTATAACGATACGTGGATATAGGATATAACGTATAACGATACGTACATATAGAATATAACGTATATCGATATGTGCATATAAGATATAACGTAAAACGTTATCTACATATGGGATATAACGTATAACGTTATCTACATATAGGATATAACGTATAACGATACGTAGATATAGGATATAACGTATAACGATATGTAGACATAGGATATAACGTATAACGATATGTAGATATAGGATATAACGTATAACGATATGTAGATATAGGATATAACGTATAACGGTATGTAGGTATAGGATATAACATATAACGGTATCTACATATAGGATATAACGTATAACGATACGTAGATATAGGATATAACGTATAACGATGTGTAGATATAGGATATAACGTATAACGATACGTAGATGTAGGATATAACGTATAACGATATGTTAATATAGGATATAACGTATAACGATGTGTAGATATAGGATATAACGTATAACGATGTGTAGATATAGGATATAACGTATAACGATACGTAGATATAGTATATAACGTAAAACGTTTTCTACATATAGGATATAACGTATAACGTTATCTACATATAGGATATAACGTATAACGATACGTAGATGTAGGATATAACGTATAACGATATGTAAATATAGGATATAACGTATAACGATGTGTAGATATAGGATATAACGTATAACGATGTGTAGATATAGGATATAACGTATAACGATACGTAGATATAGTATAAAACGTAAAACGTTTTCTACATATAGGATATAAAGTATAGCGATATGTATATATAGGATATAACGTATAACGGTATGTAGGTATAGGATATAACGTATAACGGTATGTAGGTATAGGATATAACGTATAACGATACGTAGATATAGGATATAACGTATAACGATATGTAGATGTAGGATATAACGTATAACGATATGTAGATATAGGATATAACGTATAACGATATGTAGATATAGGATATATCGTATAACGATATGTAGGTATAGGATATAACGTATAACGATACGTAGATATAGGATATGACGTATAACGATATGTAGATATAGTATACAACGTATAACGATATCTACATATAGGATATAATGTATAACGATATGATGACGTAGGATATAACGTATAACGTTATCTACATATAGGATATAACGTATAACGATACGTAGATATAGGATATAACGTATAACGATACGTAGATATAGGATATAACGTATAACGATACGTACATATAGGATATAACGTATAACGATACGTAGATATAGGATATAACGTATAACGATATGCAGATATTGGATATAACGTATAACGATATGTAGACGTAGGATATAACGTATAACGATTCGAAGATATAGGATATAACGTATAACGATATGTAGACATACGATATAACGTATAACGATATGTAGATATAGGATATAACGTATAACGATACGTAGACATAGTATATAACGTATAACGATACGTAGATATAGGATATATCGTATAACGATATGCAGATATTGGATATAACGTATAACGATATCTACATATAGGATATATCGTATAACGATACGTAGATATAGGATATAACGTAAAACGTTATCTGCATATGGGATATAACTTATAACGATATGTAGATATAGGATATAACGTATAACGATACGTAGATATAGGATATGACGTATAACGATATGTAGATATAGGATATAACGTATAACGATATGTAGATATAGGATATAACGTATAACGATATGTAGATATAGGATATAACGTATAACGATATGTAGGTATAGGATATAACGTATAACGATACGTAGATATAGGATATGACGTATAACAATATGTAGATATAGTATATAACGTATAACGATATCTACATATAGGATATAATGTATAACGATATGATGACGAAGGATATAACGTATAACGTTATCTACATATAGGATATAACGTATAACGATACGTAGGTATAGGATATAACGTATAACGATACGTAGATATAGGATATAACGTATAACGATACGTACATATAGGATATAACGTATATCGATATGTGGATATAGGATATAACGTAAAACGTTATCTACATTTGGGATATAACGTATAACGTTATCTACATATAGGATATAACGTATAACGATACGTAGATATAGGATATAACGTATAACGATATGTAGATATAGGATATAACGTATAACGATATGTAGATATAGGATATAACGTATAACGATACGTAGATATAGGATATAACGTATAACGATATGTAGATATAGGATATAACGTATAACGATATGTAGGTATAGGATATAACGTATAACGATACGTAGATATAGGATATGACGTATAGCGATATGTAGATATAGGATATAACGTATAACGATATGTAGATATATGATATAACGTATAACGATATGTAGGTATAGGATATAACGTATAACGATACGTAGATATAGGATATGACGTATAACGATATGTAGATATAGTATATAACGTATAACGATATCTACATATAGGATATAACGTATAACGATATGAAGACGTAGGATGTAACGTATAACGTTATCTACATGTAGGATATAACGTATAACGATACGTAGATATAGGATATAACGTATAACGATACGTAGATATAGGATATAACGTATAACGATACGTACATATAGGATATAACGTATATCGATATGTGCATATAAGATATAACGTAAAACGTTATCTACATATGGGATATAACGTATAACGTTATCTACATATAGGATATAACGTATAACGATACGTAGATATAGGATATAACGTATAACGATATGTAGACATAGGATATAACGTATAACGATATGTAGATATAGGATATAACGTATAACGATATGTAGATATAGGATATAACGTATAACGGTATGTAGGTATAGGATATAACATATAACGGTATCTACATATAGGATATAACGTATAACGATACGTAGATATAGGATATAACGTATAACGATATGGTGACGTAGGATATAACGTATAACGTTATCTACATATAGGATATAACGTATAACGATACGTAGATATAGGATATAACGTATAACGATACGTAGATATAGGATATAACGTATAACGATATGCAGATATTTGATATAACTTATAACGATATCTACATATAGGATATATCGTATAACGATACGTAGATATAGGATATAACGTAAAACGTTATCTACATATGGGATATAACTTATAACGATATGTAGATATAGGATATAACGTATAACGATACGTAGATATAGGATATAACGTATAACGATACGTACATATAGGATATAACGTATACCGATATGTGGATATAGGATATAACGTAAAACGTTATCTACATATGGGATATAACGTATAACGTTATCTACATATAGGATATAACGTATAACTATACGTAGATATAGGATATAACGTATAACGATATGTATATATAGGATATAACGTATAACGATATGTAGATATAGGATATAACGTATAACGATACGTAGATATAGGATATAACGTATAACGATATGCAGATATTGGATATAACGTATAACGACATCTACATATAGGATATAACGTATAACGATACGTAGATATAGGATATAACGTAAAACGTTATCTACATATAGGATATAACGTATATCGATATGTGGATATAGGATATAACGTAAAACGTTATCTACATATGGGATATAACGTATAACGTTATCTACATATGGGATATAACTTATAACGATATGTAGATATAGGATATAACGTATACCGATATGTGGATATAGGATATAACGTAAAACGTTATCTACATATGGGATATAACGTATAACGTTATCTACATATAGGATATAACGTATAACTATACGTAGATATAGGATATAACGTATAACGATATGTATATATAGGATATAACGTATAACGATATGTAGATATAGGATATAACGTATAACGATATGTAGATATAGGATATAACGTATAACGATATGTAGATATAGGATATAACGTATAACGATATCTACATATAGGATATAACGTATAACGATATCTACATATAGGATATAACGTATAACGATATGTAGACGTAGGATATAACGTATAACGTTATCTACATATAGGATATAACGTATAACGATACGTAGATATAGGATACAACGTATAACGATATCTACATATAGGATATGACGTATAACGATATGTAGACGTAGGATATAACGTATAACGTTTTCTACATATAGGATATAACGTATAACTATACGTAGATGTAGGATATAACGTATAACGATATGTAGATATAGGATATAACATATAACGATACGTACATATAGGATATAACGTATAACGATATGTAGACGTAGGATATAACGTATAACGATATGCAGATATTGGATATAACGTATAACGATATCTACTTATAGGATATACCGTATAACGATACGCAGATATAGGATATAACGTAAAACGTTATCTACATATGGGATATAACGTATAACGATATGTAGATATAGGATATAACGTATAACGATACGTAGATATAGGATATAACGTATAACGATATGCAGATATTGGATATAACGTATAAAGACATCTACATATGGGATATAACGTATAACGATACGTAGATATAGGATATAACGTAAAACGTTATCTACATATAGGATATAACGTATATCGATATGTGGATATAGGATATAACGTAAAACGTTATCTACATATGGGATATAACGTATATCGTTATCTACATATAGGATATAACGTATAACGATACGTAGATATAGGATATAACGTATAACGATATGTAGATATAGGATATAACGTATAACGATATGTAGATATAGGATATAACGTATAACGATACGTAGATATAGGATATAACGTATAACGATATGCAGATATTGGATATAACGTATAACGACATCTACATATAGGATATAACGTATAACGATACGTAGATATAGGATATAACGTAAAACGTTATCTACAAATAGGATATAACGAATATCGATATGTGGATATAGGATATAACGTAAAACGTTATCTACATATGGGATATAACGTATAACGTTATCTACATATAGGATATAACGTATAACGATACGTAGATATAGGATATAACGTATAACGATATGTAGATATAGGATATAACGTATAACGATATGTAGATATAGGATATAACGTATAACGGTACGTAGATATAGTATATAACGTAAAACGTTATCTACATATAGGATATAACGTATAACGATATGTAGATATAGGATATAACGTATAACGATATGTAGATATAGGATATAACGTATAACGATATGTAGACGTAGGATATAACGTATAATGTTATCTACATATAGGATATAACGTATAACGAGACGTAGATATAGGATATAACGTATAACGATTTCTACATATAGGATATAACGAATAACGACATGTAGACGTCGGATAAAACGTATAACGTTATCTACATATAGGATATAACGTATAACGATACGTAGATATAGGATATAACGTGTAACGATATGTAGATATAGGATATAACGTATAACGATACGTACATATAGGATATAACGTATAACGTTATCTACATATAGGATATAACGTATAACGATATGTAGACGTAGGATATAACGTATAACGTAACCTACATATAGGATATAACGTATAACGATACGTAGATATAGGATATAACGTATAACGATATGTTGATATGGGATATAACGTATAACGATATGTAGATGTAGGATATAACGTATAACGGTACGTAGATATAGTATATAACGTAAAACGTTATCTACATATAGGATATAACGTATAACGATATGTAGATATAGGATATAACGTATAACGATATGTAGATATAGGATATAACGTATAACGATATCTACATATAGGATATAACGAATAACGATATGTAGACGTAGGATCTAACGTATAACGTTATCTACATATAGGATATACCGTATAACGATACGTAGATATGGGATATAACGTATAACGATATCTACATATAGGATATAACGTATAACGATATGTAGACGTAGGATATAACGTATAACGTTATCTACATATAGGATATAACGTATAACGATATGTAGACGTAGGATATAACATATAACGTTATCTACATATAGGATATAACGTATAACGAGACGTAGATATAGGATATAACGTATAACGATATGTAGATATAGGATATAACGTATAACGATACGTACATATAGGATATAACGTATAACGTTATCTACATATAGGATATAACGTATAACGATATGTAGACATAGGATATAACGTATAACGTTATCTACATGTAGGATATAACGTATAACGATACGTAGATATAGGGTATAACGTATAACGATATGTAGATATAGGATATAACGTATAACGATATGTAGATGTAGGATATAACGTATAACTTTATCTACATATAGGATATAACGTATAACGATACGTAGATATAGGATACAACGTATAACAGTATGTAGATATAGTATATAACGTATAACGATATGTAGATGTAGGATATAACGTATAACGTTATCTACATATAGGATATAACGTATAAAGACATCTACATATAGGATATAACGTATAACGATACGTAGATATAGGATATAACGTAAAACGTTATCTACATATAGGATGTAACGTATATCGATATATGGATATAGGATATAACGTAAAACGTTATCTACATATGGGATCTAACGTATAACGTTATCTACATATAGGATATAACGTATAACGGTACGTACATATAGGATATAACTTATAACGATATGTAGATATAGGATATAACGTATAACGATATGTAGATATAGTATATAACGTATAACGACATCTACAAATAGAATATAACGTATAATGATATGTAGACGTTGGATATAACGTATAACGTTATCTACATATAGGATATAACGTATAACGATATGTAGATATAGGATATAACGTATAACGATATGTAGACATAGGATATAACGTACAACGATTCGTAGATATAGGATATAACGTATAACGATATGTAGATGTAGGATATAACTTATAACGTTATCTACATATAGGATATAACGTATAACGATACGTAGATATAGTATACAACGTATAACGATATGTAGATATAGGATATAACGTATAACGATATCTACATGTTGTATATAACGTATAACGATATGTAGACGTAGGATATAACGTATAACGTTATCTAAATATACGATATAACGTATAACGATATGTAGATATAGGATACAACGTATAACGATATGTATATATAGGATATAACGTATAACGATATGTAGACGTAGGATATAACGTATAACGTTATCTTCATATAGGATATAACGTATAACGATACGTAGATATAGGCTATAACGTATAACGATATGTAGATATAGGATATAACGTATAACGATACGTACATATAGGATATAACGTATAACGATGTGTAGATATAGGATATAACGTATAACGATACGTACATATAGGATATAACGTATAACGTTATCCACATATAGGATATAACGTATAACGATATGTAGACGTAGGATATAACGTATAACGTTATCTACATATAGGATATAACGTATAACGATATGTAGACGTAGGATATAACGTATAACGTTATCTACATATAGGATATAACGTATAACGAGACGTAGATATAGGATATAACGTATAACGATATGTAGATATAGGATATAACGTATAACGATACGTAGATATAGGATATGACGTATAACGATATCTACATATAGGATATAACGTATAACGATATGTAGACGAAGGATATAACGTATAACGTTATCTACATATAGGATATAACGTATAACGATATGTAGATGTAGGATATAACGTGTAACGATATGTAGATGAAGGATATAGCGTATATCGACATCTACATATAGAATATAACGTATAACGATACGTAGATATAGGATACAACGTATTACGGTATGTAGGTATATGATATAACGTATAACGATACGTAGATATAGGATATGACGTATAACTATATGTAGATATAGTATATAACGTATAACGATATCTACATATAGGATATAACATATAACGATATGTAGACGAAGGATATAACGTATAACGTTATCTACATATAGGATATAACGTATAACGATACGTAGATATAGGATATAACGTATAACGATATGCAGATATTGGATATAACGTATAACGATATCTACATATAGGATATATCGTATAACGATACGTAGATATAGGATATGACGTAAAACGATATCTTCATATAGGATATAACGTATAACGATATGTAGATGTAGGATATAACGTATAACGATATGTAGATGTAGGATATATCGTATAACGACATCTACAAATAGAATATAACGTATAACGATATGTAGACGTTGGATATAACGTATAACGTTATCTACATATAGGATATAACGTATAACGATATGTAGATATAGGATATAACGTATAACGATATGTAGACATAGGATATAACGTACAACGATTCGTAGATATAGGATATAACGTATAGCGATACTTAGATATACGATATAACGTATAACGATATGCAGATATTGGATATAACGTATAACGACATCTACATATAGGATATAACGTATAACGATACGTAGATATAGGATATAACGTAAAACGTTATCTACATATAGGATATAACGTATATCGATATGTGGATATAGGATATAACGTAAAACGTTATCTACATATGGGATATAACGTATAACGTTATCTACATATAGGATATAACGTATAACGATACGTAGATATAGGATATAACGTATAACGATATGTAGATATAGGACATAACGTATAACGATATGTAGATATAGGATGTAACGTATAACGGTACGTAGATATAGTATATAACGTAAAACGTTATCTACATATAGGATATAACGTATAACGATATGTAGATATAGGATATAACGTATAACGATATGTAGATATAGGATATAACGTATAACGATATCTACATATAGGATATAACGTATAACGATATGTAGACATAGGATCTAACGTATAACGTTATCTACATATAGGATATAACGTATAACGATACGTAGATATAGGATATAACGTATAACGATATCTACATATAGGATATAACGTATAACGATATGTAGACGTAGGATATAACGTATAACGTTATCTACATATAGGATATAACGTATAACGAGACGTAGATATAGGATATAACGTATAACGATATGTAGATATAGGATATAACGTATAACGATACGTACATATAGGATATAACGTATAACGTTATCTACATATAGGATATAACGTATAACGATATGTAGACGTAGGATATAACGTATAACGTTATCTACATATAGGATATAACGTATAACGATACGTAGATATAGGATATAACGTATAACGATATGTAGATATAGAATATAACGTATAACGATATGTAGACGTAGGATATAACGTATAACGTTATTTACATATAGGATATAACGTATAACGATACGTAGATATAGGATATAACGTATAACGATATGTAGATATAGGATATAACGTATAACGATACGTACATATAGGATATAACGTATAACGTTATCTACATATAGGATATAACGTACAACGATATGTAGACGTAGGATATAACGTATAACGTTATCTACATATAGGATATAACGTATAACGATACGTAGATGTAGGATATAACGTATAACGATATCTACATATAGGATATAACGTATAACGATATGTAGACGTAGGATATAACGTATAACGTTATCTACATATAGGATATAACGTATAACGATACGTAGATATAGGATATAACGTATAACGATATCTACATATAGGATATAACGTATAACGATATGTAGACGTAGGATATAACGTATAACGATATCTACATATAGGATATAACGTATAACGATACGTAGATATAGGATGTAACGTATAACGATACGTAGATATAGGATATAACGTATAACGTTATCTACATATAGGATATATCGTATAACGATACGTAGATATAGGATATAACGTAAAACGTTATCTACATATGGGATATAACGTATAACGATATGTAGATATAGGATATAACGTATAACGATACGTAGATATAGGATATAACGTATAACGATATGCAGATATTGGATATAACGTATAACGACATCTACATATAGGATATAACGTATAACGATACGTAGATATAGGATATAACGTATAACGATATGTAGATATAGAATATAACGTATAACGATATGTAGACGTAGGATATAACGTATAACGTTATTTACATATAGGATATAACGTATAACGATACGTAGATATAGGATATAACGTATAACGATATGTAGATATAGGATATAACGTATAACGATATGCAGATATTGGATATAACGTATAACGACATCTACATATAGGATATAACGTATAACGATACGTAGATATAGGATATAACGTAAAACGTTATCTACATATGGGATATAACGTATATCGATATGTGGATATAGGATATAACGTAAAACGTTATCTACATATGGGATATAACGTATAACGTTATCTACATATAGGATATAACGTATAACGATATGTAGACATAGGATCTAACGTATAACGTTATCTACATATAGGATATAACGTATAACGATACGTAGATATAGGATATAACGTATAACGATATCTACATATAGGATATAACGTATAACGATATGTAGACGTAGGATATAACGTATAACGTTATCTACATATAGGATATAACGTATAACGAGACGTAGATATAGGATATAACGTATAACGATATGTAGATATAGGATATAACGTATAACGATACGTACATATAGGATATAACGTATAACGTTATCTACATATAGGATATAACGTATAACGATATGTAGACGTAGGATATAACGTATAACGTTATCTACATATAGGATATAACGTATAACGATACGTAGATATAGGATATAACGTATAACGATATGTAGATATAGAATATAACGTATAACGATATGTAGACGTAGGATATAACGTATAACGTTATTTACATATAGGATATAACGTCTAACGATACGTAGATATAGGATATAACGTATAACGATATGTAGATATAGGATATAACGTATAACGATACGTACATATAGGATATAACGTATAACGTTATCTACATATAGGATATAACGTACAACGATATGTAGACGTAGGATATAACGTATAACGTTATCTACATATAGGATATAACGTATAACGATACGTAGATATAGGATATAACGTATAACGATATCTACATATAGGATATAACGTATAACGATATGTAGACGTAGGATATAACGTATAACGTTATCTACATATAGGATATAACGTATAACGATACGTAGATATAGGATATAACGTATAACGATATCTACATATAGGATATAACGTATAACGATATGTAGACGTAGGATATAACGTATAACGATATCTACATATAGGATATAACGTATAACGATACGTAGATATAGGATATAACGTATAACGATACGTAGATATAGGATATAACGTATAACGTTATCTACATATAGGATATATCGTATAACGATACGTAGATATAGGATATAACGTAAAACGTTATCTACATATGGGATATAACGTATAACGATATGTAGATATAGGATATAACGTAAAACGTTATCTACATATGGGATATAACGTATAACGATATGTAGATATAGGATATAACGTATAACGATATGTAGATATAGGATATAACGTATAACGATACGTACATATAGGATATAACGTATAACGTTATCTACATATAGGATATAACGTACAACGATATGTAGACGTAGGATATAACGTATAACGTTATTTACATATAGGATATAACGTCTAACGATACGTAGATATAGGATATAACGTATAACGATATGTAGATATAGGATATAACGTATAACGATACGTACATATAGGATATAACGTATAACGTTATCTACATATAGGATATAACGTATAACGATACGTAGATATAGGATATAACGTAAAACGTTATCTACATATAGGATGTAACGTATATCGATATATGGATATAGGATAT
The DNA here is from genome assembly GCA_905332935.1 of Bombus hortorum. Taxonomy (NCBI): domain Eukaryota; kingdom Metazoa; phylum Arthropoda; class Insecta; order Hymenoptera; family Apidae; genus Bombus; species Bombus hortorum. The sequence continues at coordinate 18,601,698 of HG995192.1, forward strand.
AACGTAAAACGTTATCTACATATGGGATCTAACGTATAACGTTATCTACATATAGGATATAACGTATAACGGTACGTACATATAGGATATAACTTATAACGATATGTAGATATAGGATATAACGTATAACGATATGTAGATATAGTATATAACGTATAACGACATCTACAAATAGAATATAACGTATAATGATATGTAGACGTTGGATATAACGTATAACGTTATCTACATATAGGATATAACGTATAACGATATGTAGATATAGGATATAACGTATAACGATATGTAGACATAGGATATAACGTACAACGATTCGTAGATATAGGATATAACGTATAACGATATGTAGATGTAGGATATAACTTATAACGTTATCTACATATAGGATATAACGTATAACGATACGTAGATATAGTATACAACGTATAACGATATGTAGATATAGGATATAACGTATAACGATATCTACATGTTGTATATAACGTATAACGATATGTAGACGTAGGATATAACGTATAACGTTATCTAAATATACGATATAACGTATAACGATATGTAGATATAGGATACAACGTATAACGATATGTATATATAGGATATAACGTATAACGATATGTAGACGTAGGATATAACGTATAACGTTATCTTCATATAGGATATAACGTATAACGATACGTAGATATAGGCTATAACGTATAACGATATGTAGATATAGGATATAACGTATAACGATACGTACATATAGGATATAACGTATAACGATGTGTAGATATAGGATATAACGTATAACGATACGTACATATAGGATATAACGTATAACGTTATCCACATATAGGATATAACGTATAACGATATGTAGACGTAGGATATAACGTATAACGTTATCTACATATAGGATATAACGTATAACGATATGTAGACGTAGGATATAACGTATAACGTTATCTACATATAGGATATAACGTATAACGAGACGTAGATATAGGATATAACGTATAACGATATGTAGATATAGGATATAACGTATAACGATACGTAGATATAGGATATGACGTATAACGATATCTACATATAGGATATAACGTATAACGATATGTAGACGAAGGATATAACGTATAACGTTATCTACATATAGGATATAACGTATAACGATATGTAGATGTAGGATATAACGTGTAACGATATGTAGATGAAGGATATAGCGTATATCGACATCTACATATAGAATATAACGTATAACGATACGTAGATATAGGATACAACGTATTACGGTATGTAGGTATATGATATAACGTATAACGATACGTAGATATAGGATATGACGTATAACTATATGTAGATATAGTATATAACGTATAACGATATCTACATATAGGATATAACATATAACGATATGTAGACGAAGGATATAACGTATAACGTTATCTACATATAGGATATAACGTATAACGATACGTAGATATAGGATATAACGTATAACGATATGCAGATATTGGATATAACGTATAACGATATCTACATATAGGATATATCGTATAACGATACGTAGATATAGGATATGACGTAAAACGATATCTTCATATAGGATATAACGTATAACGATATGTAGATGTAGGATATAACGTATAACGATATGTAGATGTAGGATATATCGTATAACGACATCTACAAATAGAATATAACGTATAACGATATGTAGACGTTGGATATAACGTATAACGTTATCTACATATAGGATATAACGTATAACGATATGTAGATATAGGATATAACGTATAACGATATGTAGACATAGGATATAACGTACAACGATTCGTAGATATAGGATATAACGTATAACGATACTTAGATATACGATATAACGTATAACGATATGCAGATATTGGATATAACGTATAACGACATCTACATATAGGATATAACGTATAACGATACGTAGATATAGGATATAACGTAAAACGTTATCTACATATAGGATATAACGTATATCGATATGTGGATATAGGATATAACGTAAAACGTTATCTACATATGGGATATAACGTATAACGTTATCTACATATAGGATATAACGTATAACGATACGTAGATATAGGATATAACGTATAACGATATGTAGATATAGGACATAACGTATAACGATATGTAGATATAGGATGTAACGTATAACGGTACGTAGATATAGTATATAACGTAAAACGTTATCTACATATAGGATATAACGTATAACGATATGTAGATATAGGATATAACGTATAACGATATGTAGATATAGGATATAACGTATAACGATATCTACATATAGGATATAACGTATAACGATATGTAGACATAGGATCTAACGTATAACGTTATCTACATATAGGATATAACGTATAACGATACGTAGATATAGGATATAACGTATAACGATATCTACATATAGGATATAACGTATAACGATATGTAGACGTAGGATATAACGTATAACGTTATCTACATATAGGATATAACGTATAACGAGACGTAGATATAGGATATAACGTATAACGATATGTAGATATAGGATATAACGTATAACGATACGTACATATAGGATATAACGTATAACGTTATCTACATATAGGATATAACGTATAACGATATGTAGACGTAGGATATAACGTATAACGTTATCTACATATAGGATATAACGTATAACGATACGTAGATATAGGATATAACGTATAACGATATGTAGATATAGAATATAACGTATAACGATATGTAGACGTAGGATATAACGTATAACGTTATTTACATATAGGATATAACGTATAACGATACGTAGATATAGGATATAACGTATAACGATATGTAGATATAGGATATAACGTATAACGATACGTACATATAGGATATAACGTATAACGTTATCTACATATAGGATATAACGTACAACGATATGTAGACGTAGGATATAACGTATAACGTTATCTACATATAGGATATAACGTATAACGATACGTAGATGTAGGATATAACGTATAACGATATCTACATATAGGATATAACGTATAACGATATGTAGACGTAGGATATAACGTATAACGTTATCTACATATAGGATATAACGTATAACGATACGTAGATATAGGATATAACGTATAACGATATCTACATATAGGATATAACGTATAACGATATGTAGACGTAGGATATAACGTATAACGATATCTACATATAGGATATAACGTATAACGATACGTAGATATAGGATGTAACGTATAACGATACGTAGATATAGGATATAACGTATAACGTTATCTACATATAGGATATATCGTATAACGATACGTAGATATAGGATATAACGTAAAACGTTATCTACATATGGGATATAACGTATAACGATATGTAGATATAGGATATAACGTATAACGATACGTAGATATAGGATATAACGTATAACGATATGCAGATATTGGATATAACGTATAACGACATCTACATATAGGATATAACGTATAACGATACGTAGATATAGGATATAACGTATAACGATATGTAGATATAGAATATAACGTATAACGATATGTAGACGTAGGATATAACGTATAACGTTATTTACATATAGGATATAACGTATAACGATACGTAGATATAGGATATAACGTATAACGATATGTAGATATAGGATATAACGTATAACGATATGCAGATATTGGATATAACGTATAACGACATCTACATATAGGATATAACGTATAACGATACGTAGATATAGGATATAACGTAAAACGTTATCTACATATAGGATATAACGTATATCGATATGTGGATATAGGATATAACGTAAAACGTTATCTACATATGGGATATAACGTATAACGTTATCTACATATAGGATATAACGTATAACGATATGTAGACATAGGATCTAACGTATAACGTTATCTACATATAGGATATAACGTATAACGATACGTAGATATAGGATATAACGTATAACGATATCTACATATAGGATATAACGTATAACGATATGTAGACGTAGGATATAACGTATAACGTTATCTACATATAGGATATAACGTATAACGAGACGTAGATATAGGATATAACGTATAACGATATGTAGATATAGGATATAACGTATAACGATACGTACATATAGGATATAACGTATAACGTTATCTACATATAGGATATAACGTATAACGATATGTAGACGTAGGATATAACGTATAACGTTATCTACATATAGGATATAACGTATAACGATACGTAGATATAGGATATAACGTATAACGATATGTAGATATAGAATATAACGTATAACGATATGTAGACGTAGGATATAACGTATAACGTTATTTACATATAGGATATAACGTCTAACGATACGTAGATATAGGATATAACGTATAACGATATGTAGATATAGGATATAACGAATAACGATACGTACATATAGGATATAACGTATAACGTTATCTACATATAGGATATAACGTACAACGATATGTAGACGTAGGATATAACGTATAACGTTATCTACATATAGGATATAACGTATAACGATACGTAGATATAGGATATAACGTATAACGATATCTACATATAGGATATAACGTATAACGATATGTAGACGTAGGATATAACGTATAACGTTATCTACATATAGGATATAACGTATAACGATACGTAGATATAGGATATAACGTATAACGATATCTACATATAGGATATAACGTATAACGATATGTAGACGTAGGATATAACGTATAACGATATCTACATATAGGATATAACGTATAACGATACGTAGATATAGGATATAACGTATAACGATACGTAGATATAGGATATAACGTATAACGTTATCTACATATAGGATATATCGTATAACGATACGTAGATATAGGATATAACGTAAAACGTTATCTACATATGGGATATAACGTATAACGATATGTAGATATAGGATATAACGTATAACGATACGTAGATATACGATATAACGTATAACGATATGCAGATATTGGATATAACGTATAACGACATCTACATATAGGATATAACGTATAACGATACGTAGATATAGGATATAACGTAAAACGTTATCTACATATAGGATATAACGTATATCGATATGTGGATATAGGATATAACGTAAAACGTTATCTACATATGGGATATAACGTATAACGTTATCTACATATAGGATATAACGTATAACGATACGTAGATATAGGATATAACGTATAACGATATGTAGATATAGGATATAACGTATAACGATATGTAGATATAGGATATAACGTATAACGGTACGTAGATATAGTATATAACTTAAAACGTTATCTACATATAGGATATAACGTATAACGTTATCTACATATAGGATATAACGTATAACGATATGTAGACGTAGGATATAACGTATAACGTTATCTTCATATAGGATATAACGTATAACGATATGTAGATGTAGGATATAACGTATAACGATATGTAGATGTAGGATATATCGTATAACGACATCTACAAATAGAATATAACGTATAACGATATGTAGATATAGGATATAACGTATAACGATATGTAGATATAGGATATAACGTATAACGATATGTAGATATAGGATATAACGTATAACGATATGTAGACATAGGATATAACGTACAACGATTCGTAGATATAGGATATAACGTATAACGATATGTAGATGTAGGATATAACGTATAACGTTATCTACATATAGGATATAACGTATAACGATATGTAGACGTAGGATATAACGTATAACGATACGTACATATAGGATATAACGTATAACGATATGTAGATATAGGATATAACGTATAACGATACGTACATATAGGATATAACGTATAACGTTATCCACATATAGGATATAACGTATAACGGTATGTAGACGTAGGATATAACGTATAACGTTATCTACATATAGGATATAACGTATAACGATATGTAGACGTAGGATATAACGTATAACGTTATCTACATATAGGATATAACGTATAACGAGACGTAGATATAGGATATAACGTATAACGATATGTAGATATAGGATATAACGTATAACGATACGTAGATATAGGATATGACGTATAACGATATCTACATATAGGATATAACGTATAACGATATGTAGACGAAGCATATAACGTATAACGTTATCTACATATAGGAAATAACGTATAACGATATGTAGAGGTAGGATATAACGTGTAACGATATGTAGATGAAGGATATAGCGTATATCGACATCTACATATAGAATATAACGTATAACCATACGTAGATATAGGATACAACGTATAACGGTATGTAGGTATAGGATATAACGTATAACGATACGTAGATATAGGATATGACGTATAACGGTATGTAGATATAGTATATAACGTATAACGATATCTACATATAGGATATAACGTATAACGATATGTAGACGAAGGATATAACGTATAACGTTATCTACATATAGGATATAACGTATAACGATACGTAGATATAGGATATAACGTATAACGATATGCAGATATTGGATATAACGTATAACGATATCTACATATAGGATATATCGTATAACGATACGTAGATATAGGATATGACGTAAAACGATATCTACATATAGGATATAACGTATAACGATATGTAGATGTAGGATATAACGTATAACGATATGTAGATGTAGGATATATCGTATAACGACATCTACAAATAGAATATAACGTATAACGATATGTAGACGTTGGATATAACGTATAACGTTATCTACATATAGGATATAACGTATAACGATATGTAGATATAGGATATAACGTATAACGATATGTAGACATAGGATATAACGTACAACGATTCGTAGATATAGGATATAACGTATAACGATATGTAGATGTAGGATATAACGTATAACGTTATCTACTTATAGGATATAACGTATAACGATACGTAGATATAGTATACAACGTATAACGATATGTAGATATAGGATATAACGTATAACGATATCTACATATTGTATATAACGTATAACGATATGTAGACGTAGGATATAACGTATAACGTTATCTAAATATACGATATAACGTATAACGATATGTAGATATAGGATACAACGTATAACGATATGTAGATATAGGATATAACGTATAACGATATGTAGATATAGGATATAACGTATAACGGTACGTAGATATAGTATATAACGTAAAACGTTATCTACATATAGGATATAACGTATAACGATATGTAGATATAGGATATAACGTATAACGATATGTAGATATAGGATATAACGTATAACGATATCTACATATAGGATATAACGAATAACGATATGTAGACGTAGGATCTAACGTATAACGTTATCTACATATAGGATATACCGTATAACGATACGTAGATATAGGATATAACGTATAACGATATCTACATATAGGATACAACGTATAACGGTATGTAGGTATAGGATATAACGTATAACGATACGTAGATATAGGATATGACGTATAACGATATGTAGATATAGTATATAACGTATAACGATATCTACATATAGGATATAACGTATAACGATATGTAGACGAAGGATATAACGTATAACGTTATCTACATATAGGATATAACGTATAACGATACGTAGATATAGGATATAACGTATAACGATATGCAGATATTGGATATAACGTATAACGATATCTACATATAGGATATAACGTATAACGTTATCTACATATAGGATATAACGAATAACGATATGTAGACGTAGGATCTAACGTATAACGTTATCTACATATAGGATATACCGTATAACGATACGTAGATATAGGATATAACGTATAACGATATCTACATATAGGATACAACGTATAACGGTATGTAGGTATAGGATATAACGTATAACGATACGTAGATATAGGATATGACGTATAACGATATGTAGATATAGTATATAACGTATAACGATATCTACATATAGGATATAACGTATAACGATATGTAGACGAAGGATATAACGTATAACGTTATCTACATATAGGATATAACGTATAACGATACGTAGATATAGGATATAACGTATAACGATATGCAGATATTGGATATAACGTATAACGATATCTACATATAGGATATAACGTATAACGTTATCTACATATAGGATATAACGAATAACGATATGTAGACGTAGGATCTAACGTATAACGTTATCTACATATAGGATATACCGTATAACGATACGTAGATATAGGATATAACGTATAACGATATCTACATATAGGATACAACGTATAACGGTATGTAGGTATAGGATATAACGTATAACGATACGTAGATATAGGATATGACGTATAACGATATGTAGATATAGTATATAACGTATAACGATATCTACATATAGGATATAACGTATAACGATATGTAGACGAAGGATATAACGTATAACGTTATCTACATATAGGATATAACGTATAACGATACGTAGATATAGGATACAACGTATAACAGTATGTAGATATAGTATATAACGTATAACGATATGTAGATGTAGGATATAACGTATAACGTTATCTACATATAGGACATAACGTATAACGACATCTACATATAGGATATAACGTATAACGTTATCTACATATAGGATATAACGTATAACGATATGTAGACATAGGATATAACGTATAACGTTATCTACATATAGGATATAACGTATAACGATACGTAGATATAGGATATAACGTATAACGATACGTAGACATAGTATATAACGTATAACGATACGTAGATATAGGATATAACGTAAAACGTTATCTACATATAGGATGTAACGTATATCGATATGTGGATATAGGATATAACGTAAAACGTTATCTACATATGGGATCTAACGTATAACGTTATCTACATATAGGATATAACGTATAACGGTACGTACATATAGGATATAACTTATAACGATATGTAGGTATAGGATATAACGTATAACGATATGCAGATATTGGATATAACGTATAACGATATCTACATATAGGATATAACGTATAACGATATGTAGACGTAGGATATAACGTATAACGTTATCTACATATAGGATATAACGTATAACGATATGTAGACGTAGGATATAACGTATAACGTTATCTACATATAGGATATATCGTATAACGACATCTACAAATAGAATATAACGTATAATGATATGTAGACGTTGGATATAACGTATAACGTTATCTACATATAGGATATAACGTATAACGATATGTAGATATAGGATATAACGTATAACGATATGTAGACATAGGATATAACGTACAACGATTCGTAGATATAGGATATAACGTATAACGATATGTAGATGTAGGATATAACTTATAACGTTATCTACATATAGGATATAACGTATAACGATACATAGATATAGTATACAACGTATAACGATATGTAGATATAGGATATAACGTATAACGATATCTACATATTGTATATAACGTATAACGATAAGTAGACGTAGGATATAACGTATAACGTTATCTAAATATACGATATAACGTATAACGATATGTAGATATAGGATACAACGTATAACGATATGTAGATATAGGATATAACGTATAACGATATGTAGATATAGGATATAACGTATAACGGTACGGAGATATAGTATATAACGTAAAACGTTATCTACATATAGGATATAACGTATAACGATATGTAGATATAGGATATAACGTATAACGATATGTAGATATAGGATATAACGTATAACGGTACATAGATATAGTATATAACGTAAAACGTTATCTACATATAGGATATAACGTATAACGTTATCTACATATAGGATATAACGTATAACGATATGTAGACGTAGGATATAACGTATAACGTTATCTTCATATAGGATATAACGTATAACGATACGTAGATATAGGCTATAACGTATAACGATATGTAGATATAGGATATAACGTATAACGATACGTACATATAGGATATAACGTATAACGATGTGTAGATATAGGATATAACGTATAACGATACGTACATATAGGATATAATGTATAACGTTATCCACATATAGGATATAACGTATAACGATATGTAGACGTAGGATATAACGTATAACGTTATCTACATATAGGATATAACGTATAACGATATGTAGACGTAGGATATAACGTATAACGATATGTAGATGTAGGATATAACGTGTAACGATATGTAGATGAAGGATATAGCGTATATCGACATCTACATATAGAATATAACGTATAACGATACGTAGATATAGGATACAACGTATAACGGTATGTAGGTATATGATATAACGTATAACGATACGTAGATATAGGATATAACGTAAAACGTTATCTACATATAGGATGTAACGTATATCGATATGTGGATATAGGATATAACGTAAAACGTTATCTACATATGGGATCTAACGTATAACGTTATCTACATATAGGATATAACGTATAACGGTACGTACATATAGGATATAACTTATAACGATATGTAGGTATAGGATATAACGTATAACGATATGCAGATATTGGATATAACGTATAACGATATCTACATATAGGATATAACGTATAACGATATGTAGACGTAGGATATAACGTATAACGTTATCTACATATAGGATATAACGTATAACGATATGTAGACGTAGGATATAACGTATAACGTTATCTACATATAGGATATATCGTATAACGACATCTACAAATAGAATATAACGTATAATGATATGTAGACGTTGGATATAACGTATAACGTTATCTACATATAGGATATAACGTATAACGATATGTAGATATAGGATATAACGTATAACGATATGTAGACATAGGATATAACGTACAACGATTCGTAGATATAGGATATAACGTATAACGATATGTAGATGTAGGATATAACTTATAACGTTATCTACATATAGGATATAACGTATAACGATACATAGATATAGTATACAACGTATAACGATATGTAGATATAGGATATAACGTATAACGATATCTACATATTGTATATAACGTATAACGATAAGTAGACGTAGGATATAACGTATAACGTTATCTAAATATACGATATAACGTATAACGATATGTAGATATAGGATACAACGTATAACGATATGTAGATATAGGATATAACGTATAACGATATGTAGATATAGGATATAACGTATAACGGTACGGAGATATAGTATATAACGTAAAACGTTATCTACATATAGGATATAACGTATAACGATATGTAGATATAGGATATAACGTATAACGATATGTAGATATAGGATATAACGTATAACGGTACATAGATATAGTATATAACGTAAAACGTTATCTACATATAGGATATAACGTATAACGTTATCTACATATAGGATATAACGTATAACGATATGTAGACGTAGGATATAACGTATAACGTTATCTTCATATAGGATATAACGTATAACGATACGTAGATATAGGCTATAACGTATAACGATATGTAGATATAGGATATAACGTATAACGATACGTACATATAGGATATAACGTATAACGATGTGTAGATATAGGATATAACGTATAACGATACGTACATATAGGATATAATGTATAACGTTATCCACATATAGGATATAACGTATAACGATATGTAGACGTAGGATATAACGTATAACGTTATCTACATATAGGATATAACGTATAACGATATGTAGACGTAGGATATAACGTATAACGTTATCTACATATAGGATATAACGTATAACGAGACGTAGATATAGGATATAACGTATAACGATATGTAGATATAGGATATAACGTATAACGATACGTAGATATAGGATATGACGTATAACGATATCTACATATAGGATATAACGTATAACGATATGTAGACGAAGGATATAACGTATAACGTTATCTACATATAGGATATAACGTATAACGATATGTAGATGTAGGATATAACGTGTAACGATATGTAGATGAAGGATATAGCGTATATCGACATCTACATATAGAATATAACGTATAACGATACGTAGATATAGGATACAACGTATAACGGTATGTAGGTATATGATATAACGTATAACGATACGTAGATATAGGATATAACGTATAACGATATGCAGATATTGGATATAACGTATAACGATATCTACATATAGGATATATCGTATAACGATACGTAGATATAGGATATGACGTAAAACGATATCTACATATAGGATATAACGTATAACGATATGTAGATATAGGATATAACGTATAACGGTACGTAGATATAGTATATAACGTAAAACGTTATCTACATATAGGATATAACGTATAACGATATGTAGATATAGGATATAACGTATAACGATATGTAGATATAGGATATAACGTATAACGATATCTACATATAGGATATAACGTATAACGATATGTAGACATAGGATCTAACGTATAACGTTATCTACATATAGGATATAACGTATAACGATACGTAGATATAGGATATAACGTATAACGATATCTACATATAGGATATAACGTATAACGATATGTAGACGTAGGATATAACGTATAACGTTATCTACATATAGGATATAACGTATAACGAGACGTAGATATAGGATATAACGTATAACGATATGTAGATATAGGATATAACGTATAACGATATCTACATATAGGATATAACGTATAACGATATGTAGACATAGGATCTAACGTATAACGTTATCTACATATAGGATATAACGTATAACGATACGTAGATATAGGATATAACGTATAACGATATCTACATATAGGATATAACGTATAACGATATGTAGACGTAGGATCTAACGTATAACGTTATCTACATATAGGATATACCGTATAACGATACGTAGATATAGGATATAACGTATAACGATATCTACATATAGGATACAACGTATAACGGTATGTAGGTATAGGATATAACGTATAACGATACGTAGATATAGGATATGACGTATAACGATATGTAGATATAGTATATAACGTATAACGATATCTACATATAGGATATAACGTATAACGATATGTAGACGAAGGATATAACGTATAACGTTATCTACATATAGGATATAACGTATAACGATACGTAGATATAGGATATAACGTATAACGATATGCAGATATTGGATATAACGTATAACGATATCTACATATAGGATATAACGTATAACGTTATCTACATATAGGATATAACGAATAACGATATGTAGACGTAGGATCTAACGTATAACGTTATCTACATATAGGATATACCGTATAACGATACGTAGATATAGGATATAACGTATAACGATATCTACATATAGGATACAACGTATAACGGTATGTAGGTATAGGATATAACGTATAACGATACGTAGATATAGGATATGACGTATAACGATATGTAGATATAGTATATAACGTATAACGATATCTACATATAGGATATAACGTATAACGATATGTAGACGAAGGATATAACGTATAACGTTATCTACATATAGGATATAACGTATAACGATACGTAGATATAGGATACAACGTATAACAGTATGTAGATATAGTATATAACGTATAACGATATGTAGATGTAGGATATAACGTATAACGTTATCTACATATAGGACATAACGTATAACGACATCTACATATAGGATATAACGTATAACGTTATCTACATATAGGATATAACGTATAACGATATGTAGACATAGGATATAACGTATAACGTTATCTACATATAGGATATAACGTATAACGATACGTAGATATAGGATATAACGTATAACGATACGTAGACATAGTATATAACGTATAACGATACGTAGATATAGGATATAACGTAAAACGTTATCTACATATAGGATGTAACGTATATCGATATGTGGATATAGGATATAACGTAAAACGTTATCTACATATGGGATCTAACGTATAACGTTATCTACATATAGGATATAACGTATAACGGTACGTACATATAGGATATAACTTATAACGATATGTAGGTATAGGATATAACGTATAACGATATGCAGATATTGGATATAACGTATAACGATATCTACATATAGGATATAACGTATAACGATATGTAGACGTAGGATATAACGTATAACGTTATCTACATATAGGATATAACGTATAACGATATGTAGACGTAGGATATAACGTATAACGTTATCTACATATAGGATATATCGTATAACGACATCTACAAATAGAATATAACGTATAATGATATGTAGACGTTGGATATAACGTATAACGTTATCTACATATAGGATATAACGTATAACGATATGTAGATATAGGATATAACGTATAACGATATGTAGACATAGGATATAACGTACAACGATTCGTAGATATAGGATATAACGTATAACGATATGTAGATGTAGGATATAACTTATAACGTTATCTACATATAGGATATAACGTATAACGATACGTAGATATAGTATACAACGTATAACGATATGTAGATATAGGATATAACGTATAACGATATCTACATATTGTATATAACGTATAACGATAAGTAGACGTAGGATATAACGTATAACGTTATCTAAATATACGATATAACGTATAACGATATGTAGATATAGGATACAACGTATAACGATATGTAGATATAGGATATAACGTATAACGATATGTAGATATAGGATATAACGTATAACGGTACGGAGATATAGTATATAACGTAAAACGTTATCTACATATAGGATATAACGTATAACGATATGTAGATATAGGATATAACGTATAACGATATGTAGATATAGGATATAACGTATAACGGTACATAGATATAGTATATAACGTAAAACGTTATCTACATATAGGATATAACGTATAACGTTATCTACATATAGGATATAACGTATAACGATATGTAGACGTAGGATATAACGTATAACGTTATCTTCATATAGGATATAACGTATAACGATACGTAGATATAGGCTATAACGTATAACGATATGTAGATATAGGATATAACGTATAACGATACGTACATATAGGATATAACGTATAACGATGTGTAGATATAGGATATAACGTATAACGATACGTACATATAGGATATAATGTATAACGTTATCCACATATAGGATATAACGTATAACGATATGTAGACGTAGGATATAACGTATAACGTTATCTACATATAGGATATAACGTATAACGATATGTAGACGTAGGATATAACGTATAACGTTATCTACATATAGGATATAACGTATAACGAGACGTAGATATAGGATATAACGTATAACGGTATGTAGATATAGGATATAACGTATAACGATACGTAGATATAGGATATGACGTATAACGATATCTACATATAGGATATAACGTATAACGATATGTAGACGAAGGATATAACGTATAACGTTATCTACATATAGGATATAACGTATAACGATATGTAGATGTAGGATATAACGTGTAACGATATGTAGATGAAGGATATAGCGTATATCGACATCTACATATAGAATATAACGTATAACGATACGTAGATATAGGATACAACGTATAACGGTATGTAGGTATATGATATAACGTATAACGATACGTAGATATAGGATATAACGTATAACGATATGCAGATATTGGATATAACGTATAACGATATCTACATATAGGATATATCGTATAACGATACGTAGATATAGGATATGACGTAAAACGATATCTACATATAGGATATAACGTATAACGATATGTAGATATAGGATATAACGTATAACGGTACGTAGATATAGTATATAACGTAAAACGTTATCTACATATAGGATATAACGTATAACGATATGTAGATATAGGATATAACGTATAACGATATGTAGATATAGGATATAACGTATAACGATATCTACATATAGGATATAACGTATAACGATATGTAGACATAGGATCTAACGTATAACGTTATCTACATATAGGATATAACGTATAACGATACGTAGATATAGGATATAACGTATAACGATATCTACATATAGGATATAACGTATAACGATATGTAGACGTAGGATATAACGTATAACGTTATCTACATATAGGATATAACGTATAACGAGACGTAGATATAGGATATAACGTATAACGATATGTAGATATAGGATATAACGTATAACGATACGTACATATAGGATATAACGTATAACGTTATCTACATATAGGATATAACGTATAACGATATGTAGACGTAGGATATAACGTATAACGTTATCTACATATAGGATATAACGTATAACGATACGTAGATATAGGATATAACTTATAACGATATGTAGATATAGGATATAACGTATAACGATATGTAGACGTAGGATCTAACGTATAACGTTATCTACATATAGGATATACCGTATAACGATACGTAGATATAGGATATAACGTATAACGATATCTACATATAGGATACAACGTATAACGGTATGTAGGTATAGGATATAACGTATAACGATACGTAGATATAGGATATGACGTATAACGATATGTAGATATAGTATATAACGTATAACGATATCTACATATAGGATATAACGTATAACGATATGTAGACGAAGGATATAACGTATAACGTTATCTACATATAGGATATAACGTATAACGATACGTAGATATAGGATATAACGTATAACGATATGCAGATATTGGATATAACGTATAACGATATCTACATATAGGATATAACGTATAACGTTATCTACATATAGGATATAACGAATAACGATATGTAGACGTAGGATCTAACGTATAACGTTATCTACATATAGGATATACCGTATAACGATACGTAGATATAGGATATAACGTATAACGATATCTACATATAGGATACAACGTATAACGGTATGTAGGTATAGGATATAACGTATAACGATACGTAGATATAGGATATGACGTATAACGATATGTAGATATAGTATATAACGTATAACGATATCTACATATAGGATATAACGTATAACGATATGTAGACGAAGGATATAACGTATAACGTTATCTACATATAGGATATAACGTATAACGATACGTAGATATAGGATACAACGTATAACAGTATGTAGATATAGTATATAACGTATAACGATATGTAGATGTAGGATATAACGTATAACGTTATCTACATATAGGACATAACGTATAACGACATCTACATATAGGATATAACGTATAACGTTATCTACATATAGGATATAACGTATAACGATATGTAGACATAGGATATAACGTATAACGTTATCTACATATAGGATATAACGTATAACGATACGTAGATATAGGATATAACGTATAACGATACGTAGACATAGTATATAACGTATAACGATACGTAGATATAGGATATAACGTAAAACGTTATCTACATATAGGATGTAACGTATATCGATATGTGGATATAGGATATAACGTAAAACGTTATCTACATATGGGATCTAACGTATAACGTTATCTACATATAGGATATAACGTATAACGGTACGTACATATAGGATATAACTTATAACGATATGTAGGTATAGGATATAACGTATAACGATATGCAGATATTGGATATAACGTATAACGATATCTACATATAGGATATAACGTATAACGATATGTAGACGTAGGATATAACGTATAACGTTATCTACATATAGGATATAACGTATAACGATATGTAGACGTAGGATATAACGTATAACGTTATCTACATATAGGATATATCGTATAACGACATCTACAAATAGAATATAACGTATAATGATATGTAGACGTTGGATATAACGTATAACGTTATCTACATATAGGATATAACGTATAACGATATGTAGATATAGGATATAACGTATAACGATATGTAGACATAGGATATAACGTACAACGATTCGTAGATATAGGATATAACGTATAACGATATGTAGATGTAGGATATAACTTATAACGTTATCTACATATAGGATATAACGTATAACGATACGTAGATATAGTATACAACGTATAACGATATGTAGATATAGGATATAACGTATAACGATATCTACATATTGTATATAACGTATAACGATAAGTAGACGTAGGATATAACGTATAACGTTATCTAAATATACGATATAACGTATAACGATATGTAGATATAGGATACAACGTATAACGATATGTAGATATAGGATATAACGTATAACGATATGTAGATATAGGATATAACGTATAACGGTACGGAGATATAGTATATAACGTAAAACGTTATCTACATATAGGATATAACGTATAACGATATGTAGATATAGGATATAACGTATAACGATATGTAGATATAGGATATAACGTATAACGGTACATAGATATAGTATATAACGTAAAACGTTATCTACATATAGGATATAACGTATAACGTTATCTACATATAGGATATAACGTATAACGATATGTAGACGTAGGATATAACGTATAACGTTATCTTCATATAGGATATAACGTATAACGATACGTAGATATAGGCTATAACGTATAACGATATGTAGATATAGGATATAACGTATAACGATACGTACATATAGGATATAACGTATAACGATGTGTAGATATAGGATATAACGTATAACGATACGTACATATAGGATATAATGTATAACGTTATCCACATATAGGATATAACGTATAACGATATGTAGACGTAGGATATAACGTATAACGTTATCTACATATAGGATATAACGTATAACGATATGTAGACGTAGGATATAACGTATAACGTTATCTACATATAGGATATAACGTATAACGAGACGTAGATATAGGATATAACGTATAACGGTATGTAGATATAGGATATAACGTATAACGATACGTAGATATAGGATATGACGTATAACGATATCTACATATAGGATATAACGTATAACGATATGTAGACGAAGGATATAACGTATAACGTTATCTACATATAGGATATAACGTATAACGATATGTAGATGTAGGATATAACGTGTAACGATATGTAGATGAAGGATATAGCGTATATCGACATCTACATATAGAATATAACGTATAACGATACGTAGATATAGGATACAACGTATAACGGTATGTAGGTATATGATATAACGTATAACGATACGTAGATATAGGATATAACGTATAACGATATGCAGATATTGGATATAACGTATAACGATATCTACATATAGGATATATCGTATAACGATACGTAGATATAGGATATGACGTAAAACGATATCTACATATAGGATATAACGTATAACGATATGTAGATATAGGATATAACGTATAACGGTACGTAGATATAGTATATAACGTAAAACGTTATCTACATATAGGATATAACGTATAACGATATGTAGATATAGGATATAACGTATAACGATATGTAGATATAGGATATAACGTATAACGATATCTACATATAGGATATAACGTATAACGATATGTAGACATAGGATCTAACGTATAACGTTATCTACATATAGGATATAACGTATAACGATACGTAGATATAGGATATAACGTATAACGATATCTACATATAGGATATAACGTATAACGATATGTAGACGTAGGATATAACGTATAACGTTATCTACATATAGGATATAACGTATAACGAGACGTAGATATAGGATATAACGTATAACGATATGTAGATATAGGATATAACGTATAACGATACGTACATATAGGATATAACGTATAACGTTATCTACATATAGGATATAACGTATAACGATATGTAGACGTAGGATATAACGTATAACGTTATCTACATATAGGATATAACGTATAACGATACGTAGATATAGGATATAACTTATAACGATATGTAGATATAGAATATAACGTATAACGATATGTAGACGTAGGATATAACGTATAACGTTATTTACATATAGGATATAACGTATAACGATACGTAGATATAGGATATAACGTATAACGATATGTAGATATAGGATATAACGTATAACGATACGTACATATAGGATATAACGTATAACGTTATCTACATATAGGATATAACGTACAACGATATGTAGACGTAGGATATAACGTATAACGTTATCTACATATAGGATATAACGTATAACGATACTTAGATATAGGATATAACGTATAACGATATCTACATATAGGATATAACGTATAACGATATGTAGACGTAGGATATAACGTATAACGTTATCTACATATAGGATATAACGTATAACGATACGTAGATATAGGATATAACGTATAACGATATCTACATATAGGATATAACGTATAACGATATGTAGACGTAGGATATAACGTATAACGATATCTACATATAGGATATAACGTGTAACGATACGTAGATATAGGATATAACGTATAACGATATGTAGATATAGGATATAACGTATAACGATACGTACATATAGGATATAACGTATAACGTTATCTACATATAGGATATATCGTATAACGATACGTAGATATAGGATATAACGTAAAACGTTATCTACATATGGGATATAACGTATAACGATATGTAGATATAGGATATAACGTATAACGATACGTAGATATACGATATAACGTATAACGATATGCAGATATTGGATATAACGTATAACGACATCTACATATAGGATATAACGTATAACGATACGTAGATATAGGATATAACGTATATCGATATGTGGATATAGGATATAACGTAAAACGTTATCTACATATGGGATATAACGTATAACGTTATCTACATATAGGATATAACGTATAACGATACGTAGATATAGGATATAACGTATAACGATATGTAGATATAGGATATAACGTATAACGATATGTAGATATAGGATATAACGTATAACGGTACGTAGATATAGTATATAACTTAAAACGTTATCTACATATAGGATATAACGTATAACGTTATCTACATATAGGATATAACGTATAACGATATGTAGACGTAGGATATAACGTATAACGTTATCTTCATATAGGATATTACGTATAACGATATGTAGATGTAGGATATAACGTATAACGATATGTAGATGTAGGATATATCGTATAACGACATCTACAAATAGAATATAACGTATAACGATATGTAGACGTTGGATATAACGTATAACGTTATCTACATATAGGATATAACGTATAACGATATGTAGATATAGGATATAACGTATAACGATATGTAGACATAGGATATAACGTACAACGATTCGTAGATATAGGATATAACGTATAACGATATGTAGATGTAGGATATAACGTATAACGTTATCTACATATAGGATATAACGTATAACGATATGTAGACGTAGGATATAACGTATAACGATACGTACATATAGGATATAACGTATAACGATATGTAGATATAGGATATAACGTATAACGATACGTACATATAGGATATAACGTATAACGTTATCCACATATAGGATATAACGTATAACGGTATGTAGACGTAGGATATAACGTATAACGTTATCTACATATAGGATATAACGTATAACGATATGTAGACGTAGGATATAACGTATAACGTTATCTACATATAGGATATAACGTATAACGAGACGAAGATATAGGATATAACGTATAACGATATGTAGATATAGGATATAACGTATAACGATACGTAGATATAGGATATGACGTATAACGATATCTACATATAGGATATAACGTATAACGATATGTAGACGAAGCATATAACGTATAACGTTATCTACATATAGGAAATAACGTATAACGATATGTAGATGTAGGATATAACGTGTAACGATATGTAGATGAAGGATATAGCGTATATCGACATCTACATATAGAATATAACGTATAACCATACGTAGATATAGGATACAACGTATAACGGTATGTAGGTATAGGATATAACGTATAACGATACGTAGATATAGGATATGACGTATAACGATATGTAGATATAGTATATAACGTATAACGATATCTACATATAGGATATAACGTATAACGATATGTAGACGAAGGATATAACGTATAACGTTATCTACATATAGGATATAACGTATAACGAGACGTAGATATAGGATATAACGTATAACGATATGTAGATATAGGATATAACGTATAACGATACGTACATATAGGATATAACGTATAACGTTATCTACATATAGGATATAACGTATAACGATATGTAGACATAGGCTATAACGTATAACGGTACGTAGATATAGTATATAACGTAAAACGTTATCTACATATAGGATATAACGTATAACGATATGTAGATATAGGATATAACGTATAACGATATGTAGATATAGGATATAACGTATAACGATATCTACATATAGGATATAACGAATAACGATATGTAGACGTAGGATCTAACGTATAACGACATCTACATATAGGATATAACGTATAACGATACGTAGATATAGGATATAACGTAAAACGTTATCTACAAATAGGATATAACGAATATCGATATGTGGATATAGGATATAACGTATAACGATATCTACATATAGGATACAACGTATAACGGTATGTAGGTATAGGATATAACGTATAACGATACGTAGATATAGGATATGACGTATAACGATATGTAGATATAGTATATAACGTATAACGATATCTACATATAGGATATAACGTATAACGATATGTAGACGAAGGATATAACGTATAACGTTATCTACATATAGGATATAACGTATAACGATACGTAGATATAGGATATAACGTATAACGATATGCAGATATTGGATATAACGTATAACGATATCTACATATAGGATATATCGTATAACGATACGTAGATATAGGATATGACGTAAAACGATATCTACATATAGGATATAACGTATAACGCTATGTAGATGTAGGATATAACGTATAACGATATGTAGATGTAGGATATATCGTATAACGACATCTACAAATAGAATATAACGTATAACGATATGTAGACGTTGGATATAACGTATAACGTTATCTACTTATAGGATATAACGTATAACGATATGTAGATATAGGATATAACGTATAACGATATGTAGACATAGGATATAACGTACAACGATTCGTAGATATAGGATATAACGTATAACGATATGTAGATGTAGGATATAACGTATAACGTTATCTACATATAGGATATAACGTATAACGATATGTAGACGTAGGATATAACGTATAACGTTATCTACATATAGGATATAACGTATAACGAGACGTAGATATAGGATATAACGTATAACGATATGTAGATATAGGATATAACGTATAACGATACGTACATATAGGATATAACGTATAACGTTATCTACATATAGGATATAACGTATAACGATATGTAGACATAGGATATAACGTATAACGTTATCTACATATAGGATATAACGTATAACGATACGTAGATATAGGATATAACGTATAACGATATGTAGATATAGGATATAACGTATAACGATATGTAGATGTAGGATATAACGTATAACTTTATCTACATATAGGATATAACGTATAACGATACGTAGATATAGGATACAACGTATAACAGTATGTAGATATAGTATATAACGTATAACGATATGTAGATGTAGGATATAACGTATAACGTTATCTACATATAGGATATAACGTAAAACGTTATCTACATATAGGATGTAACGTATATCGATATGTGGATATAGGATATAACGTAAAACGTTATCTACATATGGGATCTAACGTATAACGTTATCTACATATAGGATATAACGTATAACGGTACGTACATATAGGATATAACTTATAACGATATGTAGATATAGGATATAACGTATAACGATATGTAGATATAGTATATAACGTATAACGATATCTACATATAGGATATAACGTATAACGACATGTAGACGAAGGATATAACGTATAACGTTATCTACATATAGGATATAACGTATAACGATACGTAGATATAGGATATAACGTATAACGATATGCAGATATTGGATATAACGTATAACGATATCTACATATAGGATATATCGTATAACGATACGTAGATATATGATATGACGTAAAACGATATCTACATATAGGATATAACGTATATCGATATGTAGATGTAGGATATAACGTATAACGATATGTAGATGTAGGATATATCGTATAACGACATCTACAAATAGAATATAACGTATAACGATATGTAGACGTTGGATATAACGTATAACGTTATCTACATATAGGATATAACGTATAACGATATGTAGATATAGGATATAACGTATAACGATATGTAGACATAGGATATAACGTACAACGATTCGTAGATATAGGATATAACGTATAACGATATGTAGATGTAGGATATAACGTATAACGTTATCTACATATAGGATATAACGTATAACGATACGTAGATATAGTATACAACGTATAACGATATGTAGATATAGGATATAACGTATAACGATATCTACATATTGTATATAACGTATAACGATATGTAGACGTAGGATATAACGTATAACGTTATCTACATATAGGATATAACGTATAACGAGACGTAGATATAGGATATAACGTATAACGATATGTAGATATAGGATATAACGTATAACGATATGTAGACGTAGGATATAACGTATAACGTTATCTACATATAGGATATAACGTATAACGAGACGTAGATATAGGATATAACGTATAACGATATGTAGATATAGGATATAACGTATAACGATACGTACATATAGGATATAACGTATAACGTTATCTACATATAGGATATAACGTATAACGATATGTAGACGTAGGATATAACGTAAAACGTTATCTACATATAGGATATAACGTATAACGATATGTAGATATAGGATATAACGTATAACGATATGTAGATATAGGATATAACGTATAACGTTATCTACATATAGGATATAACGTATAACGATATGTAGACGTAGGATATAACGTATAACGTTATCTACATATAGGATATAACGTATAACGAGACGAAGATATAGGATATAACGTATAACGATATGTAGATATAGGATATAACGTATAACGATACGTAGATATAGGATATGACGTATAACGATATCTACATATAGGATATAACGTATAACGATATGTAGACGAAGCATATAACGTATAACGTTATCTACATATAGGAAATAACGTATAACGATATGTAGATGTAGGATATAACGTGTAACGATATGTAGATGAAGGATATAGCGTATATCGACATCTACATATAGAATATAACGTATAACCATACGTAGATATAGGATACAACGTATAACGGTATGTAGGTATAGGATATAACGTATAACGATACGTAGATATAGGATATGACGTATAACGATATGTAGATATAGTATATAACGTATAACGATATCTACATATAGGATATAACGTATAACGATATGTAGACGAAGGATATAACGTATAACGTTATCTACATATAGGATATAACGTATAACGAGACGTAGATATAGGATATAACGTATAACGATATGTAGATATAGGATATAACGTATAACGATACGTACATATAGGATATAACGTATAACGTTATCTACATATAGGATATAACGTATAACGATATGTAGACATAGGCTATAACGTATAACGGTACGTAGATATAGTATATAACGTAAAACGTTATCTACATATAGGATATAACGTATAACGATATGTAGATATAGGATATAACGTATAACGATATGTAGATATAGGATATAACGTATAACGATATCTACATATAGGATATAACGAATAACGATATGTAGACGTAGGATCTAACGTATAACGACATCTACATATAGGATATAACGTATAACGATACGTAGATATAGGATATAACGTAAAACGTTATCTACAAATAGGATATAACGAATATCGATATGTGGATATAGGATATAACGTATAACGATATCTACATATAGGATACAACGTATAACGGTATGTAGGTATAGGATATAACGTATAACGATACGTAGATATAGGATATGACGTATAACGATATGTAGATATAGTATATAACGTATAACGATATCTACATATAGGATATAACGTATAACGATATGTAGACGAAGGATATAACGTATAACGTTATCTACATATAGGATATAACGTATAACGATACGTAGATATAGGATATAACGTATAACGATATGCAGATATTGGATATAACGTATAACGATATCTACATATAGGATATATCGTATAACGATACGTAGATATAGGATATGACGTAAAACGATATCTACATATAGGATATAACGTATAACGCTATGTAGATGTAGGATATAACGTATAACGATATGTAGATGTAGGATA
Organism: Bombus hortorum; assembly: GCA_905332935.1. Taxonomy (NCBI): domain Eukaryota; kingdom Metazoa; phylum Arthropoda; class Insecta; order Hymenoptera; family Apidae; genus Bombus; species Bombus hortorum. The sequence continues at coordinate 18,628,067 of HG995192.1, forward strand.
TATCGTATAACGACATCTACAAATAGAATATAACGTATAACGATATGTAGACGTTGGATATAACGTATAACGTTATCTACTTATAGGATATAACGTATAACGATATGTAGATATAGGATATAACGTATAACGATATGTAGACATAGGATATAACGTACAACGATTCGTAGATATAGGATATAACGTATAACGATATGTAGATGTAGGATATAACGTATAACGTTATCTACATATAGGATATAACGTATAACGATATGTAGACGTAGGATATAACGTATAACGTTATCTACATATAGGATATAACGTATAACGAGACGTAGATATAGGATATAACGTATAACGATATGTAGATATAGGATATAACGTATAACGATACGTACATATAGGATATAACGTATAACGTTATCTACATATAGGATATAACGTATAACGATATGTAGACATAGGATATAACGTATAACGTTATCTACATATAGGATATAACGTATAACGATACGTAGATATAGGATATAACGTATAACGATATGTAGATATAGGATATAACGTATAACGATATGTAGATGTAGGATATAACGTATAACTTTATCTACATATAGGATATAACGTATAACGATACGTAGATATAGGATACAACGTATAACAGTATGTAGATATAGTATATAACGTATAACGATATGTAGATGTAGGATATAACGTATAACGTTATCTACATATAGGATATAACGTAAAACGTTATCTACATATAGGATGTAACGTATATCGATATGTGGATATAGGATATAACGTAAAACGTTATCTACATATGGGATCTAACGTATAACGTTATCTACATATAGGATATAACGTATAACGACATGTAGACGAAGGATATAACGTATAACGTTATCTACATATAGGATATAACGTATAACGATACGTAGATATAGGATATAACGTATAACGATATGCAGATATTGGATATAACGTATAACGATATCTACATATAGGATATATCGTATAACGATACGTAGATATATGATATGACGTAAAACGATATCTACATATAGGATATAACGTATATCGATATGTAGATGTAGGATATAACGTATAACGATATGTAGATGTAGGATATATCGTATAACGACATCTACAAATAGAATATAACGTATAACGATATGTAGACGTTGGATATAACGTATAACGTTATCTACATATAGGATATAACGTATAACGATATGTAGATATAGGATATAACGTATAACGATATGTAGACATAGGATATAACGTACAACGATTCGTAGATATAGGATATAACGTATAACGATATGTAGATGTAGGATATAACGTATAACGTTATCTACATATAGGATATAACGTATAACGATACGTAGATATAGTATACAACGTATAACGATATGTAGATATAGGATATAACGTATAACGATATCTACATATTGTATATAACGTATAACGATATGTAGACGTAGGATATAACGTATAACGTTATCTACATATAGGATATAACGTATAACGAGACGTAGATATAGGATATAACGTATAACGATATGTAGATATAGGATATAACGTATAACGATATGTAGACGTAGGATATAACGTATAACGTTATCTACATATAGGATATAACGTATAACGAGACGTAGATATAGGATATAACGTATAACGATATGTAGATATAGGATATAACGTATAACGATACGTACATATAGGATATAACGTATAACGTTATCTACATATAGGATATAACGTATAACGATATGTAGACGTAGGATATAACGTATAACGTTATCTACATATAGGATATAACGTATAACGATACGTTGATATAGGATATAACTTATAACGATATGTAGATATAGAATATAACGTATAACGATATGTAGACGTAGGATATAACGTATAACGTTATTTACATATAGGATATAACGTATAACGATACGTAGATATAGGATATAACGTATAACGATATGTAGATATAGGATATAACGTATAACGATGCGTACATATAGGATATAACTTATAACGATATGTAGATATAGAATATAACGTATAACGATATGTAGACGTAGGATATAACGTATAACGTTATTTACATATAGGATATAACGTATAACGATACGTAGATATAGGATATAACGTATAACGATATGTAGATATAGGATATAACGTATAACGATACGTACATATAGGATATAACGTATAACGTTATCTACATATAGGATATAACGTACAACGATATGTAGACGTAGGATATAACGTATAACGTTATCTACATATAGGATATAACGTATAACGATACGTAGATATAGGATATAACGTATAACGATATCTACATATAGGATATAACGTAGAACGATATGTAGACGTAGGATATAACGTATAACGTTATCTACATATAGGATATAACGTATAACGATACGTAGATATAGGATATAACGTATAACGATATCTACATATAGGATATAACGTATAACGATATGTAGACGTAGGATATAACGTATAACGATATCTACATATAGGGTATAACGTATAACGATACGTAGATATAGGATATAACGTATAACGATATGTAGATATAGGATATAACGTATAACGATACGTACATATAGGATATAACGTATAACGTTATCTACATATAGGATATATCGTATAACGATACGTAGATATAGGATATAACGTAAAACGTTATCTACATATGGGATATAACGTATAACGATATGTAGATATAGGATATAACGTATAACGATACGTAGATATACGATATAACGTATAACGATATGCAGATATTGGATATAACGTATAACGACATCTACATATAGGATATAACGTATAACGATACGTAGATATAGGATATAACGTAAAACGTTATCTACATACAGGATATAACGTATATCGATATGTGGATATAGGATATAACGTAAAACGTTATCTACATATGGGATATAACGTATAACGTTATCTACATATAGGATATAACGTATAACGATACGTAGATATAGGATATAACGTATAACGGTACGTAGATATAGTATATAACTTAAAACGTTATCTACATATAGGATATAACGTATAACGTTATCTACATATAGGATATAACGTATAACGATATGTAGACGTAGGATATAACGTATAACGTTATCTTCATATAGGATATAACGTATAACGATATGTAGATGTAGGATATAACGTATAACGATATGTAGATGTAGGATATATCGTATAACGACATCTACAAATAGAATATAACGTATAACGATATGTAGACGTTGGATATAACGTATAACGTTATCTACATATAGGATATAACGTATAACGATATGTAGATATAGGATATAACGTATAACGATATGTAGACATAGGATATAACGTACAACGATTCGTAGATATAGGATATAACGTATAACGATATGTAGATATAGGATATAACGTATAACGTTATCTACATATAGGATATAACGTATAACGATATGTAGACGTAGGATATAACGTATAACGATACGTACATATAGGATATAACGTATAACGATATGTAGATATAGGATATAACGTATAACGATACGTACATATAGGATATAACGTATAACGTTATCCACATATAGGATATAACGTATAACGGTATGTAGACGTAGGATATAACGTATAACGTTATCTACATATAGGATATAACGTATAACGATATGTAGACGTAGGATATAACGTATAACGTTATCTACATATAGGATATAACGTATAACGAGACGAAGATATAGGATATAACGTATAACGATATGTAGATATAGGATATAACGTATAACGATATGTAGATATAGGATATGACGTATAACGATATCTACATATAGGATATAACGTATAACGATATGTAGACGAAGGATATAACGTATAACGTTATCTACATATAGGATATAACGTATAACGATATGTAGATATAGTATATAACGTATAACGATATCTACATATAGGATATAACGTATAACGATATGTAGACGAAGGATATAACGTATAACGTTATCTACATATAGGATATAACGTATAACGATACGTAGATATAGGATATAACGTATAACGATATGCAGATATTGGATATAACGTATAACGATATCTACATATAGGATATAACGTATAACGATACGTAGATATAGGATATAACGTATAACGATATGCAGATATTGGATATAACGTATAACGATATCTACATATAGGATATATCGTATAACGATACGTAGATATAGGATATGACGTAAAACGATATCTACATATAGGATATAACGTATAACGATACGTAGATATAGGATATGACGTATAACGATATGTAGATATAGTATATAACGTATAACGATATCTACATATAGGATATAACGTATAACGATATGTAGACGAAGGATATAACGTATAACGTTATCTACATATAGGATATAACGTATAACGATACGTAGATATAGGATATGACGTATAACGATATGTAGATATAGTATATAACGTATAACGATATCTACATATAGGATATAACGTATAACGATATGTAGACGAAGGATATAACGTATAACGTTATCTACATATAGGATATAACGTATAACGATACGTAGATATAGGATATAACGTATAACGATATGCAGATATTGGATATAACGTATAACGATATCTACATATTGTATATAACGTATAACGATATGTAGACGTAGGATATAACGTATAACGTTATCTAAATATACGATATAACGTATAACGATATGTAGATATAGGATACAACGTATAACGATATGTAGATATAGGATATAACGTATAACGATATGTAGATATAGGATATAACGTATAACGGTACGTAGATATAGTATATAACGTAAAACGTTATCTACATATAGGATATAACGTATAACGATATGTAGATATAGGATATAACGTATAACGATATGTAGATATAGGATATAACGTATAACGATATCTACATATAGGATATAACGAATAACGATATGTAGACGTAGGATCTAACGTATAACGTTATCTACATATAGGATATACCGTATAACGATACGTAGATATAGGATATAACGTATAACGATATCTACATATAGGATACAACGTATAACGGTATGTAGGTATAGGATATAACGTATAACGATACGTAGATATAGGATATGACGTATAACGATATGTAGATATAGTATATAACGTATAACGATATCTACATATAGGATATAACGTATAACGATATGTAGACGAAGGATATAACGTATAACGTTATCTACATATAGGATATAACGTATAACGATACGTAGATATAGGATATAACGTATAACGATATGCAGATATTGGATATAACGTATAACGATATCTACATATAGGATATATCGTATAACGATACGTAGATATAGGATATGACGTAAAACGATATCTACATATAGGATATAACGTATAACGATATGTAGATGTAGGATATAACGTATAACGATATGTAGATGTAGGATATATCGTATAACGACATCTACAAATAGAATATAACGTATAACGATATGTAGACGTTGGATATAACGTATAACGTTATCTACATATAGGATATAACGTATAACGATATGTAGATATAGGATATAACGTATAACGATATGTAGACATGGGATATAACGTACAACGATTCGTAGATATAGGATATAACGTATAACGATATGTAGATGTAGGATATAACGTATAACGTTATCTACATATAGGATATAACGTATAACGATATGTAGACGTAGGATATAACGTATAACGTTATCTACATATAGGATATAACGTATAACGAGACGTAGATATAGGATATAACGTATAACGATATGTAGATATAGGATATAACGTATAACGGTACGTACATATAGGATATAACGTATAACGTTATCTACATATAGGATATAACGTATAACGATATGTAGACATAGGATATAACGTATAACGTTATCTACATATAGGATATAACGTATAACGATACGTAGATATAGGATATAACGTATAACGATATGTAGATATAGGATATAACGTATAACGATATGTAGACATAGGATATAACGTACAACGATTCGTAGATATAGGATATAACGTATAACGATATGTAGATGTAGGATATAACGTATAACGTTATCTACATATAGGATATAACGTATAACGATATGTAGACGTAGGATATAACGTATAACGTTATCTACATATAGGATATAACGTATAACGAGACGTAGATATAGGATATAACGTATAACGATATGTAGATATAGGATATAACGTATAACGATACGTACATATAGGATATAACGTATAACGTTATCTACATATAGGATATAACGTATAACGATATGTAGACATAGGATATAACGTATAACGTTATCTACATATTGTATATAACGTATAACGATATGTAGACGTAGGATATAACGTATAACGTTATCTAAATATACGATATAACGTATAACGATATGTAGATATAGGATACAACGTATAACGATATGTAGATATAGGATATAACGTATAACGATATGTAGATATAGGATATAACGTATAACGGTACGTAGATATAGTATATAACGTAAAACGTTATCTACATATAGGATATAACGTATAACGATATGTAGATATAGGATATAACGTATAACGATATGTAGATATAGGATATAACGTATAACGATATCTACATATAGGATATAACGAATAACGATATGTAGACGTAGGATCTAACGTATAACGACATCTACATATAGGATATAACGTATAACGATACGTAGATATAGGATATAACGTAAAACGTTATCTACAAATAGGATATAACGTATAACGTTATCTACATATAGGATATATCGTATAACGATACGTAGATATAGGATATAACGTAAAACGTTATCTACATATGGGATATAACGTATAACGATATGTAGATATAGGATATAACGTATAACTATATGTAGACATAGGATATAACGTACAACGATTCGTAGATATAGGATATAACGTATAACGATATGTAGACGTAGGATATAACGTATAACGATATCTACATATAGGATATAACGTATAACGATACGTAGATATAGGATATAACGTATAACGATATGTAGATATAGGATATAACGTATAACGATACGTACATATAGGATATAACGTATAACGTTATCTACATATAGGATATATCGTATAACGATACGTAGATATAGGATATAACGTAAAACGTTATCTACATATGGGATATAACGTATAACGATATGTAGATATAGGATATAACGTATAACGATACGTAGATATACGATATAACGTATAACGATATGCAGATATTGGATATAACGTATAACGACATCTACATATAGGATATAACGTATAACGATACGTAGATATAGGATATAACGTAAAACGTTATCTACATATAGGATATAACGTAATTCGATATGTGGATATAGGATATAACGTAAAACGTTATCTACATATGGGATATAACGTATAACGTTATCTACATATAGGATATAACGTATAACGATACGTAGATATAGGATATAACGTATAACGATATGTAGATATAGGATATAACGTATAACGATATGTAGATATAGGATATAACGTATAACGGTACGTAGATATAGTATATAACTTAAAACGTTATCTACATATAGGATATAACGTATAACGTTATCTACATATAGGATATAACGTATAACGATATGTAGACGTAGGATATAACGTATAACGTTATCTTCATATAGGATATAACGTATAACGATATGTAGATGTAGGATATAACGTATAACGATATGTAGATGTAGGATATATCGTATAACGACATCTACAAATAGAATATAACGTATAACGATATGTAGACGTTGGATATAACGTATAACGTTATCTACATATAGGATATAACGTATAACGATATGTAGATATAGGATATAACGTATAACGATATGTAGACATAGGATATAACGTACAACGATTCGTAGATATAGGATATAACGTATAACGATATGTAGATGTAGGATATAACGTATAACGTTATCTACATATAGGATATAACGTATAACGATATGTAGACGTAGGATATAACGTATAACGATACGTACATATAGGATATAACGTATAACGATATGTAGATATAGGATATAACGTATAACGATACGTACATATAGGATATAACGTATAACGTTATCCACATATAGGATATAACGTATAACGGTATGTAGACGTAGGATATAACGTATAACGTTATCTACATATAGGATATAACGTATAACGATATGTAGACGTAGGATATAACGTATAACGTTATCTACATATAGGATATATAGTATAACGAGACGAAGATATAGGATATAACGTATAACGATATGTAGATATAGGATATAACGTATAACGATACGTAGATATAGGATATGACGTATAACGATATCTACATATCGGATATAACGTATAACGATATGTAGACGAAGCATATAACGTATAACGTTATCTACATATAGGAAATAACGTATAACGATATGTAGATGTAGGATATAACGTGTAACGATATGTAGATGAAGGATATAGCGTATATCGACATCTACATATAGAATATAACGTATAACCATACGTAGATATAGGATACAACGTATAACGGTATGTAGGTATAGGATATAACGTATAACGATACGTAGATATAGGATATGACGTATAACGATATGTAGATATAGTATATAACGTATAACGATATCTACATATAGGATATAACGTATAACGATATGTAGACGAAGGATATAACGTATAACGTTATCTACATATAGGATATAACGTATAACGATACGTAGATATAGGATATAACGTATAACGATATGCAGATATTGGATATAACGTATAACGATATCTACATATAGGATATATCGTATAACGATACGTAGATATAGGATATGACGTAAAACGATATCTACATATAGGATATAACGTATAACGATATGTAGATGTAGGATATAACGTATAACGATATGTAGATGTAGGATATATCGTATAACGACATCTACAAATAGAATATAACGTATAACGATATGTAGACGTTGGATATAACGTATAACGTTATCTACATATAGGATATAACGTATAACGATATGTAGATATAGGATATAACGTATAACGATATGTAGACATAGGATATAACGTACAACGATTCGTAGATATAGGATATAACGTATAACGATATGTAGATGTAGGATATAACGTATAACGTTATCTACTTATAGGATATAACGTATAACGATACGTAGATATAGTATACAACGTATAACGATATGTAGATATAGGATATAACGTATAACGATATCTACATATTGTATATAACGTATAACGATATGTAGACGTAGGATATAACGTATAACGTTATCTAAATATACGATATAACGTATAACGATATGTAGATATAGGATACAACGTATAACGATATGTAGATATAGGATATAACGTATAACGATATGTAGATATAGGATATAACGTATAACGGTACGTAGATATAGTATATAACGTAAAACGTTATCTACATATAGGATATAACGTATAACGATATGTAGATATAGGATATAACGTATAACGATATGTAGATATAGGATATAACGTATAACGATATCTACATATAGGATATAACGAATAACGATATGTAGACGTAGGATCTAACGTATAACGTTATCTACATATAGGATATACCGTATAACGATACGTAGATATAGGATATAACGTATAACGATATCTACATATAGGATACAACGTATAACGGTATGTAGGTATAGGATATAACGTATAACGATACGTAGATATAGGATATGACGTATAACGATATGTAGATATAGTATATAACGTATAACGATATCTACATATAGGATATAACGTATAACGATATGTAGACGAAGGATATAACGTATAACGTTATCTACATATAGGATATAACGTATAACGATACGTAGATATAGGATATAACGTATAACGATATGCAGATATTGGATATAACGTATAACGATATCTACATATAGGATATATCGTATAACGATACGTAGATATAGGATATGACGTAAAACGATATCTACATATAGGATATAACGTATAACGATATGTAGATGTAGGATATAACGTATAACGATATGTAGATGTAGGATATATCGTATAACGACATCTACAAATAGAATATACCGTATAACGATATGTAGACGTTGGATATAACGTATAACGTTATCTACATATAGGATATAACGTATAACGATATGTAGATATAGGATATAACGTATAACGATATGTAGACATAGGATATAACGTACAACGATTCGTAGATATAGGATATAACGTATAACGATATGTAGATGTAGGATATAACGTATAACGTTATCTACATATAGGATATAACGTATAACGATATGTAGACGTAGAATATAACGTATAACGTTATTTACATATAGGATATAACGTATAACGAGACGTAGATATAGGATATAACGTATAACGATATGTAGATATAGGATATAACGTATAACGGTACGTACATATAGGATATAACGTATAACGTTATCTACATATAGGATATAACGTATAACGATATGTAGACATAGGATATAACGTATAACGTTATCTACATATAGGATATAACGTATAACGATACGTAGATATAGGATATAACGTATAACGATATGTAGATATAGGATATAACGTATAACGATATGTAGACATAGGATATAACGTACAACGATTCGTAGATATAGGATATAACGTATAACGATATGTAGATGTAGGATATAACGTATAACGTTATCTACATATAGGATATAACGTATAACGATATGTAGACGTAGGATATAACGTATAACGTTATCTACATATAGGATATAACGTATAACGAGTCGTAGATATAGGATATAACGTATAACGATATGTAGATATAGGATATAACGTATAACGATACGTACATATAGGATATAACGTATAACGTTATCTACATATAGGATATAACGTATAACGATATGTAGACATAGGATATAACGTATAACGTTATCTACATATTGTATATAACGTATAACGATATGTAGACGTAGGATATAACGTATAACGTTATCTAAATATACGATATAACGTATAACGATATGTAGATATAGGATACAACGTATAACGATATGTAGATATAGGATATAACGTATAACGATATGTAGATATAGGATATAACGTATAACGGTACGTAGATATAGTATATAACGTAAAACGTTATCTACATATAGGATATAACGTATAACGATATGTAGATATAGGATATAACGTATAACGATATGTAGATATAGGATATAACGTATAACGATATCTACATATAGGATATAACGAATAACGATATGTAGACGTAGGATCTAACGTATAACGACATCTACATATAGGATATAACGTATAACGATACGTAGATATAGGATATAACGTAAAACGTTATCTACAAATAGGATATAACGAATATCGATATGTGGATATAGGATATAACGTATAACGATATCTACATATAGGATACAACGTATAACGGTATGTAGGTATAGGATATAACGTATAACGATACGTAGATATAGGATATGACGTATAACGATATGTAGATATAGTATATAACGTATAACGATATCTACATATAGGATATAACGTATAACGATATGTAGACGAAGGATATAACGTATAACGTTATCTACATATAGGATATAACGTATAACGATACGTAGATATAGGATATAACGTATAACGATATGCAGATATTGGATATAACGTATAACGATATCTACATATAGGATATATCGTATAACGATACGTAGATATAGGATATGACGTAAAACGATATCTACATATAGGATATAACGTATAACGCTATGTAGATGTAGGATATAACGTATAACGATATGTAGATGTAGAATATATCGTATAACGACATCTACAAATAGAATATAACGTATAACGATATGTAGACGTTGGATATAACGTATAACGTTATCTACTTATAGGATATAACGTATAACGATATGTAGATATAGGATATAACGTATAACGATATGTAGACATAGGATATAACGTACAACGATTCGTAGATATAGGATATAACGTATAACGATATGTAGATGTAGGATATAACGTATAACGTTATCTACATATGGGATATAACGTATAACGATATGTAGACGTAGGATATAACGTATAACGTTATCTACATATAGGATATAACGTATAACGAGACGTAGATATAGGATATAACGTATAACGATATGTAGATATAGGATATAACGTATAACGATACGTACATATAGGATATAACGTATAACGTTATCTACATATAGGATATAACGTATAACGATATGTAGACATAGGATATAACGTATAACGTTATCTACATATAGGATATAACGTATAACGATACGTAGATATAGGATATAACGTATAACGATATGTAGATATAGGATATAACGTATAACGATATGTAGATGTAGGATATAACGTATAACTTTATCTACATATAGGATATAACGTATAACGATACGTAGATATAGGATACAACGTATAACAGTATGTAGATATAGTATATAACGTATAACGATATGTAGATGTAGGATATAACGTATAACGTTATCTACATATAGGATATAACGTAAAACGTTATCTACATATAGGATGTAACGTATATCGATATGTGGATATAGGATATAACGTAAAACGTTATCTACATATGGGATCTAACGTATAACGTTATCTACATATAGGATATAACGTATAACGGTACGTACATATAGGATATAACTTATAACGATATGTAGATATAGGATATAACGTATAACGATATGTAGATATAGTATATAACGTATAACGATATCTACATATAGGATATAACGTATAACGATATGTAGACGAAGGATATAACGTATAACGTTATCTACATATAGGATATAACGTATAACGATACGTAGATATAGGATATAACGTATAACGATATGCAGATATTGGATATAACGTATAACGATACGTACATATAGGATATAACGTATAACGTTATCTACATATAGGATATAACGTATAACGATATGTAGACATAGGATATAACGTATAACGTTATCTACATATTGTATATAACGTATAACGATATGTAGACGTAGGATATAACGTATAACGTTATCTAAATATACGATATAACGTATAACGATATGTAGATATAGGATACAACGTATAACGATATGTAGATATAGGATATAACGTATAACGATATGTAGATATAGGATATAACGTATAACGGTACGTAGATATAGTATATAACGTAAAACGTTATCTACATATAGGATATAACGTATAACGATATGTAGATATAGGATATAACGTATAACGATATGTAGATATAGGATATAACGTATAACGATATCTACATATAGGATATAACGAATAACGATATGTAGACGTAGGATCTAACGTATAACGACATCTACATATAGGATATAACGTATAACGATACGTAGATATAGGATATAACGTAAAACGTTATCTACAAATAGGATATAACGAATATCGATATGTGGATATAGGATATAACGTATAACGATATCTACATATAGGATACAACGTATAACGGTATGTAGGTATAGGATATAACGTATAACGATACGTAGATATAGGATATGACGTATAACGATATGTAGATATAGTATATAACGTATAACGATATCTACATATAGGATATAACGTATAACGATATGTAGACGAAGGATATAACGTATAACGTTATCTACATATAGGATATAACGTATAACGATACGTAGATATAGGATATAACGTATAACGATATGCAGATATTGGATATAACGTATAACGATATCTACATATAGGATATATCGTATAACGATACGTAGATATAGGATATGACGTAAAACGATATCTACATATAGGATATAACGTATAACGCTATGTAGATGTAGGATATAACGTATAACGATATGTAGATGTAGAATATATCGTATAACGACATCTACAAATAGAATATAACGTATAACGATATGTAGACGTTGGATATAACGTATAACGTTATCTACTTATAGGATATAACGTATAACGATATGTAGATATAGGATATAACGTATAACGATATGTAGACATAGGATATAACGTACAACGATTCGTAGATATAGGATATAACGTATAACGATATGTAGATGTAGGATATAACGTATAACGTTATCTACATATGGGATATAACGTATAACGATATGTAGACGTAGGATATAACGTATAGCGTTATCTACATATAGGATATAACGTATAACGAGACGTAGATATAGGATATAACGTATAACGATATGTAGATATAGGATATAACGTATAACGATACGTACATATAGGATATAACGTATAACGTTATCTACATATAGGATATAACGTATAACGATATGTAGACATAGGATATAACGTATAACGTTATCTACATATAGGATATAACGTATAACGATACGTAGATATAGGATATAACGTATAACGATATGTAGATATAGGATATAACGTATAACGATATGTAGATGTAGGATATAACGTATAACTTTATCTACATATAGGATATAACGTATAACGATACGTAGATATAGGATACAACGTATAACAGTATGTAGATATAGTATATAACGTATAACGATATGTAGATGTAGGATATAACGTATAACGTTAACTACATATAGGATATAACGTAAAACGTTATCTACATATAGGATGTAACGTATATCGATATGTGGATATAGGATATAACGTAAAACGTTATCTACATATGGGATCTAACGTATAACGTTATCTACATATAGGATATAACGTATAACGGTACGTACATATAGGATATAACTTATAACGATATGTAGATATAGGATATAACGTATAACGATATGTAGATATAGTATATAACGTATAACGATATCTACATATAGGATATAACGTATAACGATATGTAGACGAAGGATATAACGTATAACGTTATCTACATATAGGATATAACGTATAACGATACGTAGATATAGGATATAACGTATAACGATATGCAGATATTGGATATAACGTATAACGATATCTACATATAGGATATATCGTATAACGATACGTAGATATATGATATGACGTAAAACGATATCTACATATAGGATATAACGTATATCGATATGTAGATGTAGGATATAACGTATAACGATATGTAGATGTAGGATATATCGTATAACGACATCTACAAATAGAATATAACGTATAACGATATGTAGACGTTGGATATAACGTATAACGTTATCTACATATAGGATATAACGTATAACGATATGTAGACATAGGATATAACGTACAACGATTCGTAGATATAGGATATAACGTATAACGATATGTAGATGTAGGATATAACGTATAACGTTATCTACATATAGGATATAACGTATAACGATACGTAGATATAGTATACAAAGTATAACGATATGTAGATATAGGATATAACGTATAACGATATCTACATATTGTATATAACGTATAACGATATGTAGACGTAGGATATAACGTATAACGTTATCTAAATATACGATATAACGTATAACGATATGTAGATATAGGATACAACGTATAACGATATGTAGATATAAGATATAACGTATAACGATATGTAGATATAGGATATAACGTAAAACGTTATCTACATATAGGATATATCGTATAACGTTATCTACATATAGGATATAACGTATAACGATATGTAGACGTAGGATATAACGTATAACGTTATCTTCATATAGGATATAACGTATAACGATACGTAGATATAGGCTATAACGTATAACGATATGTAGATATAGGATATAACGTATAACGATACGTACATATAGGATATAACGTATAACGATATGTAGATATAGGATATAACGTATAACGATATGTAGATATAGGATATAACGTATAACGATACGTACATATAGGATACAACGTATAACGGTATGTAGGTATAGGATATAACGTATAACGATACGTAGATATAGGATATGACGTATAACGATATGTAGATATAGTATATAACGTATAACGATATCTACATATAGGATATAACGTATAACGATATGTAGACGAAGGATATAACGTATAACGTTATCTACATATAGGATATAACGTATAACGATATGTAGATATAGGATATAACGTATAACGATATGTAGACATAGGATATAACGTACAACGATTCGTAGATATAGGATATAACGTATAACGATATGTAGATGTAGGATATAACGTATAACGTTATCTACATATAGGATATAACGTATAACGATACGTAGATATAGTATACAACGTATAACGATATGTAGATATAGGATATAACGTATAACGATATCTACATATTGTATATAACGTATAACGATATGTAGACGTAGGATATAACGTATAACGTTATCTAAATATACGATATAACGTATAACGATATGTAGATATAGGATACAACGTATAACGATATGTAGATATAGGATATAACGTATAACGATATGTAGATACAGGATATAACGTATAACGGTACGTAGATATAGTATATAACGTAAAACGTTATCTACATATAGGATATAACGTATAACGATATGTAGATATAGGATATAACGTATAACGATATGTAGATATAGGATATAACGTATAACGATATCTACATATAGGATATAACGAATAACGATATGTAGACGTAGGATCTAACGTATAACGTTATCTACATATAGGATATACCGTATAACGATACGTAGATATAGGATATAACGTATAACGATATCTACATATAGGATACAACGTATAACGGTATGTAGGTATAGGATATAACGTATAACGATACGTGGATATAGGATATGACGTATAACGATATGTAGATATAGTATATAACGTATAACGATATCTACATATAGGATATAACGTATAACGATATGTAGACGAAGGATATAACGTATAACGTTATCTACATATAGGATATAACGTATAACGATACGTAGATATAGGATATAACGTATAACGATATGCAGATATTGGATATAACGTATAACGATATCTACATATAGGATATATCGTATAACGATACGTAGATATAGGATACGACGTAAAACGATATCTACATATAGGATATAACGTATAACGATATGTAGATGTTGGATATAACGTATAACGATATGTAGATGTAGGATATATCGTATAACGACATCTACAAATAGAATATAACGTATAACGATATGTAGACGTTGGATATAACGTATAACGTTATCTACATATAGGATATAACGTATAACGATATGTAGATATAGGATATAACGTATAACGATATGTAGATATAGGATACAACGTATAACGATATGTAGATATAGGATATAACGTATAACGATATGTAGATATAGGATATAACGTATAACGGTACGTAGATATAGTATATAACGTAAAACGTTATCTACATATAGGATATAACGTATAACGAGACGTAGATATAGGATATAACGTATAACGATATGTAGATATAGGATATAACGTATAACGATACGTAGATATAGGATATAACGTATAACGATATGTAGATATAGGATATAACGTATAACGGTATCTACATATAGGATATAACGTATAACGATATGTAGACGTAGGATATAACGTATAACGTTATCTACATATAGGATATAACGTATAACGATACGTAGATATAGGATATAACGTATAACGATATCTACATATAGGATATAACGTATAACGATATGTAGACGTAGGATATAACGTATAACGTTATCTTCATATAGGATATAACGTATAACGATACGTAGATATAGGATATAACGTATAACGATATGTAGGTATAGGATATAACGTATAACGATACGTACATATAGGATATCACGTATAACGTTATCCACATATAGGATATAACGTATAACGATATGTAGACGTAGGATATAACGTGTAACGTTATCTACACATAGGATATAACGTATAACGATACGTAGATATAGCATACAACGTATAACGGTATGTAGGTATAGGATATAACGTATAACGATACGTAGATATAGGATATGACGTATAACGATATGTAGATATAGTATATAACGTATAACGATATCTACATATAGGATATAACGTATAATGATATGTAGACGTAGGATATAACGTATAACGTTATCTACATATAGGATATAACGTATAACGATATGTAGATGTAGGATATAACGTATAACGATATGTAGACGTAGGATATAACGTATAACGTTATCTACATATAGGATATAACGTATAACGATATGTAGATGTAGGATATAACGTATAACGATATGTAGATGTAGGATATAGCGTATAACGACATCTACATATAGAATATAACGTATAACGATACGTAGATATAGGACACAACGTATAACGGTATGTAGGTATAGGATATAACGTATAACGATACGTAGATATAGGATAAGACGTATAACGATATGTAGATATAGTATATAACGTATAACGATATCTACATATATGATATAACGTATACCGATATGTAGACGAAGGATATAACGTATAACGTTATCTACATATAGGATATAAAGTGTAACGATACGTAGATATAGGATATAACGTATAACGATATGTAGATGTAGGATATAGCGTATAACGACATCTACATATAGAATATAACGTATAACGATACGTAGATATAGGATACAACGTATAACGATATGTAGATATAGGATATAACGTATAACGATAACTACATATAGGATATAACGTATAACGATATGTAGACGAAGGATATAACGTATAACGTTATCTACATATAGGATATAACGTATAACGATATGTAGACGTAGGATATAACGTATAACGTTATCTAAATATACGATATAACGTATAACGATATGTAGATATAGGATACAACGTATAACGATAGGTAGATATAGGATATAACGTATAACGATATGTAGATATAGGATATAACGTATAACGGTACGTAGATATAGTATATAGCGTAAAACGTTATCTACATATAGGATATAACGTATAACGATATGTAGATATAGGATATAACGTATAACGTTATGTAGGTATATTATATAACGTATAACGATACGTAGATATAGGATATAACGTATAACGATATGTAGATATAGGATATAACGTATAACGGTATCTACATATAGGATATAACGTATAACGATATGTAGACGTAGGATATAACTTATAACGTTATCTACATATAGGATATAACGTATAACGATACGTAGATATAGGATATAACGTATAACGATATCTACATATAGGATATAACGTATAACGATATGTAGACGTAGGATATAACGTATAACGTTATCTTCATATAGGATATAACGTATAACGATACGTAGATATAGGATATAACGTATAACGATATGTAGGTATAGGATATAACGTATAACGATATGTAGGTATAGGATATAACGTATAACGATACGTACATATAGGATATCACGTATAACGTTATCCACATATAGGATATAACGTATAACGATATGTAGACGTAGGATATAACGTATAACGTTATCTACATATAGGATATAACGTATAACGATACGTAGATATAGCATACAACGTATAACGGTATGTAGGTATAGGATATAACGTATAACGATACGTAGATATAGGATATGACGTATAACGATAAGTAGATACAGTATATAACGTATAACGATATCTACATATAGGATATAACGTATAATGATATGTAGACGTAGGATACAGCGTATAACGATATGTAGATATAGGATATAACGTATAACGATATGTAGATATAGGATATAACGTATAACGGTACGTAGATATAGTATATAACGTAAAACGTTATCTACATATAGGATATAACGTATAACGATATGTAGATATAGGATATAACGTATAACGTTATGTAGGTATAGGATATAACGTATAACGATACGTAGATATAGGATATAACGTATAACGATATCTACATATAGGATATAACGTATAACGATATGTAGACGTAGGATATAACGTATAACGTTATCTTCATATAGGATATAACGTATAACGATACGTAGATACAGGATATAACGTATAACGATATGTAGGTATAGGATATAACGTATAACGATACGTACATATAGGATATCACGTATAACGTTATCCACATATAGGATATAACGTATAACGATATGTAGACGTAGGATATAACGTATAACGTTATCTACATATAGGATATAACGTATAACGATACGTAGATATAGCATACAACGTATAACGGTATGTAGGTATAGGATATAACGTATAACGATACGTAGATATAGGATATGACGTATAACGATAAGTAGACATAGTATATAACGTATAACGATATCTACATATAGGATATAACGTATAATGATATGTAGACGTAGGATACAACGTATAACGATATGTAGATATAGGATATAACGTATAACGATATGTAGATATAGGATATAACGTATAACGGTACGTAGATATAGTATATAACGTAAAACGTTATCTACATATAGGATATAACGTATAACGATATGTAGATATAGGATATAACGTATAACGTTATGTAGGTATAGGATATAACGTATAACGATACGTAGATATAGGATATAACGTATAACGATATCTACATATAGGATATAACGTATAACGATATGTAGACGTAGGATATAACGTATAACGTTATCTTCATATAGGATATAACGTATAACGATACGTAGATACAGGATATAACGTATAACGATATGTAGGTATAGGATATAACGTATAACGATACGTACATATAGGATATCACGTATAACGTTATCCACATATAGGATATAACGTATAACGATATGTAGACGTAGGATATAACGTATAACGTTATCTACATATAGGATATAACGTATAACGATACGTAGATATAGGATACAACGTATAACGATATGTAGATATAGGATATAACGTATAACGATATCTACATATAGGATATAACGTATAACGATATGTAGACGTAGGATATAACGTATAACGTTATCTACATATAGGATATAACGTATAACGATATGTAGATGTAGGATATAACGTATAACGATATGTAGATGTAGGATATAGCGTATAACGACATCTACATATAGAATATAACGTATAACGATACGTAGACGTAGGATATAACGTATAACGTTATCTACATATAGGATATAACGTATAACGATATGTAGATGTAGGATATAACGTATAACGATATGTAGATGTAGGATATAGCGTATAACGACATCTACATATAGAATATAACGTATAACGATACGTAGATATAGGACACAACGTATAACGGTATGTAGGTATAGGATATAACGTATAACGATACGTAGATATAGGATATGACGTATAACGATATGTAGATATAGTATATAACGTATAACGATATCTACATATAGGATATAACGTATAACGATATGTAGACGAAGGATATAACGTATAACGTTATCTACATATAGGATATAACGTGTAACGATACGTAGATATAGGATATAACGTATAACGATATGTAGATGTAGGATATAGCGTATAACGACATCTACATATAGAATATAACGTATAACGATACGTAGATACAGGATACAACGTATAACGATATGCAGATATAGGATATAACGTATAACGATATCTACATATAGGATATAACGTATAACGATATGTAGACGTAGGATATAACGTATAACGTTATCTACATATAGGATATAACGTATAACGATACGTAGATATAGGATATAACGTATAACGATATGCAGATATTGGATATAACGTATAACGATATCTACATATAGGATATATCGTATAACGATACGTAGATATAGGATATGACGTAAAACGATATCTACATATAGGATATAACGTATAACGATATGTAGATGTAGGATATAACGTATAACGATATGTAGATGTAGGATATATCGTATAACGACATCTACAAATAGAATATAACGTATAACGATATGTAGACGTTGGATATAACGTATAACGTTATCTACATATAGGATATAACGTATAACGATATGTAGATATAGGATATAACGTATAACGATATGTAGATATAGGATACAACGTATAACGATATGTAGATATAGGATATAACGTATAACGATATGTAGATGTAGGATATAACGTATAACGGTACGTAGATATAGTATATAACGTAAAACGTTATCTACATATAGGATATAACGTATAACGAGACGTAGATATAGGATATAACGTATAACGATATGTAGATATAGGATATAACGTATAACGATACGTAGATATAGGATATAACGTATAACGATATGTAGATATAGGATATAACGTATAACGGTATCTACATATAGGATATAACGTATAACGATATGTAGACGTAGGATATAACGTATAACGTTATCTACATATAGGATATAACGTATAACGATACGTAGATATAGGATATAACGTATAACGATATCTACATATAGGATATAACGTATAACGATATGTAGACGTAGGATATAACGTATAACGTTATCTTCATATAGGATATAACGTATAACGATACGTAGATATAGGATATAACGTATAACGATATGTAGGTATAGGATATAACGTATAACGATACGTACATATAGGATATCACGTATAACGTTATCCACATATAGGATATAACGTATAACGATATGTAGACGTAGGATATAACGTGTAACGTTATCTACATATAGGATATAACGTATAACGATACGTAGATATAGCATACAACGTATAACGGTATGTAGGTATAGGATATAACGTATAACGATACGTAGATATAGGATATGACGTATAACGATATGTAGATATAGTATATAACGTATAACGATATCTACATATAGGATATAACGTATAATGATATGTAGACGTAGGATATAACGTATAACGTTATCTACATATAGGATATAACGTATAACGATATGTAGATGTAGGATATAACGTATAACGATATGTAGACGTAGGATATAACGTATAACGTTATCTACATATAGGATATAACGTATAACGATATGTAGATGTAGGATATAACGTATAACGATATGTAGATGTAGGATATAGCGTATAACGACATCTACATATAGAATATAACGTATAACGATACGTAGATATAGGACACAACGTATAACGGTATGTAGGTATAGGATATAACGTATAACGATACGTAGATATAGGATAAGACGTATAACGATATGTAGATATAGTATATAACGTATAACGATATCTACATATATGATATAACGTATACCGATATGTAGACGAAGGATATAACGTATAACGTTATCTACATATAGGATATAACGTGTAACGATACGTAGATATAGGATATAACGTATAACGATATGTAGATGTAGGATATAGCGTATAACGACATCTACATATAGAATATAACGTATAACGATACGTAGATATAGGATACAACGTATAACGATATGTAGATATAGGATATAACGTATAACGATAACTACATATAGGATATAACGTATAACGATATGTAGACGAAGGATATAACGTATAACGTTATCTACATATAGGATATAACGTATAACGATATGTAGACGTAGGATATAACGTATAACGTTATCTAAATATACGATATAACGTATAACGATATGTAGATATAGGATACAACGTATAACGATAGGTAGATATAGGATATAACGTATAACGATATGTAGATATAGGATATAACGTATAACGGTACGTAGATATAGTATATAGCGTAAAACGTTATCTACATATAGGATATAACGTATAACGATATGTAGATATAGGATATAACGTATAACGTTATGTAGGTATATTATATAACGTATAACGATACGTAGATATAGGATATAACGTATAACGATATGTAGATATAGGATATAACGTATAACGGTATCTACATATAGGATATAACGTATAACGATATGTAGACGTAGGATATAACGTATAACGTTATCTACATATAGGATATAACGTATAACGATACGTAGATATAGGATATAACGTATAACGATATCTACATATAGGATATAACGTATAACGATATGTAGACGTAGGATATAACGTATAACGTTATCTTCATATAGGATATAACGTATAACGATACGTAGATATAGGATATAACGTATAACGATATGTAGGTATAGGATATAACGTATAACGATATGTAGGTATAGGATATAACGTATAACGATACGTACATATAGGATATCACGTATAACGTTATCCACATATAGGATATAACGTATAACGATATGTAGACGTAGGATATAACGTATAACGTTATCTACATATAGGATATAACGTATAACGATACGTAGATATAGCATACAACGTATAACGGTATGTAGGTATAGGATATAACGTATAACGATACGTAGATATAGGATATGACGTATAACGATAAGTAGATATAGTATATAACGTATAACGATATCTACATATAGGATATAACGTATAATGATATGTAGACGTAGGATACAACGTATAACGATATGTAGATATAGGATATAACTTATAACGATATGTAGATATAGGATATAACGTATAACGGTACGTAGATATAGTATATAACGTAAAACGTTATCTACATATAGGATATAACGTATAACGATATGTAGATATAGGATATAACGTATAACGTTATGTAGGTATAGGATATAACGTATAACGATACGTAGATATAGGATATAACGTATAACGATATCTACATATAGGATATAACGTATAACGATATGTAGACGTAGGATATAACGTATAACGTTATCTTCATATAGGATATAACGTATAACGATACGTAGATACAGGATATAACGTATAACGATATGTAGGTATAGGATATAACGTATAACGATACGTACATATAGGATATCACGTATAACGTTATCCACATATAGGATATAACGTATAACGATATGTAGACGTAGGATATAACGTCTAACGTTATCTACATATAGGATATAACGTATAACGATACGTAGATATAGGATACAACGTATAACGATATGTAGATATAGGATATAACGTATAACGATATCTACATATAGGATATAACGTATAACGATATGTAGACGTAGGATATAACGTATAACGTTATCTACATATAGGATATAACGTATAACGATATGTAGATGTAGGATATAACGTATAACGATATGTAGATGTAGGATATAGCGTATAACGACATCTACATATAGAATATAACGTATAACGATACGTAGACGTAGGATATAACGTATAACGTTATCTACATATAGGATATAACGTATAACGATATGTAGATGTAGGATATAACGTATAACGATATGTAGATGTAGGATATAGCGTATAACGACATCTACATATAGAATATAACGTATAACGATACGTAGATATAGGACACAACGTATAACGGTATGTAGGTATAGGATATAACGTATAACGATACGTAGATATAGGATATGACGTATAACGATATGTAGATATAGTATATAACGTATAACGATATCTACATATAGGATATAACGTATAACGATATGTAGACGAAGGATATAACGTATAACGTTATCTACATATAGGATATAACGTGTAACGATACGTAGATATAGGATATAACGTATAACGATATGTAGATGTAGGATATAGCGTATAACGACATCTACATATAGAATATAACGTATAACGATACGTAGATACAGGATACAACGTATAACGATATGTAGATATAGGATATAACGTATAACGATATCTACATATAGGATATAACGTATAACGATATGTAGACGTAGGATATAACGTATAACGTTATCTACATATAGGATATAACGTATAACGATATGTAGATGTAGGATATAACGTATAACGATATGTAGATGTAGGATATAGCGTATAACGACATCTACATATAGAATATAACGTATAACGATACGTAGACGTAGGATATAACGTATAACGTTATCTACATATAGGATATAACGTATAACGATATGTAGATGTAGGATATAACGTATAACGATATGTAGATGTAGGATGTAGCGTATAACGACATCTACATATAGAATATAACGTATAACGATACGTAGATATAGGACACAACGTATAACGGTATGTAGGTATAGGATATAACATATAACGATACGTAGATATAGGATATGACGTATAACGATATGTAGATATAGTATATAACGTATAACGATATCTACATATAGGATATAACGTATAACGATACGTAGATATAGGATATAACGTATAACGATATGGAGATATTGGATAGAACGTATAACGATATCTACATATAGGATATATCGTATAACGATACGTAGATATAGGATATAACGTAAAACGATATCTACATATAGGATATAACGTATAACGATATGTAGGTGTAGGATATAACGTATAACGATATGTAGATGTAGGATATAACGTATAACGATATCTACATATAGGATATAACGTATAACGATATGTAGACGTAGGATATAACGTATAACGTTATCTACATATAGGATATAACGTATAACGATACGTAGATATAGGATACAACGTATAACGATATGTAGATATAGGATATAACGTATAACGATATCTACATATAGGATATAACGTATAACGATATGTAGACGTAGGATATAACGTATAACGATACGTAGATATAGGATATAACGTATAACGTTATCTACATATAGGTTATAACGTATAACGATACGTAGATATAGGATACAACGTATAACGGTACGTAGATATAGTATATAACGTAAAACGTTATCTACATATAGGATATAACGTATAACGATATGTAGATATAGGATATAACGTATAACGTTATGTAGGTATAGGATATAACGTATAACGATACGTAGATATAGGATATAACGTATAACGATATCTACATATAGGATATAACGTATAACGATATGTAGACGTAGGATATAACGTATAACGTTATCTTCATATAGGATATAACGTATAACGATACGTAGATACAGGATATAACGTATAACGATATGTAGGTATAGGATATAACGTATAACGATACGTACATATAGGATATCACGTATAACGTTATCCACATATAGGATATAACGTATAACGATATGTAGACGTAGGATATAACGTATAACGTTATCTACATATAGGATATAACGTATAACGATACGTAGATATAGGATACAACGTATAACGATATGTAGATATAGGATATAACGTATAACGATATCTACATATAGGATATAACGTATAACGATATGTAGACGTAGGATATAACGTATAACGTTATCTACATATAGGATATAACGTATAACGATATGTAGATGTAGGATATAACGTATAACGATATGTAGATGTAGGATATAGCGTATAACGACATCTACATATAGAATATAACGTATAACGATACGTAGACGTAGGATATAACGTATAACGTTATCTACATATAGGATATAACGTATAACGATATGTAGATGTAGGATATAACGTATAACGATATGTAGATGTAGGATATAGCGTATAACGACATCTACATATAGAATATAACGTATAAATATACGTAGATATAGGACACAACGTATAACGGTATGTAGGTATAGGATATAACGTATAACGATACGTAGATATAGGATATGACGTATAACGATATGTAGATATAGTATATAACGTATAACGATATCTACATATAGGATATAACGTATAACGATATGTAGACGAAGGATATAACGTATAACGTTATCTACATATAGGATACAACGTGTAACGATACGTAGATATAGGATATAACGTATAACGATATGTAGATGTAGGATATAGCGTATAACGACATCTACATATAGAATATAACGTATAACGATACGTAGATACAGGATACAACGTATAACGATATGTAGATATAGGATATAACGTATAACGATATCTACATATAGGATATAACGTATAACGATATGTAGACGTAGGATATAACGTATAACGTTATCTACATATAGGATATAACGTATAACGATATGTAGATGTAGGATATAACGTATAACGATATGTAGATGTAGGATGTAGCGTATAACGACATCTACATATAGAATATAACGTATAACGATACGTAGATATAGGACACAACGTATAACGGTATGTAGGTATAGGATATAACGTATAACGATACGTAGATATAGGATACAACGTATAACGATATGTAGATATAGGATATAACGTATAACGATATCTACATATAGGATATAACGTATAACGATATGTAGACGAAGGATATAACGTATAACGTTATCTACATATAGGATATAACGTATAACGATACGTAGATATAGGATATAACGTATAACGATATGCAGATATTGGATAGAACGTATAACGATATCTACATATAGGATATAACGTATAACGATATGTAGATATAGGATATAACGTATAACGATATGTAGACATAGGATATAACGTACAACGATTCGTAGATATAGGATATAACGTAAAACGTTATCTACATATAGGATATAACGTATAACGATATGTAGATATAGGATATAACGTATAACGATATCTACATATAGGATATAACGTATAATGATATGTAGACGTAGGATATAACGTATAACGTTATCTACATATAGGATATAACGTATAACGATATGTAGATGTAGGATATAACGTATAACGATATGTCGACGTAGGATATAACGTATAACGTTATCTACATATAGGATATAACGTATAACGATATGTAGATGTAGGATATAACGTATAACGATATGTAGATGTAGGATATAGCGTATAACGACATCTACATATAGAATATAACGTATAACGATACGTAGATATAGGACACAACGTATAACGGTATGTAGGTATAGGATATAACGTATAACGATACGTAGATATAGGATATGACGTATAACGATATGTAGATATAGTATATAACGTATAACGATATCTACATATAGGATATAACGTATAACGATATGTAGACGAAGGATATAACGTATAACGTTATCTACAAATAGGATATAACGTGTAACGATACGTAGATATAGGATATAACGTATAACGATATGTAGATGTAGGATATAGCGTATAACGACATCTACATATAGAATATAACGTATAACGATACGTAGATATAGGATACAACGTATAACGATATGTAGATATAGGATATAACGTATAAGGATATCTACATATAGGATATAACGTATAACGATATGTAGACGAAGGATATAACGTATAACGTTATCTACATATAGGATATAACGTATAACGATATGTAGATGTAGGATATAACGTATAACGATATGTAGATGTAGGATATAGCGTATAACGACATCTACATATAGAATATAACGTATAACGATACGTAGATATAGGACACAACGTATAACGGTATGTAGGTATAGGATATAACGTATAACGATACGTAGATATAGGATATGACGTATAACGATATGTAGAAATAGTATATAACGTATAACGATATCTACATATAGGATATAACGTATAACGATATGTAGACGAAGGATATAACGTATAACGTCATCTACATATAGAATATAACGTATAACGATACGTAGATATAGGATACAACGTATAACGATATGTAGATATAGGATATAACGTATAACGATATCTACATATAGGATATAACGTATAACGATATGTAGACGTAGGATATAACGTATAACGTTATCTACATATAGGATATAACGTATAACGATATGTAGATGTAGGATATAACGTATAACGATATGTAGATGTAGGATATAGCGTATAACGACATCTACATATAGAATATAACGTATAACGATACGTAGATATAGGACACAACGTATAACGGTATGTAGATATATGATATGACGTAAAACGATATCTACATATAGGATATAACGTATATCGATATGTAGATGTAGGATATAACGTATAACGATATGTAGATGTAGGATATATCGTATAACGACATCTACAAATAGAATATAACGTATAACGATATGTAGACGTTGGATATAACGTATAACGTTATCTACATATAGGATATAACGTATAACGATATGTAGACGTAGGATATAACGTATAACGTTATCTACATATAGGATATAACGTATAACGAGACGTAGATATAGGATAAAACGTATAACGATATGTAGATATAGGATATAACGTATAACGATACGTACATATAGGATATAACGTATAACGTTATCTACATATAGGATATAACGTATAACGATATGTAGACGTAGGATATAACGTATAACGTTATCTACATATAGGATATAACGTATAACGACATCTACATATAGGATATAACGTATAACGATACGTAGATATAGGATATAACGTAAAAAGTTATCTACATATAGGATGTAACGTATATCGATATGTGGATATAGGATATAACGTAAAACGTTATCTACATATGGGATCTAACGTATAACGTTATCTACATATAGGATATAACGTATAACGGTACGTACATATAGGATATAACTTATAACGATATGTAGATATAGGATATAACGTATAACGATATATATATATAGGATATAACGTATAACGGTACGTAGATATAGTATATAACGTAAAACGTTATCTACATATAGGATATAACGTATAACGATATGTAGATATAGGATATAACGTATAACGTTATGTAGGTATAGGATATAACGTATAACGATACGTAGATATAGGATATAACGTATAACGATATGTAGATATAGGATATAACGTATAACGGTATCTACATATAGGATATAACGTATAACGATATGTAGACGTAGGATATAACGTATAACGTTATCTACATATAGGATATAACGTATAACGATACGTAGATATAGGATATAACGTATAACGATATCTACATATAGGATATAACGTATAACGATATGTAGACGTAGGATATAACGTATAACGTTATCTTCATATAGGATATAACGTATAACGATACGTAGATATAGGATATAACGTATAACGGTATGTAGATATAGGATATAACGTATAACGTTATGTAGGTATAGGATATAAAGTATAACGATACGTAGATATAGGATATAACGTATAACGATATGTAGATATAGGATATAACGTATAACGATATCTACATATAGGATATAACGTATAACGATATGTAGACGTAGGATATAACGTATAACGTTATCTACATATAGGATATAACGAATAACGATACGTAGATATAGGATATAACGTATAACGATATCTACATATAGGATATAACGTATAACGGTATGTAGACGTAGGATATAACGTATAACTATACGTAGATATAGGATATGACGTATAACGATATGTAGATATAGTATATAACGTATAACGATATCTACATATAGGATATAACGTATAACGATATGATGACGTAGGATATAACGTATAACGTTATCTACATATAGGATATAACGTATAACGATACGTAGATATAGGATATAACGTATAACGACATCTACATATAGGATATAACGTATAACGATACGTAGATATTGGATATAACGTAAAACGTTATCTACATATAGGATATAACGTATATCGATATGTGGATATAGGATATAACGTAAAACGTTATCTACATATGGGATATAACGTATAACGTTATCTATATATAGGATATAACGTATAATGATACGTAGATATAGGATATAACGTATAACGATATGTAGATATAGGATATAACGTATAACGATATGTAGATATAGGATATAACGTATAACGGTACGTAGATATAGTATATAACGTAAAACGTTATCTACATATAGGATATAACGTATAACGATATGTAGATATAGGATATAACGTATAACGATATGTAGATATAGGATATAACGTATAACGATATCGACATATAGGATATAACGTATAACGATATGTAGACGTAGGATATAACGTATAACGTTATCTACATATAGGATATAACGTATAACGATACGTAGATATAGGATATAACGTATAACGATATCTACATATAGGATATAACGTATAACGATATGTAGACGTAGGATATAACGTATAGCGTTATCTACATATAGGATATAACGTATAACGATACGTAGATGTAGGATATAACGTATAACGATATGTAGATATAGGATATAACATATAACGATACGTACATATAGGATATAACGTATAACGTTATCTACATATAGGATATAACGTATAACGATATGTAGATATAGGATATAACGTATAACGATATATAGATGTAGGATATAAAGTATAACGTTATCTACATATAGGATATAACGTATAACGATACGTAGATATAGGATACAACGTATAACGATATGTAGATATAGGATATAACGTATAACGTTATCTACATATACGATATAACGTATAACGATACGTAGATATAGGATATAACGTAAAACGTTATCTACATGTGGGATATAACGTATAACGATATGTAGATATAGGATATAACGTATAACGATACGTAGATATAGGATATAACGTATAACGATATGCAGATATTGGATATAGCGTATAACGACATCTACATATAGGATATAACGTAGAACGATACGTAGATATAGGATATAACGTAAAACGTTATCTACATATAGGATATAACGTATATCGATATGTGGATATCGGATATAACGTATAACGATATCTACATATAGGATATAACGTATAACGATATGTAGACGTAGGATATAACGTATAACATTATCTACATATAGGATATAACGTATAACGATATGTAGATGTAGGATATAACGTATAACGATATGTAGACGTAGGATATAACGTATAACGTTATCTACATATAGGATATAACGTATAACGATATGTAGATGTAGGATATAACGTATAACGATATGTAGATGTAGGATATAGCGTATAACGACATCTACATATAGGATATAACGTATAACGATATGTAGACGAAGGATATAACGTATAACGTTATCTACATATAGGATATAACGTATAACGATACGTAGACATAGGATATAACGTATAACGATATGCAGATATTGGATATAACGTATAACGATATCTGCATATAGGATATATCGTATAACGATATGTAGATATAGGATATATCGTATAACGATATGTAGACGTAGGATATAACGTATAACGTTATCTACATATAGGATATAACGTATAACGAGACGTAGATATAGGATATAACGTATAACGATATGTAGATATAGGATATAACGTATAACGATACGTACATATAGGATATAACGTATAACGTTATCTACATATAGGATATAACGTATAACGATATGTAGACGTAGGATATAACGTATAACGATACGTAGATATAGGATATGACGTATAACGATATGTAGATATAGTATATAACGTATAACGATACGTAGATATAGGATACAACGTATAACAGTATGTAGATATAGTATATAACGTATAACGATATGTAGATGTAGGATATAACGTATAACGTTATCTACATATAGGATATAACGTATAACGATATGTAGACGAAGGATATAACGTATAACGTTATCTACATATAGGATATAACGTATAACGATACGTAGACATAGGATATAACGTATAACGATATGCAGATATTGGATATAACGTATAACGATATCTGCATATAGGATATATCGTATAACGATACGTAGATACAGGATATAACGTAAAACGATATCTACATATAGGAAATAACATATAACGATATGTAGATGTAGGATATAACGTATAACGATATGTAGATGTAGGATATAGCGTATAACGACATCTACATATAGAATATAACGTATAACGATATGTAGACGTTGGATATATCGTATAACGTTATCTACATATAGGATATAACGTATAACGTTATCTACATATAGGATATAACGTATAACGATATGTAGATATAGGATATATCGTATAACGATATGTAGACGTAGGATATAACGTATAACGTTATCTACATATAGGATATAACGTATAACGAGACGTAGATATAGGATATAACGTATAACGATATGTAGATATAGGATATAACGTATAACGATACGTACATATAGGATATAACGTATAACGTTATCTACATATAGGATATAACGTATAACGATATGTAGACGTAGGGTATAACGTATAACGATACGTAGATATAGGATATGACGTATAACGATATGTAGATATAGTATATAACGTATAACGATACGTAGATATAGGATACAACGTATAACAGTATGTAGATATAGTATATAACGTATAACGATATGTAGATGTAGGATATAACGTATAACGTTATCTACATATAGGATATAACGTATAACGACATCTACATATAGGATATAACGTATAACGATACGTAGATATAGGATATAACGTAAAACGTTATCTACATATAGGATGTAACGTATATCGATATGTGGATATAGGATATAACGTAAAACGTTATCTACATATGGGGTCTAACGTATAACGTTATCTACATATAGGATATAACGTATAACGGTACGTACATATAGGATATAACTTATAACGATATGTAGATATAGGATATAACGTATAACGATATGTATATATAGGATATAACGTATAACGGTACGTAGATATAGTATATGACGTAAAACGTTATCTACATATAGGATATAACGTATAACGATATGTAGATATTGGATATAACGTATAACGTTATGTAGGTATAGGATATAACGTATAACGATACGTAGATATAGGATATAACGTATAACGATATGTAGATATAGGATATAACGTATAACGGTATCTACATATAGGATATAACGTATAACGATATGTAGACGTAGGATATAACGTATAACGTTATCTACATATAGGATATAACGTATAACGATACGTAGATATAGGATATAACGTATAACGATATCTACATATAGGATATAACGTATAACGATATCTACATATAGGATATAACGTATAACGATATGTAGACGTAGGATATAACGTATAACGTTATCTTCATATAGGATATAACGTATAACGATACGTAGATATAGGATATAACGTATAACGATATGTAGATATAGGATATAACGTATAACGATACGTACATATAGGATATCACGTATAACGTTATCCACATATAGGATATAACGTATAACGATATGTAGACGTAGGATATAACGTATAACGTTATCTACATATAGGATATAACGTATAACGATACGTAGATATAGCATACAACGTATAACGGTATGTAGGTATAGGATATAACGTATAACGATACGTAGATATAGGATATGACGTATAACGATATGTAGATATAGTATATAACGTATAACGAT
The DNA here is from genome assembly GCA_905332935.1 of Bombus hortorum. Taxonomy (NCBI): domain Eukaryota; kingdom Metazoa; phylum Arthropoda; class Insecta; order Hymenoptera; family Apidae; genus Bombus; species Bombus hortorum. The sequence goes on from HG995192.1 coordinate 18,663,271, forward strand.
ATCTACATATAGGATATAACGTATAATGATATGTAGACGTAGGATATAACGTATAACGTTATCTACATATAGGATATAACGTATAACGATATGTAGATGTAGGATATAACGTATAACGATATGTAGACGTAGGATATAACGTATAACGTTATCTACATATAGGATATAACGTATAACGATATGTAGATGTAGGATATAACGTATAACGATATGTAGATGTAGGATATAGCGTATAACGGCATCTACATATAGAATATAACGTATAACGATACGTAGATATAGGACACAACGTATAACGGTATGTAGGTATATAATATAACGTATAACGATACGTAGATATAGGATATGACGTATAACGATATGTAGATATAGGATATAACGTATAACGATATCTACATATAGGATATAACGTATAACGATATGTAGACGTAGGATATAACGTATAACGTTATCTACATATAGGATATAACGTATAACGATACGTAGATATAGGATATAACTTATAACGATATGTAGATGTAGGATATAGCGTATAACGACATCTACATATAGAATATAACGTATAACGATACGTAGATATAGGAAACAACGTATAACGGTATGTAGGTATAGGATATAACGTATAACGATACGTAGATATAGGATATGACGTATAACGATATGTAGATATAGTATATAACGTATAACGATATCTACATATAGGATATAACGTATAACGATATGTAGACGAAGGATATAACGTATAACGTTATCTACATATAGGATATAACGTGTAACGATACGTAGATATAGGATATAACTTATAACGATATGTAGATGTAGGATATAGCGTATAACGACATCTACATATAGAATATAACGTATAACGATACGTAGATATAGGATACAACGTATAACGATATGTAGATATAGGATATAACGTATAACGATATCTGCATATAGGATATAACGTATAACGATATGTAGATATAGGATATGACGTATAACGATATGTAGATATAGTATATAACGTATAACGATATCTACATATAGGATATAACGTATAACGATATGTAGACGAAGGATATAACGTATAACGTTATCTACATATAGGATATAACGTGTAACGATACGTAGATATAGGATATAACTTATAACGATATGTAGATGTAGGATATAGCGTATAACGGCATCTACATATAGAATATAACGTATAACGATACGTAGATATAGGACACAACGTATAACGGTATGTAGGTATATAATATAACGTATAACGATACGTAGATATAGGATATGACGTATAACGATATGTAGATATAGGATATAACGTATAACGATATCTACATATAGGATATAACGTATAACGATATGTAGACGTAGGATATAACGTATAACGTTATCTACATATAGGATATAACGTATAACGATATGTAGATATAGGATATAACGTATAACGATACGTACATATAGGATATCACGTATAACGTTATCCACATATAGGATATAACGTATAACGATATGTAGACGTAGGATATAACGTATAACGTTATCTACATATAGGATATAACGTATAACGATACGTAGATATAGCATATAACGTATAACGGTATGTAGGTATAGGATATAACGTATAACGATACGTAGATGTAGGATATAACGTATAACGATATGTAGACGTAGGATATAACGTATAACGTTATCTACATATAGGATATAACGTATAACGATATGTAGATGTAGGATATAACGTATAACGATATGTAGATGTAGGATATAGCGTATAACGACATCTACATATAGAATATAACGTATAACGATACGTAGACGTAGGATATAACGTATAACGTTATCTACATATAGGATATAACGTATAACGATATGTAGATGTAGGATATAACGTATAACGATATGTAGATGTAGGATATAGCGTATAACGACATCTACATATAGAATATAACGTATAACGATACGTAGATATAGGACACAACGTATAACGGTATGTAGGTATAGGATATAACGTATAACGATACGTAGATATAGGATATGACGTATAACGATATGTAGATATAGTATATAACGTATAACGATATCTACATATAGGATATAACGTATAACGATATGTAGACGAAGGATATAACGTATAACGCTATCTACATATAGGATATAACGTATAACGATACGTAGATATAGGATATAACGTATAACGATATGCAGATATTGGATAGAACGTATAACGATATCTACATATAGGATATATCGTATAACGATACGTAGATATAGGATATAACGTAAAACGATATCTACATATAGGATATAACGTATAACGATATGTAGGTGTAGGATATAACGTATAACGATATGTAGATGTAGGATATAACGTATAACGATATGTAGATGTAATATATAGCGTATAACGACATCTACAAATAGAATGTAACGTATAACGATATGTAGACGTTGGATATAACGTATAACGTTATCTACATATAGGATATAACGTATAACGATATGTAGATGTAGGATATAGCGTATAACGACATCTACATATAGAATATAACGTATAACGATACGTAGACGTAGGATATAACGTATAACGTTATCTACATATAGGATATAACGTATAACGATATGTAGATGTAGGATATAACGTATAACGATATGTAGATGTAGGATATAGCGTATAACGACATCTACATATAGAATATAACGTATAACGATACGTAGATATAGGACACAACGTATAACGGTATGTAGGTATAGGATATAACGTATAACGATACGTAGATATAGGATATGACGTATAACGATATGTAGATATAGTATATAACGTATAACGATATCTACATATAGGATATAACGTATAACGATATGTAGACGAAGGATATAACGTATAACGTTATCTACATATAGGATATAACGTATAACGATACGTAGATATAGGATATAACGTATAACGATATGCAGATATTGGATAGAACGTATAACGATATCTACATATAGGATATATCGTATAACGATACGTAGATATAGGATATAACGTAAAACGATATCTACATATAGGATATAACGTATAACGATATGTAGGTGTAGGATATAACGTATAACGATATGTAGATGTAGGATATAACGTATAACGATATGTAGATGTAATATATAGCGTATAACGACATCTACAAATAGAATATAACGTATAACGATATGTAGACGTTGGATATAACGTATAACGTTATCTACATATAGGATATAACGTATAACGATATGTAGATATAGGATATAACGTATAACGATATGTAGACATAGGATATAACGTACAACGATTCGTAGATATAGGATATAACGTAAAACGTTATCTACATATAGGATATAACGTATAACGATATGTAGATGTAGGATATAACGTATAACGTTATCTACATATAGGATATAACGTATACGATACGTAGATATAGTATACAACGTATAACGATATGTAGATACAGGATATAACGTATAACGATACGTAGATATAGGATATAACGTATAACGATATCTACATATAGGATATAACGTATAACGATATGTAGACGTAGGATATAACGTATAACGTTATCTACATATAGGATATAACGTATAACGATATGTAGACGTAGGATATAACGTATAACGTTATCTACATATAGGATATAACGTATAACGAGACGTAGATATAGGATATAACGTATAACGATATGTAGATATAGGATATAACGTATAACGATACGTACATATAGGATATAACGTATAACTTTATCTACATATAGGATGTAACGTATAACGATATGTAGACGTAGGATATAACGTATAACGATACGTAGATATAGGATATGACGTATAACGATATGTAGATATAGTATATAACGTATAACGATACGTAGATATAGGATACAACGTATAACAGTATGTAGATAAAGTATATAACGTATAACGATATGTAGATGTAGGATATAACGTATAACGTTATCTACATATAGGATATATCGTATAACGACATCTACATATAGGATATAACGTATAACGATACGTAGATATAGGATATAACGTAAAAAGTTATCTACATATAGGATGTAACGTATATCGATATGTGGATATAGGATATAACGTAAAACGTTATCTACATATGGGATCTAACGTATAACGTTATCTACATATAGGATATAACGTATAACGGTACGTACATATAGGATATAACTTATAACGATATGTAGATATAGGATATAACGTATAACGATATATATATATAGGATATAACGTATAACGGTACGTAGATATAGTATATAACGTAAAACGTTATCTACATATAGGATATAACGTATAACGATATGTAGATATAGGATATAACGTATAACGTTATGTAGGTATAGGATATAACGTATAACGATACGTAGATATAGGATATAACGTATAACGATATGTAGATATAGGATATAACGTATAACGGTATCTACATATAGGATATAACGTATAACGATATGTAGACGTAGGATATAACGTATAACGTTATCTACATATAGGATATAACGTATAACGATACGTAGATATAGGATATAACGTATAACGATATCTACATATAGGATATAACGTATAACGATATGTAGACGTAGGATATAACGTATAACGTTATCTTCATATAGGATATAACGTATAACGATACGTAGATATAGGATATAACGTATAACGATATGTAGATATAGGATATAACGTATAACGTTATGTAGGTATAGGATATAAAGTATAACGATACGTAGATATAGGATATAACGTATAACGATATGTAGATATAGGATATAACGTATAACGATATCTACATATAGGATATAACGTATAACGATATGTAGACGTAGGATATAACGTATAACGTTATCTACATATAGGATATAACGAATAACGATACGTAGATATAGGATATAACGTATAACGATATCTACATATAGGATATAACGTATAACGGTATGTAGACGTAGGATATAACGTATAACTATACGTAGATATAGGATATGACGTATAACGATATGTAGATATAGTATATAACGTATAACGATATCTACATATAGGATATAACGTATAACGATATGATGACGTAGGATATAACGTATAACGTTATCTACATATAGGATATAACGTATAACGATACGTAGATATAGGATATAACGTATAACGACATCTACATATAGGATATAACGTATAACGATACGTAGATATTGGATATAACGTAAAACGTTATCTACATATAGGATATAACGTATATCGATATGTGGATATAGGATATAACGTAAAACGTTATCTACATATGGGATATAACGTATAACGTTATCTATATATAGGATATAACGTATAATGATACGTAGATATAGGATATAACGTATAACGATATGTAGATATAGGATATAACGTATAACGATATGTAGATATAGGATATAACGTATAACGGTACGTAGATATAGTATATAACGTAAAACGTTATCTACATATAGGATATAACGTATAACGATATGTAGATATAGGATATAACGTATAACGATATGTAGATATAGGATATAACGTATAACGATATCGACATATAGGATATAACGTATAACGATATGTAGACGTAGGATATAACGTATAACGTTATCTACATATAGGATATAACGTATAACGATACGTAGATGTAGGATACAACGTATAACGGTATGTAGGTATAGGATATAACGTATAACGATACGTAGATATAGGATATGACGTATAACGATATGTAGATATAGTATATAACGTATAACGATATCTACATATAGGATATAACGTATAACGATATGTAGACGAAGGATATAACGTATAACGTTATCTACATATAGGATATAACGTATAACGATACGTAGATATAGGATATAACGTATAACGATATGCAGATATTGGATATAACGTATAACGATATCTGCATATAGGATATATCGTATAACGATACGTAGATACAGGATATAACGTAAAACGATATCTACATATAGGATATAACGTATAACGATATGTAGATGTAGGATATAACGTATAACGATATGTAGATGTAGGATATATCGTATAACGACATCTACAAATAGAATATAACGTATAACGATATGTAGACGTTGGATATAACGTATAACGTTATCTACATATAGGATATAACGTATAACGATATGTAGATATAGGATATAACGTGTAACGATATGTAGACATAGGATATAACGTACAACGATTCGTAGATATAGGATATAACGTATAACGATATGTAGATGTAGGATATAACGTATAACGTTATCTACATATAGGATATAACGTATAACGATACGTAGATATAGTATACAACGTATAACGATATGTAGATATAGGATATAACGTATAACGATATCTACATATTGTATATAACGTATAACGATATGTAGACGTAGGATATAACGTATAACGTTATCTAAATATACGATATAACGTATAACGATATGTAGATATAGGATATAACGTATAACGATATGTAGATATAGGATATAACGTATAACGATATGTAGATATAGGATATAACGTATAACGGTACGTAGATATAGTATATAACGTAAAACGTTATCTACATATAGGATATAACGTATAACGATATGTAGATATAGGATATAACGTATAACGATATGTAGATATAGGATATAACGTATAACGATATCTACATATAGGATATAACGTATAACGATACGTAGATATATGATATAACGTATAACGATATGTAGACGTAGGATATAACAAATAACGTTATCTACATATAGGATATAACGTATAACGATATGTAGACGTAGGATATAACGTATTACGTTATCTACATATAGGATATAACGTATAACGAGACGTAGATATAGGATATAACGTATAACGATATGTAGATATAGGATATAACGTATAACGATACGTACATATAGGATATAACGTATAACGTTATCTACATATAGGATATAACGTATAACGATATGTAGACGTAGGATATAACGTATAACGTTATCTACATATAGGATATAACGTATAACGATACGTAGATATAGGATATAACGTATAACGATATGTAGATATAGGATATAACGTATAACGATATGTAGATGTAGGATATAACGTATAACTTTATCTACATATAGGATATAACGTATAACTATACGTAGATATAGGATACAACGTATGACAGTATGTAGATATAGTATATAACGTATAACGATATGTAGATGTAGGATATAACGTATAACGTTATCTATATATAGGATATAACGTATAACGACATCTACATATAGGATATAACGTATAACGATACGTAGATATAGGATATAACGTAAAACGTTATCTACATATAGGATGTAACGTATATCGATATGTGGATATAGGATATAACGTAAAACGTTATCTACATATGGGATCTAACGTATAACGTTATCTACATATAGGATATAACGTATAACGGTACGTACATATAGGATATAACTTATAACGATATGTAGATATAGGATATAACGTATAACGATATGTATATATAGGATATAACGTATAACGGTACGTAGATATAGTATACAACGTAAAACGTTATCTACATATAGGATATAACGTATAACGATATGTAGATATAGGATATAACGTATAACGTTATGTAGGTATAGGAAATAACGTATAACGATACGTAGATATAGGATAAAACGTATAACGATATGTAGATATAGGATATAACGTATAACGGTATCTACATATAGGATATAACGTATAACGATATGTAGACGTAGGATATAACGTATAACGTTATCTACATATAGGATATAACTTATAACGATATGTAGATATAGGATATAACGTATAACGATATGTATATATAGGATATAACGTATAACGGTACGTAGATATAGTATACAACGTAAAACGTTATCTACATATAGGATATAACGTATAACGATATGTAGATATAGGATATAACGTATAACGTTATGTAGGTATAGGAAATAACGTATAACGATACGTAGATATAGGATAAAACGTATAACGATATGTAGATATAGGATATAACGTATAACGGTATCTACATATAGGATATAACGTATAACGATATGTAGACGTAGGATATAACGTATAACGTTATCTTCATATAGGATATAACGTATAACGATACGTAGATATAGGATATAACGTATAACGATATGTAGGTATAGGATATAACGTATAACGATACGTACATATAGGATATCACGTATAACGTTATCCACATATAGGATATAACGTATAACGATATGTAGACGTAGGATATAACGTATAACGTTATCTACATATAGGATATAACGTATAACGATACGTAGATATAGCATACAACGTATAACGGTATGTAGGTATAGGATATAACGTATAACGATACGTAGATATAGGATATGACGTATAACGATATGTAGATATAGTATATAACGTATAACGATATCTACATATAGGATATAACGTATAATGATATGTAGACGTAGGATATAACGTATAACGTTATCTACATATAGGATATAACGTATAACGATATGTAGATGTAGGATATAACGTATAACGATATGTAGACGTAGGATATAACGTATAACGTTATCTACATATAGGATATAACGTATAACGATACGTAGATATAGGATACAACGTATAACGGTATGTAGGTATAGGATATAACGTATAACGATACGTAGATATAGGATATGACGTATAACGATATGTAGATATAGTATATAACGTATAACGATATCTACATATAGGATATAACGTATAATGATATGTAGACGTAGGATATAACGTATAACGTTATCTACATATAGGATATAACGTATAACGATATGTAGATGTAGGATATAACGTATAACGATATGTAGACGTAGGATATAACGTATAACGTTATCTACATATAGGATATAACGTATAACGATATGTAGATGTAGGATATAACGTATAACGATATGTAGATGTAGGATATAGCGTATAACGGCATCTACATATAGAATATAACGTATAACGATACGTAGATATAGGACACAACGTATAACGGTATGTAGGTATATAATATAACGTATAACGATACGTAGATATAGGATATGACGTATAACGATATGTAGATATAGGATATAACGTATAACGATATCTACATATAGGATATAACGTATAACGATATGTAGACGTAGGATATAACGTATAACGTTATCTACATATAGGATATAACGTATAACGATACGTAGATATAGGATATAACTTATAACGATATGTAGATGTAGGATATAGCGTATAACGACATCTACATATAGAATATAACGTATAACGATACGTAGATATAGGAAACAACGTATAACGGTATGTAGGTATAGGATATAACGTATAACGATACGTAGATATAGGATATGACGTATAACGATATGTAGATATAGTATATAACGTATAACGATATCTACATATAGGATATAACGTATAACGATATGTAGACGAAGGATATAACGTATAACGTTATCTACATATAGGATATAACGTGTAACGATACGTAGATATAGGATATAACTTATAACGATATGTAGATGTAGGATATAGCGTATAACGACATCTACATATAGAATATAACGTATAACGATACGTAGATATAGGATACAACGTATAACGATATGTAGATATAGGATATAACGTATAACGATATCTACATATAGGATATAACGTATAACGATATGTAGACGTAGGATATAACGTATAACGTTATCTACATATAGGATATAACGTATAACGATATGTAGATGTAGGATATAACGTATAACGATATGTAGATGTAGGATATAGCGTATAACGACATCTACATATAGAATATAACGTATAACGATACGTAGACGTAGGATATAACGTATAACGTTATCTACATATAGGATATAACGTATAACGAAATGTAGATGTAGGATATAACGTATAACGATATGTAGATGTAGGATATAGCGTATAACGACATCTACATATAGAATATAACGTATAACGATACGTAGATATAGGACACAACGTATAACGGTATGTAGGTATAGGATATAACGTATAACGATACTTAGATATAGGATATGACGTATAACGATATGTAGATATAGTATATAACGTATAACGATATCTACATATAGGATATAACGTATAACGATATGTAGACGAAGGATATAACGTATAACGTTATCTACATATAGGATATAACGTGTAACGATACGTAGATATAGGATATAACGTATAACGATATCTACATATAGGATATAACGTATAACGATATGTAGACGTAGGATATAACGTGTAACGTTATCTACATATAGGATATAACGTATAACGATATGTAGATGTAGGATATAACGTATAACGATATGTAGATGTAGGATATAGCGTATAACGACATCTACATATAGAATATAACGTATAACGATACGTAGACGTAGGATATAACGTATAACGTTATCTACATATAGGATATAACGTATAACGATATGTAGATGTAGGATATAACGTATAACGATATGTAGATGTAGGATATAGCGTATAACGACATCTACATATAGAATATAACGTATAACGATACGTAGATATAGGACACAACGTATAACGGTATGTAGGTATAGGATATAACGTATAACGATACGTAGATATAGGATATGACGTATAACGATATGTAGATATAGTATATAACGTATAACGATATCTACATATAGGATATAACGTATAACGATATGTAGACGAAGGATATAACGTATAACGTTATCTACATATAGGATATAACGTATAACGATACGTAGATATAGGATATAACGTATAACGATATGCAGATATTGGATAGAACGTATAACGATATCTACATATAGGATATATCGTATAACGATACGTAGATATAGGATATAACGTAAAACGATATCTACATATAGGATGTAACGTATAACGATATGTAGGTGTAGGATATAACGTATAACGATATGTAGATGTAGGATATAACGTATAACGATATGTAGATGTAATATATAGCGTATAACGACATCTACAAATAGAATGTAACGTATAACGATATGTAGACGTTGGATATAACGTATAACGTTATCTACATATAGGATATAACGTATAACGATATGTAGATGTAGGATATAGCGTATAACGACATCTACATATAGAATATAACGTATAACGATACGTAGACGTAGGATATAACGTATAACGTTATCTACATATAGGATATAACGTATAACGATATGTAGATGTAGGATATAACGTATAACGATATGTAGATGTAGGATATAGCGTATAACGACATCTACATATAGAATATAACGTATAACGATACGTAGATATAGGACACAACGTATAACGGTATGTAGGTATAGGATATAACGTATAACGATACGTAGATATAGGATATGACGTATAACGATATGTAGATATAGTATATAACGTATAACGATATCTACATATAGGATATAACGTATAACGATATGTAGACGAAGGATATAACGTATAACGTTATCTACATATAGGATATAACGTATAACGATATGTAGATGTAGGATATAGCGTATAACGTTATCTACATATAGGATATAACGAATAACGATACGTAGATATAGGATATAACGTATAACGATATCTACATATAGGATATAACGTATAACGGTATGTAGACGTAGGATATAACGTATAACTATACGTAGATATAGGATATGACGTATAACGATATGTAGATATAGTATATAACGTATAACGATATCTACATATAGGATATAACGTATAACGATATGTAGATGTAGGATATAACGTATAACGATATGTAGATGTAGGATATAGCGTATAACGACATCTACATATAGAATATAACGTATAACGATACGTAGATATAGGACACAACGTATAACGGTATGTAGGTATAGGATATAACGTATAACGATATCTACATATAGGATATATCGTATAACGATACGTAGATATAGGATATAACGTAAAACGATATCTACATATAGGATATAACGTATAACGATATGTAGGTGTAGGATATAACGTATAACGATATGTAGATGTAGGATATAACGTATAACGATATGTAGATGTAATATATAGCGTATAACGACATCTACAAATAGAATATAACGTATAACGATATGTAGACGTTGGATATAACGTATAACGTTATCTACATATAGGATATAACGTATAACGATATGTAGATATAGGATATAACGTATAACGATATGTAGACATAGGATATAACGTACAACGATTCGTAGATATAGGATATAACGTAAAACGTTATCTACATATAGGATATAACGTATAACGATATGTAGATGTAGGATATAACGTATAACGTTATCTACATATAGGATATAACGTATACGATACGTAGATATAGTATACAACGTATAACGATATCTACATATAGGATATAACGAATAACGATACGTAGATATAGGATATAACGTATAACGATATCTACATATAGGATATAACGTATAACGGTATGTAGACGTAGGATATAACGTATAACTATACGTAGATATAGGATATGACGTATAACGATATGTAGATATAGTATATAACGTATAACGATATCTACATATAGGATATAACGTATAACGATATGTAGATGTAGGATATAACGTATAACGATATGTAGACGAAGGATATAACGTATAACGTTATCTACATATAGGATATAACGTATAACGATACGTAGATATAGGATATAACGTATAACGATATGCAGATATTGGATAGAACGTATAACGATATCTACATATAGGATATATCGTATAACGATACGTAGATATAGGATATAACGTAAAACGATATCTACATATAGGATATAACGTATAACGATATGTAGGTGTAGCATATAACGTATAACGATATGTAGATGTAGGATATAACGTATAACGATATGTAGATGTAATATATAGCGTATAACGACATCTACAAATAGAATATAACGTATAACGATATGTAGACGTTGGATATAACGTATAACGTTATCTACATATAGGATATAACGTATAACGATATGTAGATATAGGATATAACGTATAACGATATGTAGACATAGGATATAACGTACAACGATTCGTAGATATAGGATATAACGTAAAACGTTATCTACATATAGGATATAACGTATAACGATATGTAGATGTAGGATATAACGTATAACGTTATCTACATATAGGATATAACGTATACGATACGTAGATATAGTATACAACGTATAACGATATGTAGATACAGGATATAACGTATAACGATACGTAGATATAGGATATAACGTATAACGATATCTACATATAGGATATAACGTATAACGATATGTAGACGTAGGATATAACGTATAACGTTATCTACATATAGGATATAACGTATAACGATATGTAGACGTAGGATATAACGTATAACGTTATCTACATATAGGATATAACGTATAACGAGACGTAGATATAGGATATAACGTATAACGATATGTAGATATAGGATATAACGTATAACGATACGTACATATAGGATATAACGTATAACGTTATCTACATATAGGATGTAACGTATAACGATATGTAGACGTAGGATATAACGTATAACGATACGTAGATATAGGATATGACGTATAACGATATGTAGATATAGTATATAACGTATAACGATACGTAGATATAGGATACAACGTATAACAGTATGTAGATAAAGTATATAACGTATAACGATATGTAGATGTAGGATATAACGTATAACGTTATCTACATATAGGATATAACGTATAACGACATCTACATATAGGATATAACGTATAACGATACGTAGATATAGGATATAACGTAAAAAGTTATCTACATATAGGATGTAACGTATATCGATATGTGGATATAGGATATAACGTAAAACGTTATCTACATATGGGATCTAACGTAAAAAGTTATCTACATATAGGATGTAACGTATATCGATATGTGGATATAGGATATAACGTAAAACGTTATCTACATATGGGATCTAACGTATAACGTTATCTACATATAGGATATAACGTATAACGGTACGTACATATAGGATATAACGTATAACGATATGTAGACGTAGGATATAACGTATAACGTTATCTTCATATAGGATATAACGTATAACGATACGTAGATATAGGATATAACGTATAACGATATGTAGATATAGGATATAACGTATAACGTTATGTAGGTATAGGATATAAAGTATAACGATACGTAGATATAGGATATAACGTATAACGATATGTAGATATAGGATATAACGTATAACGATATCTACATATAGGATATAACGTATAACGATATGTAGACGTAGGATATAACGTATAACGTTATCTACATATAGGATATAACGAATAACGATACGTAGATATAGGATATAACGTATAACGATATCTACATATAGGATATAACGTATAACGGTATGTAGACGTAGGATATAACGTATAACTATACGTAGATATAGGATATGACGTATAACGATATGTAGATATAGTATATAACGTATAACGATATCTACATATAGGATATAACGTATAACGATATGATGACGTAGGATATAACGTATAACGTTATCTACATATAGGATATAACGTATAACGATACGTAGATATAGGATATAACGTATAACGACATCTACATATAGGATATAACGTATAACGATACGTAGATATTGGATATAACGTAAAACGTTATCTACATATAGGATATAACGTATATCGATATGTGGATATAGGATATAACGTAAAACGTTATCTACATATGGGATATAACGTATAACGTTATCTATATATAGGATATAACGTATAATGATACGTAGATATAGGATATAACGTATAACGATATGTAGATATAGGATATAACGTATAACGATATGTAGATATAGGATATAACGTATAACGGTACGTAGATATAGTATATAACGTAAAACGTTATCTACATATAGGATATAACGTATAACGATATGTAGATATAGGATATAACGTATAACGATATGTAGATATAGGATATAACGTATAACGATATCGACACATAGGATATAACGTATAACGATATGTAGACGTAGGATATAACGTATAACGTTATCTACATATAGGATATAACGTATAACGATACGTAGATGTAGGATACAACGTATAACGGTATGTAGGTATAGGATATAACGTATAACGATACGTAGATATAGGATATGACGTATAACGATATGTAGATATAGTATATAACGTATAACGATATCTACATATAGGATATAACGTATAACGATATGTAGACGAAGGATATAACGTATAACGTTATCTACATATAGGATATAACGTATAACGATACGTAGATATAGGATATAACGTATAACGATATGCAGATATTGGATATAACGTATAACGATATCTGCATATAGGATATATCGTATAACGATACGTAGATACAGGATATAACGTAAAACGATATCTACATATAGGATATAACGTATAACGATATGTAGATGTAGGATATAACGTATAACGATATGTAGATGTAGGATATATCGTATAACGACATCTACAAATAGAATATAACGTATAACGATATGTAGACGTTGGATATAACGTATAACGTTATCTACATATAGGATATAACGTATAACGATATGTAGATATAGGATATAACGTGTAACGATATGTAGACATAGGATATAACGTACAACGATTCGTAGATATAGGATATAACGTATAACGATATGTAGATGTAGGATATAACGTATAACGTTATCTACATATAGGATATAACGTATAACGATACGTAGATATAGTATACAACGTATAACGATATGTAGATATAGGATATAACGTATAACGATATCTACATATTGTATATAACGTATAACGATATGTAGACGTAGGATATAACGTATAACGTTATCTAAATATACGATATAACGTATAACGATATGTAGATATAGGATATAACGTATAACGATATGTAGATATAGGATATAACGTATAACGATATGTAGATATAGGATATAACGTATAACGGTACGTAGATATAGTATATAACGTAAAACGTTATCTACATATAGGATATAACGTATAACGATATGTAGATATAGGATATAACGTATAACGATATGTAGATATAGGATATAACGTATAACGATATCTACATATAGGATATAACGTATAACGATACGTAGATATAGGATATAACGTATAACGATATGTAGACGTAGGATATAACGAATAACGTTATCTACATATAGGATATAACGTATAACGATATGTAGACGTAGGATATAACGTATTACGTTATCTACATATAGGATATAACGTATAACGAGACGTAGATATAGGATATAACGTATAACGATATGTAGATATAGGATATAACGTATAACGATACGTACATATAGGATATAACGTATAACGTTATCTACATATAGGATATAACGTATAACGATATGTAGACGTAGGATATAACGTATAACGTTATCTACATATAGGATATAACGTATAACGATACGTAGATATAGGATATAACGTATAACGATATGTAGATATAGGATATAACGTATAACGATATGTAGATGTAGGATATAACGTATAACTTTATCTACATATAGGATATAACGTATAACTATACGTAGATATAGGATACAACGTATGACAGTATGTACATATAGTATATAACGTATAACGATATGTAGATGTAGGATATAACGTATAACGTTATCTATATATAGGATATAACGTATAACGACATCTACATATAGGATATAACGTATAACGATACGTAGATATAGGATATAACGTAAAACGTTATCTACATATAGGATGTAACGTATATCGATATGTGGATATAGGATATAACGTAAAACGTTATCTACATATGGGATCTAACGTATAACGTTATCTACATGTAGGATATAACGTATAACGGTACGTACATATAGGATATAACTTATAACGATATGTAGATATAGGATATAACGTATAACGATATGTATATATAGGATATAACGTATAACGGTACGTAGATATAGTATACAACGTAAAACGTTATCTACATATAGGATATAACGTATAACGATATGTAGATATAGGATATAACGTATAACGTTATGTAGGTATAGGAAATAACGTATAACGATACGTAGATATAGGATAAAACGTATAACGATATGTAGATATAGGATATAACGTATAACGGTATCTACATATAGGATATAACGTATAACGATATGTAGACGTAGGATATAACGTATAACGTTATCTACATATAGGATATAACGTATAACGATACGTAGATATAGGAAATAACGTATAACGATATCTACATATAGGATATAACGTATTACGATATGTAGACGTATGATATAACGTATAACGTTATCTTCATATAGGATATAACGTATAACGATACGTAGATATAGGATATAACGTATAACGATATGTAGGTATAGGATATAACGTATAACGATACGTACATATAGGATATCACGTATAACGTTATCCACATATAGGATATAACGTATAACGATATGTAGACGTAGGATATAACGTATAACGTTATCTACATATAGGATATAACGTATAACGATACGTAGATATAGCATACAACGTATAACGGTATGTAGGTATAGGATATAACGTATAACGATACGTAGATATAGGATATGACGTATAACGATATGTAGATATAGTATATAACGTATAACGATATCTACATATAGGATATAACGTATAATGATATGTAGACGTAGGATATAACGTATAACGTTATCTACATATAGGATATAACGTATAACGATATGTAGATGTAGGATATAACGTATAACGATATGTAGACGTAGGATATAACGTATAACGTTATCTACATATAGGATATAACGTATAACGATACGTAGATATAGGATACAACGTATAACGGTATGTAGGTATAGGATATAACGTATAACGATACGTAGATATAGGATATGACGTATAACGATATGTAGATACAGTATATAACGTATAACGATATCTACATACAGGATATAACGTATAACGATATGTAGACGTAGGATATAACGTATAACATTATCTACATATAGGATATAACGTATAACGATATGTAGATGTAGGACATAACGTATAACGATATGTAGACGTAGGATATAACGTATAACGTTATCTACATATAGGATATAACGTATAACGATATGTAGATGTAGGATATAACGTATAACAATATGTAGATGTAGGATATAGCGTATAACGACATCTACATATAGAATATAACGTATAACGATACGTAGATATAGGATACAACGTATAACGGTATGTAGGTATAGGATATAACGTATAACGATACGTAGATATAGTATATGACGTATAACGATATGTAGATATAGTATATAACGTATAACGATATCTACATATAGGATATAACGTATAACGATATGTAGACGAAGGATATAACGTATAACGTTATCTACATATAGGATATAACGTATAACGATACGTAGATATAGGATATAACGTATAACGATATGCAGATATTGGATATAACGTATAACGATATCTGCATATAGGATATATCGTATAACGATACGTAGATACAGGATATAACGTAAAACGATATCTACATATAGGATATAACGTATAACGATATGTAGATGTAGGATATAACGTATAACGATATGTAGATGTAGGATATAGCGTATAACGACATCTACATATAGAATATAACGTATAACGATATGTAGACGTTGGATATATCGTATAACGTTATCTACATATAGGATATAACGTATAACGTTATCTACATATAGGATATAACGTATAACGATATGTAGATATAGGATATATCGTATAACGATATGTAGACATAGGATATAACGTACAACGATTCGTAGATATAGGATATAACGTAAAACGTTATCTACATATAGGATATAACGTATAACGATATGTGGATGTAGGATATAACGTATAACGTTATCTACATATAGGATATAACGTATAACGATACGTAGATATAGTATACAACGTATAACGATATGTAGATATAGGATATAACGTATAACGATATCTACATACAGGATATAACGTATAACGATATGTAGACGTAGGATATAACGTATAACATTATCTACATATAGGATATAACGTATAACAGTATGTAGATAAAGTATATAACGTATAACGATATGTAGATGTAGGATATAACGTATAACGTTATCTACATATAGGATATAACGTATAACGACATCTACATATAGGATATAACGTATAACGATACGTAGATATAGGATATAACGTAAAAAGTTATCTACATATAGGATGTAACGTATATCGATATGTGGATATAGGATATAACGTAAAACGTTATCTACATATGGGATCTAACGTAAAAAGTTATCTACATATAGGATGTAACGTATATCGATATGTGGATATAGGATATAACGTAAAACGTTATCTACATATGGGATCTAACGTATAACGTTATCTACATATAGGATATAACGTATAACGGTACGTACATATAGGATATAACGTATAACGATATGTAGACGTAGGATATAACGTATAACGTTATCTTCATATAGGATATAACGTATAACGATACGTAGATATAGGATATAACGTATAACGATATGTAGATATAGGATATAACGTATAACGTTATGTAGGTATAGGATATAAAGTATAACGATACGTAGATATAGGATATAACGTATAACGATATGTAGATATAGGATATAACGTATAACGATATCTACATATAGGATATAACGTATAACGATATGTAGACGTAGGATATAACGTATAACGTTATCTACATATAGGATATAACGAATAACGATACGTAGATATAGGATATAACGTATAACGATATCTACATATAGGATATAACGTATAACGGTATGTAGACGTAGGATATAACGTATAACTATACGTAGATATAGGATATGACGTATAACGATATGTAGATATAGTATATAACGTATAACGATATCTACATATAGGATATAACGTATAACGATATGATGACGTAGGATATAACGTATAACGTTATCTACATATAGGATATAACGTATAACGATACGTAGATATAGGATATAACGTATAACGACATCTACATATAGGATATAACGTATAACGATACGTAGATATTGGATATAACGTAAAACGTTATCTACATATAGGATATAACGTATATCGATATGTGGATATAGGATATAACGTAAAACGTTATCTACATATGGGATATAACGTATAACGTTATCTATATATAGGATATAACGTATAATGATACGTAGATATAGGATATAACGTATAACGATATGTAGATATAGGATATAACGTATAACGATATGTAGATATAGGATATAACGTATAACGGTACGTAGATATAGTATATAACGTAAAACGTTATCTACATATAGGATATAACGTATAACGATATGTAGATATAGGATATAACGTATAACGATATGTAGATATAGGATATAACGTATAACGATATCGACACATAGGATATAACGTATAACGATATGTAGACGTAGGATATAACGTATAACGTTATCTACATATAGGATATAACGTATAACGATACGTAGATGTAGGATACAACGTATAACGGTATGTAGGTATAGGATATAACGTATAACGATACGTAGATATAGGATATGACGTATAACGATATGTAGATATAGTATATAACGTATAACGATATCTACATATAGGATATAACGTATAACGATATGTAGACGAAGGATATAACGTATAACGTTATCTACATATAGGATATAACGTATAACGATACGTAGATATAGGATATAACGTATAACGATATGCAGATATTGGATATAACGTATAACGATATCTGCATATAGGATATATCGTATAACGATACGTAGATACAGGATATAACGTAAAACGATATCTACATATAGGATATAACGTATAACGATATGTAGATGTAGGATATAACGTATAACGATATGTAGATGTAGGATATATCGTATAACGACATCTACAAATAGAATATAACGTATAACGATATGTAGACGTTGGATATAACGTATAACGTTATCTACATATAGGATATAACGTATAACGATATGTAGATATAGGATATAACGTGTAACGATATGTAGACATAGGATATAACGTACAACGATTCGTAGATATAGGATATAACGTATAACGATATGTAGATGTAGGATATAACGTATAACGTTATCTACATATAGGATATAACGTATAACGATACGTAGATATAGTATACAACGTATAACGATATGTAGATATAGGATATAACGTATAACGATATCTACATATTGTATATAACGTATAACGATATGTAGACGTAGGATATAACGTATAACGTTATCTAAATATACGATATAACGTATAACGATATGTAGATATAGGATATAACGTATAACGATATGTAGATATAGGATATAACGTATAACGATATGTAGATATAGGATATAACGTATAACGGTACGTAGATATAGTATATAACGTAAAACGTTATCTACATATAGGATATAACGTATAACGATATGTAGATATAGGATATAACGTATAACGATATGTAGATATAGGATATAACGTATAACGATATCTACATATAGGATATAACGTATAACGATACGTAGATATAGGATATAACGTATAACGATATGTAGACGTAGGATATAACGAATAACGTTATCTACATATAGGATATAACGTATAACGATATGTAGACGTAGGATATAGCGTATTACGTTATCTACATATAGGATATAACGTATAACGAGACGTAGATATAGGATATAACGTATAACGATATGTAGATATAGGATATAACGTATAACGATACGTACATATAGGATATAACGTATAACGTTATCTACATATAGGATATAACGTATAACGATATGTAGACGTAGGATATAACGTATAACGTTATCTACATATAGGATATAACGTATAACGATACGTAGATATAGGATATAACGTATAACGATATGTAGATATAGGATATAACGTATAACGATATGTAGATGTAGGATATAACGTATAACTTTATCTACATATAGGATATAACGTATAACTATACGTAGATATAGGATACAACGTATGACAGTATGTAGATATAGTATATAACGTATAACGATATGTAGATGTAGGATATAACGTATAACGTTATCTATATATAGGATATAACGTATAACGACATCTACATATAGGATATAACGTATAACGATACGTAGATATAGGATATAACGTAAAACGTTATCTACATATAGGATGTAACGTATATCGATATGTGGATATAGGATATAACGTAAAACGTTATCTACATATGGGATCTAACGTATAACGTTATCTACATGTAGGATATAACGTATAACGGTACGTACATATAGGATATAACTTATAACGATATGTAGATATAGGATATAACGTATAACGATATGTATATATAGGATATAACGTATAACGGTACGTAGATATAGTATACAACGTAAAACGTTATCTACATATAGGATATAACGTATAACGATATGTAGATATAGGATATAACGTATAACGTTATGTAGGTATAGGAAATAACGTATAACGATACGTAGATATAGGATAAAACGTATAACGATATGTAGATATAGGATATAACGTATAACGGTATCTACATATAGGATATAACGTATAACGATATGTAGACGTAGGATATAACGTATAACGTTATCTACATATAGGATATAACGTATAACGATACGTAGATATAGGAAATAACGTATAACGATATCTACATATAGGATATAACGTATTACGATATGTAGACGTATGATATAACGTATAACGTTATCTTCATATAGGAGATAACGTATAACGATACGTAGATATAGGATATAACGTATAACGATATGTAGGTATAGGATATAACGTATAACGATACGTACATATAGGATATCACGTATAACGTTATCCACATATAGGATATAACGTATAACGATATGTAGACGTAGGATATAACGTATAACGTTATCTACATATAGGATATAACGTATAACGATACGTAGATATAGCATACAACGTATAACGGTATGTAGGTATAGGATATAACGTATAACGATACGTAGATATAGGATATGACGTATAACGATATGTAGATATAGTATATAACGTATAACGATATCTACATATAGGATATAACGTATAATGATATGTAGACGTAGGATATAACGTATAACGTTATCTACATATAGGATATAACGTATAACGATATGTAGATGTAGGATATAACGTATAACGATATGTAGACGTAGGATATAACGTATAACGTTATCTACATATAGGATATAACGTATAACGATACGTAGATATAGGATACAACGTATAACGGTATGTAGGTATAGGATATAACGTATAACGATACGTAGATATAGGATATGACGTATAACGATATGTAGATACAGTATATAACGTATAACGATATCTACATACAGGATATAACGTATAACGATATGTAGACGTAGGATATAACGTATAACATTATCTACATATAGGATATAACGTATAACGATATGTAGATGTAGGACATAACGTATAACGATATATAGACGTAGGATATAACGTATAACGTTATCTACATATAGGATATAACGTATAACGATATGTAGATGTAGGATATAACGTATAACAATATGTAGATGTAGGATATAGCGTATAACGACATCTACATATAGGATATAACGTATAACGATATGTAGATGTAGGATATAACGTATAACAATATGTAGATGTAGGATATAGCGTATAACGACATCTACATATAGGATATAACGTATAACGATACGTAGATATAGCATACAACGTATAACGGTATGTAGGTATAGGATATAACGTATAACGATACGTAGATATAGGATATGACGTATAACGATATGTAGATATAGTATATAACGTATAACGATATCTACATATAGGATATAACGTATAATGATATGTAGACGTAGGATATAACGTATAACGTTATCTACATATAGGATATAACGTATAACGATATGTAGATGTAGGATATAACGTATAACGATATGTAGACGTAGGATATAACGTATAACGTTATCTACATATAGGATATAACGTATAACGATACGTAGATATAGGATACAACGTATAACGGTATGTAGGTATAGGATATAACGTATAACGATACGTAGATATAGGATATGACGTATAACGATATGTAGATACAGTATATAACGTATAACGATATCTACATACAGGATATAACGTATAACGATATGTAGACGTAGGATATAACGTATAACATTATCTACATATAGGATATAACGTATAACGATATGTAGATGTAGGACATAACGTATAACGATATGTAGACGTAGGATATAACGTATAACGTTATCTACATATAGGATATAACGTATAACGATATGTAGACGAAGGATATAACGTATAACGTTATCTACATATAGGATATAACGTATAACGATACGTAGATATAGGATATAACGTATAACGATATGCAGATATTGGATATAACGTATAACGATATCTGCATATAGGATATATCGTATAACGATACGTAGATACAGGATATAACGTAAAACGATATCTACATATAGGATATAACGTATAACGATATGTAGATGTAGGATATAACGTATAACGATATGTAGATGTAGGATATAGCGTATAACGACATCTACATATAGAATATAACGTATAACGATATGTAGACGTTGGATATATCGTATAACGTTATCTACATATAGGATATAACGTATAACGTTATCTACATATAGGATATAACGTATAACGATATGTAGATATAGGATATATCGTATAACGATATGTAGACATAGGATATAACGTACAACGATTCGTAGATATAGGATATAACGTAAAACGTTATCTACATATAGGATATAACGTATAACGATATGTGGATGTAGGATATAACGTATAACGTTATCTACATATAGGATATAACGTATAACGATACGTAGATATAGTATACAACGTATAACGATATGTAGATATAGGATATAACGTATAACGATATCTACATATTGTATATAACGTATAACGATATGTAGACGTAGGATATAACGTATAACGTTATCTACATATAGGATATAACGTATAACGATACGTAGATATTGGATATAAGTTATAACGATATGCAGATATTGGATATAACGTATAACGATATGTAGTCGTAGGATATAACGTATAACGATATGTAGATATAAGATATAACGTATAACGGTACGTAAATATAGTATATAACGTAAAACGTTATCTACATATAGGATATAACGTATAACGATACGTAGACATAGTATATAACGTATAACGATACGTAGATATAGGATATGACGTATAACGATATGCAGATATTGGATATAACGTATAACGATGTCTACATATAGGATATATCGTATAACGATACGAAGATATAGGATATAACGTAAAACGTTATCTACATATAGAATATAACGTATAACGATATGTAGATGTAGGATATAACGTATAACGATATGTAGATATAGGATATAACGTATAACGGTACGTACATATAGGATATAGCGTATAACGAAACGTAGATATAGGATATAACGTATAACGATATGTAGATATAGGATATAACGTATAACGATACGTACATATAGGATATAACGTATAACGTTATCTACATATAGGATATAACGTATAACGATATGTAGACGTAGGATATAACGTATAACGTTATCTACATATAGGATATAACGTATAACGGTACGTAGATATAGGATATAACGTATAACGATATGTAGATATAGGATATAACGTATATCGATATGTAGATGTAGGATATAACGTATAACGATATCTACATATAGGATATATCGTATAACGATACGTAGATATAGGATATAACGTGAAACGATACGTAGACATAGTATATAACGTATAACGATACGTAGATATAGGATATGACGTATAACGATATGTAGACATAGGATATAACGTATAACGATATGTAGATATAGGATATAACGTATAACGATATGTAGATATACGATATAACGTATAACGATATGTAGGTATACGATATAACGTATAACGATACGTAGATATAGGATATGACGTATAACGATATGCAGATATAGTATAAAACGTATAACGATATCTAAATATAGGATATAACGTATAACGATACGTAGATATAGGATATAACGTATAACGATATGCAGATATTGGATATAACGTATAACGATATCTACATATAGGATATATCGTATAACGAAACGTAGTTATAGGATATAACGAATAACGATATGCAGATATTGGATATAACGTATAACGATATCTACATATAGGATATATCGTATAACGAACCGTAGATATAGGATATAACGTAAAACGTTATCTACATATGGGATATAACTTATAACGATATGTAGACATAGGATATAACGTATAACGATATGTAGATATAGGATATAACGTATAACGATAGGTAGACATAGTATATAACGTATAACGATACGTAGATATAGGATATATCGTATAACGATATGCAGATATTGGATATAACGTATAACGATATCTACATATAGGATATATCGTATAACGATACGTAGATATAGGATATAACGTATAACGATATCTACATATAGGATATATCGTATAACGATACGTAGATATAGGATATAACGTATAACGATATGTAGACGTAGGATATAACGTATAACGTTATCTACATATAGGACATAACGTATAACGGTACGTAGATATAGGATATAACGTATAACGATATGTAGACGTAGGATATAACGTATAACGTTATCTACATATAGGATATAACGTATAACGATACGTTGATATAGGATATAACGTATAACGATATGCAGATATTGGATATAACGTATAACGATATGTAGACGTAGGATATAACGTATAACGATTCGTAGATATAGGATGTAACTTATAACGATATGTAGACATAGGATATAACGTATAACGATATGTAGATATAGGATATAACGTATAACGATACGTAGACATAGTGTATATCGTATAACGATACGTAGATGTAGGATATATCGTATAACGATATGCAGATATTGGATATAACGTATAACGATATCTACATATAGGATATAACGTATAACGATGTGTAGACGTAGGATAAAACGTATAACGTTATCTACATATAGGATATAACGTATAACGATACGTAGATATAGGATATAACGTATAACGATATGTAGACGTAGGATATAACGTATAACGTTATCTACATATAGGATATAACGTATAACGATACGTAGATATAGGATATAACGTAAAACGATATGCAGATATTGGATATAACGTATAACGATATCTACATATAGGATATATCGTATTACGAAACGTAGATATAGGATATAACGTAAAACGTTATCTACATATGGGATATAACGTATAACGATATGTAGATATAGGATATAACGTATAACGATATGTAGATATAGGATATAACGTATAACGATACCTACATATAGGATATAACGTATAACGATATGTAGACGTAGGATATAACGTATAACGTTGTCTACATATAGGATATAACGTATAACGATACGTAGATATAGGATATAACGTATAACGACATGTAGATATAGGATATAACGTATAACGATACGTACATATATTATATAAAGTATAACGTTATCTACATATAGGATATAACGTATAACGATATGTAGACGTAGGATATAACGTATAACGGTATGTAGGTATAGGATATAACGTATAACGATACGTAGATATAGGATATAACGTATAACGATACGTAGATATAGGATATAACGTATAACTATATGTAGATATAGGATATAACGTATAACGATACGTAGATATAGGATATAACGAATAACGATATGTAGACGAAGGATATAACGTATAACGTTATCTACATATAGGATATAACGTATAACGATACGTAGATATAGGATATAACGTATAACGATATGAAGATATTGGATATAACGTATAACGATATCTACATATAGCATATATCGTATAACGATACGTAGATATAGGATATAACGTAAAACGATATCTACATATGGGATATAACGTATAACGATATGCAGATATTGGATATAACGTATAACGATATCTACATATAGGATATATCGTATAACGATACGTAGATATAGGATATAACGTAAAACGTTTTCTACATATGGGATATAACGTATAACAATATGTAGATATAGGATATAACGTAGAACGATACGTAGATATAGGATATAACGTATAACGATATGCAGATATTGGATATAACGTATAACGACATCTACATATAGGATATAACGTATAACGATACGTAGATATAGTATATAACGTAAAACGTTATCTAGATATAGGATATAACGTATAACGGTATGTAGATATAGGATATAACGTATAACGATATGTAGGTATAGGATATAACGTATAACGGTACGTAGATATAGGATATAACGTATAACGGTATGTAGATATAGGATATAACGTATAACGGTATCTACATATAGGATATAACGTATAACGATATGTAGACGTAGGATATAACGTATAACGTTATCTACATATATGATATAACGTATAACGATACGTAGATATAGGATATAACGTATAACGATATGTAGACGTAGGATATAAGGTATAACGTTATCTACATATAGGATATAACGTATAACGATATGTAGACGTAGGATATAACGTATAACGTTATCTACATGTAGGATATAACGTATAACGATACGTAGATATAGGATATAACGTATAACGATATGTAGATATAGGATATAACGTATAACGATACGTACATATAGGATATAACGTATAACGTTATCTACATATAGGATATACCGTATAACGATATGTAGACGTAGGATATAACGGATAACGTTATCTACATATAGGATATAACGTATAACGATACGTAGATATAGGATATAACGTATAACGATATGTAGATATAGGATATAAATTATAACGATATGTAGATGTAGGATATAACGTATAACGTTATCTACATATAGGATATAGCGTATAACTATACGTAGATATAGGATATAACGTATAACGATATGTAGATATAGGATATAACGTATAACGTTATCTACATATAGGATATAACGTATAACGATACGTAGTTATAGGATATAACGTATAACGATATCTACATATAGAATATAACGTATAACGATATGTAGACGTAGGATATAACGTATAACGTTATCTACATATAGGATATAACGTATAACGATACGTAGATATAGGATATAACGTATAACGATATGTAGATATAGGATATAACGTATAACGATACGTACATATAGGATATAACGTATAACGTTATCTACATATAGGATATAACGTATAACGATATGTAGACGTAGGATATAACGTATAACGTTATCTACATATAGGATATAACGTATAACGGTACGTAGATATAGGGTATAACGTATAACGATATGTAGATATAGGATATAGCGTATAACGATATGTAGATGTAGGATATAATGTATAACGATATCTACATATAGAATATAACGTATAACGATATGTAGACGTAGGATATAACGTATAACTTTATCTACATATAGGATATAACGTATAACGTTACATAGATATAGGATATAACGTATAACGATATGTAGACGTAGGATATAACGTATAACGTTATCTACATATAGGATATAACGTATAGCGATACGTAGATATAGGATATAACGTATAACGATATGTAGACGAAGGATATAACGTATAACGTTATCTACATATAGGATATAACGTATAACAATACGTAGATATAGGATATAACGTATAACGATATGCAGATATTGGATATAACGTATAACGATATCTACATATAGGATATATCGTATAACGATACGTAGATATAGGATATAACGTAAAACGTTATCTACATATGGGGTATAACGTATAACGATATGTGGATATAGGATATAACGAATAACGATACGTAGATATAGGATATAACGTATAACGATATGCAGATATTGGATATAACGTATAACGACATCTACATATAGGATATAACGTATAACGATACGTAGATATAGGATATAACGTAAAACGTTAACTACATATAGGATATAGCGTATATCCATATGTGGATATAGGATATAACGTAAAACGTTATCTACATATGGGATATAACGTATAACGTTATCTACATATAGGATATAACGTATAACGATACGTAGATATAGGATATAACGTATAACGATATGTAGATATAGGATATAACGTATAACGATATCTACATATAGGATATAACGTATAACGATATGTAGACGTAGGATATAACGTATAACGTTATCTACATATACGATATATTGTATAACGATACGTAGATATAGGATACAACGTAAAACGTTATCTACATATAGGATATAACGTATAACGATATGTAGATGTAGGATATAACGTATAACGTTATCTACATATAGGATATAACGTATAACGATACGTAGATATAGGATACAACGTATAACGATATGTAGATATATTATATAACGTATAACGATATCTACATATAGGATATAACGTATAACGATATGTAGACGTAGGATATAACGTATAACGTTATCTACATATAGGATATAACGTATACCGATACGTAGATATAGGATACAACGTATAACGATATGTAGATATAGGATATAACGTATAACGTTATCTACATATAGGATATAACGTATAACGATATGTAGATGTAGGATATAACGTATAACGTTATCTACATATAGGATATAACGTATAACGTTATCTACATATACGATATAACGTATACCGATACGTAGATATAGGATATAACGTAAAACGTTATCTACATATAGGATATAACGTATAACGATATGTAGATATAGGATATAACGTATAACGATATGCAGATATATTATATAACGTATAACGATATCTACATATAGGATATAACGTATAACGATATGTAGACGTAGGATATAACGTATAACGTTATCTACATATAGGATATAACGTATAACGATACGTAGATATAGGATATAACGTATAACAATATGTAGATGTAGGATATAGCGTATAACGACATCTACATATAGAATATAACGTATAACGATATGTAGACGTAGGATATAACGTATAACGTTATCTACATATAGGATATAACGTATAACGATATGTAGATATAGGATATAACGTATAACGATATGTAGATATAGGATATAACGTATAACGATACGTAGATATAGTATATTACGTAAAACGTTATCTACATATAGGATATAACGTATAACGATACGTAGATATAGCATATAACGTATAACGATATGTAGATATAGGATATAACGTATAACGATACGTAGATATAGTATATTACGTAAAACGTTATCTACTTATAGGATATAACGTATAACGATACGTAGATATAGCATATAACATATAACGATATGTAGATATAGGATATAACGTATAACGATATGCAGATATATTATATAACGTATAACGATATCTACATATAGGATATAACGTATAACGATATGTAGACGTAGGATATAACGTATAACGTTATCTACATATAGGATATAACGTATAACGATACGTAGATATAGGATATAACGTATAACGATATGTAGATGTAGGATATAGCGTATAACGACATCTACATATAGAATATAACGTATAACGATATGTAGACGTAGGATATAACGTATAACGTTATCTACATATAGGATATAACGTATAACGATATGTAGATATAGGATATAACGTATAACGATATGTAGATATAGGATATAACGTATAACGATACGTAGATATAGTATATTACGTAAAACGTTATCTACATATAGGATATAACGTATAACGATACGTAGATATAGCATATAACGTATAACGATATGTAGATATAGGATATAACGTATAACGATACGTAGATATAGTATATTACGTAAAACGTTATCTACTTATAGGATATAACGTATAACGATATGTAGATATAGGATATAACGTATAACGATATGCAGATATATTATATAACGTATAACGATATCTACATATAGGATATAACGTATAACGATATGTAGACGTAGGATATAACGTATAACCTTATCTACATATAGGATATAACGTATAACGATATGTAGATATAGGATATAACGTATAACGATATGTAGATGTAGGATATAACGTATAACGTTATCTACATATAGGATATAACGTATAACGTTATCTACATATAGGATATAACGTATAACGATATCTACATATAGGATATAACGTATAACGGTATGTAGACGTAGGATATAACGTATAACGTTATCTACATATACGATATATTGTATAACGATACGTAGATATAGGATATAACGTAAAACGTTATCTACATATAGGATATAACGTATAACGATATGTAGATGTAGGATATAACGTATAACGTTATCTACATATAGGATATTACGTATAACGATACGTAGATATAGGATACAACGTATAACGATATGCAGATATATTATATAACGTATAACGATATCTACATATAGGATATAACGTATAACGATATGTAGACGTAGGATATAACGTATAACGTTATCTACATATAGGATATAACGTATAACGATACGTAGATATAGGATATAACGTATAACGATATGTAGATGTAGGATATAGCGTATAACGACATCTACATATAGAATATAACGTATAACGATATGTAGACGTAGGATATAACGTATAACGTTATCTACATATAGGATATAACGTATAACGATATGTAGATATAGGATATAACGTATAACGATATGTAGATATAGGATATAACGTATAACGATACGTAGATGTAGTATATTACGTAAAACGTTATCTACATATAGGATATAACGTATAACGATATGTAGATGTAGGATATAACGTATAACGTTATCTACATATAGGATATAACGTAAAACGTTATCTACATATGGGATATAACGTATAACGTTATCTACATATAGGATATAACGTATAACGATACGTATATATAGGATATAACGTATAACGATATGTAGATATAGGATATAACGTATAACGATATCTACATATAGGATATAACGTATAACGATATGTAGACGTAGGATATAACGTATAACGTTATCTACATATACGATATATTGTATAACGATACGTAGATATAGGATATAAAGTAAAACGTTATCTACATATAGGATATAACGTATAACGATATGTAGATGTAGGATATAACGTATAACGTTATCTACATATAGGATATTACGTATAACGATACGTAGATATAGGATACAACGTATAACGATATGCAGATATATTATATAACGTATAACGATATATACATATAGGATATAACGTATAACGATATGTAGACGTAGGATATAACGTATAACGTTATCTACATATACGATATAACGTATAACGATACGTAGATATAGGATATAACGTAAAACGTTATCTACATATGGGATATAACGTATAACGATATGTAGATATAGGATATAACGTATAACGATATGTAGATATAGGATATAACGTATAACGATACGTAGATATAGTATATTACGTAAAACGTTATCTACATATAGGATATAACGTATAACGATACGTAGATATAGGATATAACGTATAACGATATGTAGGTACAGGATATAACGTATAACGATACGTAGATATAGGATATAACGTATAACGATATGTACATATAAGATATAACGTATAACGATATCTACATATAGGATATAACGTATAACGATATGTAGACGTAGGATATAACGTATAACCTTATCTACATATAGGATATAACGTATAACGATATGTAGATATAGGATATAACGTATGACGAAATGTAGATATAGGATATAACGTATAACGATATGTAGATACAGGATATAACGTATAACGATACGTAGATATAGTATATTACGTAATACGTTATCTACAGATAGGATATAACGTATAACGATATGTAGATATAGGATATAACGTATAACGATATGTAGATGTAGGATATAACATATAACGTTATCTACATATAGGATATAACGTATAACGATACGTAGATATAGGATACAACGTATAACGATATGTAGATATAGGATATAACGTATAACGTTATCTACATATAGGATATAACGTATAACGATATGTAGATGTAGGATATAACGTATAACGTTATCTACATATAGGATATAACGTATAACGTTATCTACATATACGATATAACGTATAACGATACGTAGATATAGGATATAACGTAAAACGTTATCTACATATAGGATATAACGTATAACGATATGTAGATATAGGATATAACGTATAACGATATGCAGATATATTATATAACGTATAACGATATCTACATATAGGATATAACGTATAACGATATGTAGACGTAGGATATAACGTATAACGTTATCTACATATAGGATATAACGTATAACGATACGTAGATATAGGATATAACGTATAACGATATGTAGATGTAGGATATAGCGTATAACGACATCTACATATAGAATATAACGTATAACGATATGTAGACGTAGGATATAACGTATAACGTTATCTACATATAGGATATAACGTATAACGATATGTAGATATAGGATATAACGTATAACGATATGTAGATATAGGATATAACGTATAACGATACGTAGATATAGTATATTACGTAAAACGTTATCTACATATAGGATATAACGTATAACGATACGTAGATATAGCATATAACGTATAACGATATGTAGATATAGGATATAACGTATAACGATACGTAGATATAGTATATTACGTAAAACGTTATCTACTTATAGGATATAACGTATAACGATACGTAGATATAGCATATAACATATAACGATATGTAGATATAGGATATAACGTATAACGATATGTAGATATAGGATATAACGTATAACGATATGTAGATGTAGGATATAACGTATAACGTTATCTACATATAGGATATAACGTATAACGGTACGTAGATATAGGATACAACGTATAACGATATGTAGATATAGGATATAACGTATAACGTTATCTACATATACGATATAACGTATAACGATACGTAGATATAGGATATAACGTAAAACGTTATCTACATATGGGATATAACGTATAACGATATGTAGATATAGGATATAACGTATAACGATATGTAGATATAGGATATAACGTATAACGATACGTAGATATAGTATATTACGTAAAACGTTATCTACATATAGGATATAACGTATAACGATACGTAGATATAGGATATAACGTATAACGATATGTAGGTACAGGATATAACGTATAACGATACGTAGATATAGGATATAACGTATAACGATATGTACATATAAGATATAACGTATAACGATATCTACATATAGGATATAACGTATAACGATATGTAGACGTAGGATATAACGTATAACCTTATCTACATATAGGATATAACGTATAACGATATGTAGATATAGGATATAACGTATAACGATATGTAGATGTAGGATA
Organism: Bombus hortorum; assembly: GCA_905332935.1. Lineage (NCBI taxonomy): Eukaryota > Metazoa > Arthropoda > Insecta > Hymenoptera > Apidae > Bombus > Bombus hortorum. The sequence goes on from HG995192.1 coordinate 18,698,804, forward strand.
TAACGTATAACGTTATCTACATATAGGATATAACGTAAAACGTTATCTACATATGGGATATAACGTATAACGTTATCTACATATAGGATATAACGTATAACGATACGTATATATAGGATATAACGTACAACGATATGTAGATATAGGATATAACGTATAACGATATCTACATATAGGATATAACGTATAACGGTATGTAGACGTAGGATATAACGTATAACGTTATCTACATATACGATATATTGTATAACGATACGTAGATATAGGATATAACGTAAAACGTTATCTACATATAGGATATAACGTATAACGATATGTAGATGTAGGATATAACGTATAACGTTATCTACATATAGGATATTACGTATAACGATACGTAGATATAGGGTACAACGTATAACGATATGCAGATATATTATATAACGTATAACGATATCTACATATAGGATATAACGTATAACGATATGTAGACGTAGGATATAACGTATAACGTTATCTACATATAGGATATAACGTATAACGATACGTAGATATAGGATATAACGTATAACGATATGTAGATGTAGGATATAGCGTATAACGACATCTACATATAGAATATAACGTATAACGATATGTAGACGTAGGATATAACGTATAACGTTATCTACATATAGGATATAACGTATAACGATATGTAGATATAGGATATAACGTATAACGATATGTAGATATAGGATATAACGTATAACGATACGTAGATGTAGTATATTACGTAAAACGTTATCTACATATAGGATATAACGTATAACGATACGCAGATATAGCATATAACGTATAACGATATGTAGATATAGGATATAACGTATAACGATATGTAGATATAGGATATAACGTATAACGATATATAGATGTAGGATATAAAGTATAACGTTATCTACATATAGGATATAACGTATAACGATACGTAGATATAGGATACAACGTATAACGATATGTAGATATAGGATATAACGTATAACGTTATCTACATATACGATATAACGTATAACGATACGTAGATATAGGATATAACGTAAAACGTTATCTACATATGGGATATAACGTATAACGATATGTAGATATAGGATATAACGTATAACGATATGTAGATATAGGATATAACGTATAACGATACGTAGATATAGTATATTACGTAAAACGTTATCTACATATAGGATATAACGTATAACGATACGTAGATATAGGATATAACGTATAACGATATGTAGGTACAGGATATGACGTATAACGACACGTAGATATAGGATATAACGTATAACGATATGTACATATAAGATATAACGTATAACGATATCTACATATAGGATATAACGTATAACGATATGTAGACGTAGGATATAACGTATAACCTTATCTACATATAGGATATAACGTATAACGATATGTAGATATAGGATATAACGTATAACGATATGTAGATGTAGGATATAACGTATAACGTTATCTACATATAGGATATAACGTAAAACGTTATCTACATATGGGATATAACGTATAACGTTATCTACATATAGGATATAACGTATAACGATACGTATATATAGGATATAACGTATAACGATATGTAGATATAGGATATAACGTATAACGATATGTAGATGTAGGATATAACGTATAACGTTATCTACATATAGGATATAACGTAAAACGTTATCTACATATGGGATATAACGTATAACGATATATACATATAGGATATAACGTATAACGATATGTAGACGTAGGATATAACGTATAACGTTATCTACATATAGGATATAACGTATAACGATACGTAGATATAGGATATAACGTATAACGATATGTAGGTGTAGGATATAGCGTATAACGACATCTACATATAGAATATAACGTATAACGATATGTAGACGTTGGATATAACGTATAACGTTATCTACATATATTATATAACGTATACCGATATGTAGATATAGGATATAACGTATAACGATATGTAGACATAGGATATAACGTACAACGATTCGCAGATATAGGATACAACGAAAAACTATATCTACATATAGGATATAACGTATAACGATATGTAGTCGTAGGATATAACGTAAAACGTTATCTACATATAGGATATAACGTATAACGATACGTAGATATAGGATATAACTTATAACGATATGCAGATATTGGATATAACGTATACCGTTATCTACATATAGGATATAACGTATAACGATACGTAGATATAGGATATAACGTATAACGATATGTAGATATAGGATATAACGTATAACGATATGTAGATATAGGATATACCGTATAACGATATGCAGATGTAGGATATAAGGTATAACGATATCCACATATATGATATAACGTATAACGATATGTAGATGTAGGATATAGCGTATAACGATATCTACATATAGGATATAACGTATAACGATATGTAGACGTAGGATATAACGTATAACGTTATCTACATATACGATATAACGTATAACGATACGTAGATATAGGATATAACGTATAACGATACGTAGACATAGTATATAACGTATATCGATACGTAGATATAGGATGTAACGTATAACGATATGTAGATATAGGGTATAACGTATAACGATATGTAGATATAGGATATAACGTATAACGATATGTAGATATAGGATATAACGTATAACGATACGTAGATATAGGATATAACGTATAACGATATGTAGACGAAGGATATAACGTATAACGTTATCTACATATAGGATACAACGTATAACGATACGTAGATATAGCATATAACGTATAACGATATGTAGATATGGGATATAACGTATAACGATAGGTAGGTATAGGATATAACGTATAACGATACGTACATATAGGATATAACGTATAACGATACGTACATATAGGATATAACGTATAACGTTATCTACATATAGGATATAACGTATAACGATACGTAGATATAGTATATAACGTAAAACGTTATCTACATATAGGATATAACGTATAACGATACGTAGATATAGGATATAACGTAAAAAGTTATCTACATATAGGATATAACGTATAACGATACGTAGATATAGGATATAACGTATAACGTTATCTACATATAGGATACAACGTATAACGATACGTAGATATATCATATAACGTATAACGATATGTAGATATGGGATATAACGTATAACGATAGGTAGGTATAGGGTATAACGTATAACGGTACGCAGATATAGGATATAACGTAAAACGTTATCTACATATAGGATATAACGTATAACGATATGTAGATATAGGATATACCGTATAACGATATGCAGATATAGGATATAACGTATAACGATACGTAGATGTAGGATATAACGTATAACGATATGTAGATGTAGGATATAGCGTATAACGACATCTACATATAGAATATAACGTATAACGATATGTGGACGTTGGATATAACGTATAACGTTATCTACATATATTATATAACGTATACCGATATGTAGATATAGGATATAACGTATAACGATATGTAGACATAGGTTATAACGTACAACGATTCGTAGATATAGGATATAACGAAAAACGGTATCTACATATAGGATATAACGTATAACGATATGTAGTCGTAGGATATAACGTATAACGTTATCTACATATAGGATATAACGTATAACGATACGTAGATATAGGATATAACGTATAACGATATGCAGATATTGGTTATAACGTATAACGATATCGACATATAGTATATAACGTATAACGATATGTAGATATAGGATATAACGTATAACGATATGCAGATATTGGATATAACGTATAACGATATCGACATATAGGATATAACGTTTAACGATATGTAGATATAGGATATAACGTATAACGATATGTAGACATACGATATATCGTACAACGATACGTAGATATAGGATATAACGTATAACGTTATCTACATATTGGATATAACGTATAACGATACGTAGATATAGGATATAACGTATAACGATATGCAGATATAGGATATAACGTATAACGATATCTACATATAGGATATAACGTATAACGATATATAGATATAGGATATAACGTATAACGTTATCTACATATAGGATAAAACGTATAACGATACGTAGATATAGGATATAACGTATAACGTTATCTACATATAGCATATAACGTATAACGATACGTAGATATAGGATACAACTTATAACGATATGTCGATATAGGATATAACGTAAAACGTGATCTACATATAGGATATAACGTATATCGATATGTGGATATAGGATATAACGTAAAACGTTATCTACATATGAGAATTAACGTATAACGTTATCTACATATAGGATATAACGTATAACGATACGTAGATATAGGATATAACGTATAACGATATGCAGTTATAGGATATAAGATATAACGATATCTACATATAGGATATAACGTTTAACGATATTTAGATATAGGATATAACGTATAACGATATGTAGACATAGGATATATTGTATAACGATACGTTGATATAGGATATAACGTATAACGTTATCTACATATAGGATATAACGTATAACGATACGTAGATGTAGGATATAACGTATAACGATATCTACAAATAGGATATAACGTATAACGATATGTACACGTAGGATATAACGTATAACGGTACGTAGATATAGGATATAACGTAAAACGTTATCTACATATAGGATATAACGTATAACGATACGTAGATATAGGATATAACGTATAACGATATGTAGATATAGGATATAACGTATAACGGTATGTAGATATAGGATATAACGTATAACGATACGTAGATATAGGATATAACGTATAACGATATGCAGATATTGGATATAACGTATAACGATATCTACATATAGGATATATCGTATAACGATACGTAAATATAGGATATAACGTAAAACGTTATCTACATATAGGATATAACGTATAACGAAACGTAGATATAGGATATAACGTATAACGTTATCTACATATAGGATACAACGTATAACGATACGTAGATATAGGATATAACATATAACGGATGTAGATATAGGATATAACGTATAACGATAGGTAGGTATCGGACATAACGTATAACGATACGTAGATATAGGATATAACGTATAACGATATGTAGATATAGGATATAACGTATAACGATATGTAGATATAGGATATACCGTATAACGATATGCAGATGTAGGATATAAGGTATAACGATATCCACATATATGATATAACGTATAACGATATGTAGATGTAGGATATAGCGTATAACGATATCTACATATAGGATATAACGTATAACGATATGTAGACGTAGGATATAACGTATAACGTTATCTACATATACGATATAACGTATAACGATACGTAGATATAGGATATAACGTATAACGATACGTAGACATAGTGTATAACGTATATCGATACGTAGATATAGGATGTAACGTATAACGATATGTAGATATAGGGTATAACGTATAACGATATGTAGATATAGGATATAACGTATAACGATATGTAGACGTAGGATATAACGTATAACGATATGCAGATATTGGATATAACGTATGACGATATCTACAGATAGGATATAACGTATAACGATATGTAGATGTAGGATATAACGTATAACGTTGTGTACATATAGGATATAACGTATAACGATACGGAGATATAGAATACAACGTATAACGATACGTACATATAGGATACAACGTATAACGTTATCTAGATATAGGATATAACGTATATCGACATGTAGACGTAGGATATAACGTATAACGTTATCTACATATAGGATATAACGTATAACGATACGTAGATATCGGATATAACGTATAACGATATGTACATATAGGATATAACGTATAACGATATGTAGATGTAGGATATAACGTATAACGTTATCTACATATAGGATATAACGTATAAAGTTATCTACATATAGGATATAACGTATAACGATACGTAGATATAGGATATAACGTATAACGATATGTACATATAGGAAATAACGTATAACGATATGTAGATGTAGGATATAACGTATAACGTTATCTACATATAGGATATAACGTATAACGATATCTACATATAGGATATAACGTATAACGATATGTCGATATAGGATATAACGTATAACGTTATCTACATATAGGATATAACGTATAACGATACGTAGATATAGGATATAACGTATAACGATATGTAGATATAGGATATAACGTATAACGATATGTAGATATAGGATATAACTTATAACGATATGTAGGTATAGGATATAACGTATAACGATACGTAGATATACGATATAACGTATAACTATATGTAGATATAGGATATAACGTATAACGATATCTACATATAGGATATAACGTATAACGACATGTAGACGTAGGATATAACGTATAACGTTATCTACATATAGGATATAACGTATAACGATACGTAGATATAGGATATAACGTATAACGATACGTAGACATAGTATATAACGTATAACGATATGTAGATATATGATATAACGTATAACGATATGCAGATATTGGATATAACGTATAACGATATCGACATATAGGATATAACGTATAATGGTACGTATATATAGGATATAACGTATAACGATACGGGGATATAGTGTAGGTAGTCCTAGTGTAGGTCGAAACGTACGTTTATTGCTCGAGCACGCACATGCGAGTGGGCAACGATCACTCAGTAGTAATAGTCGTAGTAGTAGTAGTAGTAATATTTTCTAATTCATAAATATTAATAGTAAGTTAGCGTAATTTATTAACATTTAAGCTATTAATTTACTACATTTAAACTATTACTTTATACCTTTAAACCATTAAATTGCAACATTCAGACTATTAATTTTTATCATTTAAACTATAAATTTAATACATTTAAAACATGAATTTACAATGGAATCATTAGTTAACTACATTTAAAACATATACCTGTAGCATTTAAACTATTAATTAACAACATTCAGAAAAATTATTTATTGCATTTAGAACATTAATTTATAACATTTAAACTATAAATATATAACATTAAACCAATTAATGAATTACAATTAAGGCATTAATAAACTATCAAACCGTTAATTAACAACATATAAACCGTTTCTTAAGAACAATTATAGCAGTAATTTATAATATTTAAGCCACTACTTAATAACAATTATACCATTAATTTATAACAATTCAACCAATAATTAGCAACATTTAAACAACTAATTAATAACATTTAGACTATTAATTTATAACAATTGAAACTTATATTAACAACATTTGAAACATTAATTTATAACAATGAAACCGTTCTTCAAGGAATCAATAATTCTCTCGCTAATAGACAAATACATCCTTTGATAGATCTAACTAAGAAGTACCTAACGGCGATTACAGCCAATTAATTCATATTGTTGCAATGCAGACGATATTGAAGAAAATATGCCATTTTATGTTACAACTATAACGAGTAAATTTACTTGTTTAGCTTCAAAGGAATTAAAAAGGTACCTGACTTGTAAGTAAGCATTAAATAAGAATTTTAAATATAGCAGACAGTGATGTAGGTGATATTCAAGAGAAAAGAACATTTTATTTTGTAATTAGCACGAGTAAATGAACGAATATCGATAATAGAATATAATGCTTAATATGAATTTTACCTGTCTGATTATTTAATACCTTAACTTATTTCACAGTAACTTTTTTCCCTTTATGTACAAACTAATCGATAGTCGAAAACTAGTATCAAAAATGTGTGAATTTAGTCTTAGTTTGCAGAAACTATTAAAATGATAAAAATGGATATCGTGTTAAATCGTTAAAGACGCGAATTTACGATAAAAATTAAGAAATTGTTCAATTTGATTTTGTTATAACGGAAAAACCGCCTTCTGCAATGTCAAAACATCGTTACCGTTTGATTGACATCCTGACACCTTGTGAAGTTATATAAGGAACACGCAAGTCGCGCGCGAGCTCTTTCGTGCTTGAATTCCCGGAGAGTGAACATTGAAGAAGAATTTAAATATAAGGTAAATAAAAAATGTATCAAACAATAACATTGAAACTGGTAATTTATAACGCCTAAGCCACTAATTTACGATACTTAAGTAATTAATTTACAACATCTAAGCCATTAATTTACAACACTTAAGCCATTAATTTACAACATTTAAACCATTAATTTAAAACATTTAAATTGTTATTTTATACATATAAGCTATTAATTTCGAACATTTAAGCTATTAATTTACAACATTTAAGCTATTAATTTATAACATTTAAGCTATTAATTTACAACATTGAAGCCATTAATTTAAACCATTTAAACTGTTATATTATACATTTAAGCTATTAATTTACAACATTTAAGCTATTAATTTAGTACATTTAAGCCATTATTTTATAACACTTAAGCCATTGATTTATAACATTTATGCTATTAATTTATAACATTTAAGCCATTAATTTACAACATCTAAGCCATTAATTTACAACATTTAAACTATTACTTTATACCTTTAAACCATTAATTTGCAACATTCAGACAATTAATTTAGGACATTTAAACTATAAATTTAATACATTTATAACATTAATTTACGACAACGAAACCATTAGTTAACAACATTTAAAACATATATTTATAACATTTAAACTATTAACTAACAACATTCAGAACATTTATTTATTATATTTAAAACATCAATTTACAACATTTAAACTATAAAAACTTATAACATTAAACCTATTAATTAATAACAATTAAAGCATTAATAAACAATCAACCCGGTAATTAACAACATTTAAACCATTACTTAAGAACAATTAAAGCATTATATTTAAGCCATTACTTAATAACAGTTATACCATTAATTTATAACAATCAAACAATTAATCAACAACTTTTAAACCATTAATTTATAACAATCCAACCAATAATTAACAACAATTAAGTAACTAATTAGTAAGAAGTAAACTATTAATTTTCAGCAATTGAAACATTAATTAACAACATTTATTACATTGGTTTATAACAATCAAACCATTCTTCAAGTAATCGATAAGTCTCCCGCTAATAGCCTAATAGATCCTTTGATAGATCTAACGAAGAAATACCTAACGGCGAGTACAGTCAATTAATTCATGTTATTCGCTACACAATTAATCTGTATCACGTACAGGGATGCAGGCGGTATTGAAGAAAAAAGTCATTTTATGTTACAACTATATCGAGTAAATTTACTCGTTCAACTTGAGAGGAATTAAAAAGGAACCAGATTTTTAAGTAAGCATTAAATAAGAATTTTAAATATAGCAGACAGTGATGTAGGTGATATTCAAGAGAAAAGAACATTTTATTTTGTAATTAGCACGAGTAAATGAACGAATATCGATAATAGAATATAATGCTTAATATGAATTTTACCTGTCTGATTATTTAATACCTTAACTTATTTCACAGTAACTTTTTTCCCTTTATGTACAAACTAATCGATAGTCGAAAACTAGTATCAAAAATGTGTGAATTTAGTCTTAGTTTGCAGAAACTATTAAAATGATAAAAATGGATATCGTGTTAAATCGTTAAAGACGCGAATTTACGATAAAAATTAAGAAATTGTTCAATTTGATTTTGTTATAACGGAAAAACCGCCTTCTGCAATGTCAAAACATCGTTACCGTTTGATTGACATCCTGACACCTTGTGAAGTTATATAAGGAACACGCAAGTCGCGCGCGAGCTCTTTCGTGCTTGAATTCCCGGAGAGTGAACATCGAAGAAGAGTTTAAATATTATATAAGATAAACAAAGAAAAAATATCAAATAATAACATTGAACTGGTAGTTTATAACGTCTAAACCATTAATTTACAATACTTAAGCTATTAATTTATAACATTTAAGCCATTAATTTACAACATTTAAGCCATTAATTTACAACATTTAAGCTATTAATTTACAACATTTAAGCAATTAATTTACAACATTTAAGCCATTAATTTACAACATTTAAGCTATTAATTTACAACATTTAAGCTATTAATTTACAACATTGAAGCCATTAATTTAAAACATTTAAACTGTTATATTATACATTTAAGCTATTAATTTACAACATTTAAGCTATTAATTTACAACATACAAGCTATTAATTTATAACATTTAAGCTATTAATTTACAACATTTAAGCCATTAATTTACAACATTTAAGCCATTAATTTATAACATTTAAACTGTTATATTATACATTTAAGCTATTAATTTACAATATTTAAGCTATTAATTTACAACATATAAGCGATTAATTTAGAACATTTAAGCTATTAATTTACAACATCTAAGCCATTAATTTACAATTTTTAAGCCATTATTTTATACATTTAAGCTATTAATTTACAACATTTCAGCTATTAATTTACAACATTTAAGCTATTAATTCAGGACATTTAAGCTATTAATTCAGGACATTTAAGCTATTAATTTACAACATTTAAGCCATTAATTTATAACATTTAAGCTATTAATTTACAACATTTAAACTGTTATTTTGTACATTTAAGCCATTAATTTATAACATTTAAGCCATTAATTCTTAACAATTATGTCAATAATTTATAACCATATCCTTCCATTAATTCAAAGTAATTATGCTCTTAATTTATAGCAGTTTTGCCATTAATCGGATCCAACTCTACATTCATTGATTTAAATCAATACCATCAATTCGTAGTGAGTAAATTAAAGATTTATTTTGTTTTATTTAATATTAACGAAATCTTTATAATCACTGAAGTCCTATTTTATTTCTATATAGCATTATTTTTTAATTTTAAATACAGTATTTAATTTCTCATTTCACTGTTTCATATGAAACTAGTGGTAAAGCAGAGTGTACCTATTGAGTGTCTATGGATGGGATGTAATTTTCTATGTCTGCTCAAAACCAAGGAAATAACACCGTATTCATGGAATCAAGGAAGCAAGTGCAATTTGATCGAAGGCAACGACATCTCATCATTCATCCACACGCGCTACAATTGGTACCTTGCATAGTTTCTTTTCTTCGATGATAAGTTCAATATTCATGTATGATTACGCGGATCCACGTACTACAGCTATTCTAATTAATTAATTTCAGTACACGCTACTTCTTTGTTACAAAATAATTTTACATCTCTGCTTCCAATGTTTAAAAACTCTTTATGTAAATGGGACCCGAGCGTAGTTACCTCCTCGTGGTGGGTCCCGGTAATTGGTATCGTTTTCCAAATAATAATACACCAATTACTATTTTGAATATTAGTATTATTATTTGAAAAACGATATCAAGCTAAAAACTACTTGAATATAGTTCGGTCTTGATCATCCAAAATAGTTTTGGTGATCTAGACTGAACTAGTACCCCCCCCCCCGCCCCCACGGGGGCACCGTTGGACATCGTGGGACATCGTGGGACATCGCGGGACACCGTGGGATGCGTGCGTTTTAGCCTGAATTAATCATAAGATAGACACCTATGTTATGTGCATTGTAAGCTCATTCTGTACAAAGATACTTGTCCATCTTGGAACGAAAAATAGAAATCTTACCACACTGGAAAAATTGTTCCCACGATTTATCGGTTCACGGTCGCTCAGTTCTTTCAAACTGTCGCGTGGCGTACTCGCTCGCGCGTATTCCGGGTACGTGCGGGTCAACGTGCACTGGACAACTCTTTGGATTCGTAAGTCGCCCCAAGGACACCTCTGTCTTGGTGACTACTCGACGACTGCTCGTCGTTTGTCTCGAATCGCGGGAGTTGTCATCGCGCTGGTGATACCAGTGAATGTGTTGACGCTTGAGTCGCACGTCTGCAATCCTGTCCGATTGGTACTTCGGTACTCGGACAGGGACCTGCATTTAACGTCCTCCGTAATCCTGTTCGGCTCCGCGGGGGTGGGCCCCACTGTTCAGTTGGGGCCTTGCCTTTGTAATCCTGTTCAGCGGCCCCTCCCCGGTGTCCACATGTTCAGTTGGAGTGTGCTAAATTGCAGGCCCATTTGCTGGACAATGGTATTATCGGTAAGTGCCATCGACCGTGATAAGTTTCAAACGACGTGACAGGAATCGAGCGAAGGTCAATGCTTGGGCTTTCCGCTGAACCTTAGGGTTATCTGGTGCACGGGGGTACGTTACGTAGGTTTGTTAGTTCTTTCGAGAGATCGTGATTTCGTCCCTTCCGGCCGCGTTGCGATTTTTCTTTCATCGTCTGATTGTTCGAGCTACTTTTCCATCGGGCTCTTTCGTTCCAAGTTGGACAAATGTATCTTTGATACGGAATGTTGCCGATAGGGCTGCGAATTATTGTACGATGTTTGTACTGATCGATGTAATCGTTGTGTGTGAGATACATGTTGCGTTGTGTGGGAGATAGATATTGCGTTGTGTATGCTTTGTTTTACGTTTGTAACTGTTTCGTAATAAATTGTTTATAATAATTGTTAACTGTTTTGTAATAAATTCGTGTAACTGCTGCGTAGGAGATAGGTGTTTCGCGGTTAGGTTAAATACGAAATAACTATCCCTTTACGCAGGCCCATGATCAAGTAGAGTCAGAGCTCGACATTTTTGCCAATAGGTTGAATGTCGAGACCGATGCATAATGTTAAATAACTCATGGGCGGGTCTCGTGCGTAGTCACCTCCCCGTGGTGAGACCTGGTAATTGGTATCGTTTTCCAAAAATTAATCAGTTGATTAATGTTTAGAAAACGATACCAAGCTAAGAACTACGCACCAGTCCAGTTTGGGTCACCAAAAACCACTAAGAGAATTTTGGATGATCTAAACTGGATTGCACCGTGGGACACCGTTGGACACCGTTGGACACCGTTGGACACCGTTGGACACCGTTGGACGTCGTTGGACACCGTTGGACGTCGTTGGACACCGTTGTACGTCGTTGGACACCGTGGGATATGTCTTCACTCTGTCAAATCCATTCTGAGCACATTCTGTACAATCATACCTATCTGACTTGGAACGAAATGTAAAAATCTATTCTTCTTTTCCACTGAATCTTGCGGTTATTTTGTGCACGGGAATGCGTCGCGTGAGTCCATTGATTCTTTCGAAATGTCGCGAACGAACGAGTTCGCGCCGCGATTTTTCTTTCATTGTCTGTTTGTTCCGGCGTCTTCTTGTTTCCCCATTTTTAAGGGAAGATTCTCTCTCGTTACTAACGCTAATCTATTGAGGGCGTACTTTCGGTGGCGTCGTTTCTTAATTTCGTTTTTGCTGTTGTGTAAAATTAATATGGTTTAATTAATACACGTTTATTTAACGATTCATTGAACATTAAGATAATGAAATTAAGTGGTTGTCTGAAACTTTCTGTTTTAATTTCTCTTCAGTCGTCTATTTACTAAATGATACTGTTACTATATTAACTTCTAATATTAGGCTCTTTCGTAAACTTATATAATAAAATTTGAATTTGACAGTGGTTTCATTTAATTATTTTATACATTTGCTTTAATTTCTAGTTATTTTTTGTGTACGTTATTTATCGATAGCAGAGATAACATAAAAGTAACAAGGAAAACAAAGAAACAAGGTTTCGCGCGCGTTTGTACAGTATTCTTTAAGTATATTTAATGGCGAACTTTTGAATTCTTGCAAATATTTTCCAATATTTATAACACGCGACTATAGTGTATTAGTGGAATATATATTTCGTATTCTAATAACGAAAATTCACAGTATATATTCCAATTGCGAACGGTATAATTCTTGTAAACGATTGCATTGCATTCACGGTATTCGTAAACATTTGTTCGCTATCGAGAAATATCTTATAATTTTCAACTAAATAATATTTTTCAAACTTGTTCCAATTTCCTAATAATAATTTTTAAGTGTAAAAAAGTAGCAGTATTTTCTAAATAAACGTTTGATAGGAAAAAGAAGAAAATTGTCGAAACGACGTTTCGCTTCTTTTCCACCCCACCCACGCCCGCCCTTAAACAACTTTATTTTCAGGGAATATTTGTGACCGCGCGCAATGCGGTCGTAGAGTCAGTGTTTGCTACGCGATAGTTACTTTTCAATATTTTAAAATCACGATAGCTTTGATTAAATTCGATCGAATAATCACACGCGAAAGTAAGAAAATTTTATGAATCAAATTTGTACGCGATATTAGAGTTCTTTTTCGCCGATCATAATTTAAGCGGTCGCGGTAACGTAGTCTTTTATTTATTTTTTTTTTTTTTATATATTTATTTTTTTGAATATTCGTTTTCGGTATTAGAGTCAGTGCCTCCCTCAAGAGGATAAAGCCTCTCCAGGAGCTCAAGAATGTAAGTAGTTTTAGATATTGTATTTCAATTTGTTCTATTTGGTATATATTGTTTGAAATATTGTTAATTATAATACAAAAGTGATTGATAATGTAGAAAGTTGTAAATGTCCTTTTTAATTGAAATAAAGTCTTAAAGTCTTAACATTAAAGTACAATAAAACTGTCTGATACGTATCAAAAATCACCGAATGTTTTATTCTCGAACAATTTACATACTTATTAGAGTATAGTCTTTATTATTGCTAAAGTTCCATGTTTCTTATTATGTATTAACGATATTAATGATATTTTATATTTTGTTATAGACATATCACAGCTTCAACTTCTTTGTCTTCTTTGGGAATGCTCCAATGGTGGCTGAAAAGCCAAGAATGTAAGTATTTTTACATATCGTACTTCAATTATGTCTATTCTGTATATTTTTCTTTAATCACTATCAATTAAGAAATACAATTCGATTGAAAATTTGGGAGGTTGGCATTTTCTGAGGTTATTCTTTCATTAAAATAGAATAAGTGTTAAAGTCTTAATACCGAATTATGAAACAAATGACTAACATACTTCAGAAATCATTAGATTCTTAATTTTGAGACTTTAAACTTTCACATTAGAGTTTCAGTTTTTATACTTATCAGAGTTTATTAGATTTTCAATCTTTATTACTACTAAAGTTACTAAAGTTAACAAACCTTCATTTTTCACTATATCCAACTTTTTAAATAATCAGCAATCGCTCATCGTGTTTTGTTCTGTAACAGATTTCTCGCAACCTCCATTTCCACCACTGGACCTTACACGGTTCCTGCCTGATGTTAGTCTTCCTGATGATATTCCCTGGGATGGCGCAGCATACATAGCAACGTCCTCTGTTTCTCCGCTTCGAACGGTGAGTCGCATGCATTTTTGTTCCTCCGGTCACTCAATCATGTCGTAGGACGAAAGGTCCGAATCGGCACGGGTGACTGGTTGTATTACGTAGAATTTTTTGCGAGCATAGTGACCGCGGGTATTTTTTATACCCGTGAGTAGTAACATTCTTTTTAGAAATTTATTAGTTTAGGATAGGTCTTCTTGCACATCGCGATTATAATAATTAGTTTTTTAATAATTAGGTTAAACATATGCACTTGAGAATATATTCGTGTTATTTAGAAATATGCATGTTAATATTCCGTATGAATATTTGCGAATGGCAAATCTACACGAATATACCTGTATGACATACATATACTTGATTTTAAGCAATGAATTGATGGTGACAATATTAAGTCACTTTCGTTGATTTCATTTCGGCTAGAATTTAAAATATGAGCTAAAATTCATTTTTTCCCGTACAAGAATGAAATTTTACGTGCAAGAAGACAGTTCGCGACAGGCAGATCTTTGAATCAAAGCAATAATTTTCAACACTGCTTCCGCAATTTCGAGTATATGCTTTGATAATGAGATCGCCTGAGATTATTTCTTTCTTAGTAATATATTTACAGTCAATTATTCCATTTGATCGAGTCTCAGTCTTTTTCAATTAACGCTGCCTTTTTTGCAATATTAAAATTTTCTTCTGATTTATTAAATTAATAAAATAGAGTTACTTAGTTACTATTAAATTAATAAAGTAGATTTAATCAAAAACGAAGTAGTAAAATATAAAATCAAAGAACGTTAGTCCGTTAAATAAAAATTGCACAAACTAATCATCTTTTTAGATCAGGATTTTCAGGTTTAACCCTTTCCGTGCCCATTGTCAGGATCTCATTCACGTGCCCAGGTGCTACTTGAATGGGAGAAAGACATTGGGCACGATGACCTAGAATTAAGTAATCTAATAATTTCTCAGCGACTGACGATGCGTTAGTGTATCGTGCACGACGTATTTTCCACATTATGTGTGCGTGTTGTTAGGCCGTGGAATTGCGTCGCTTTTTTCATTCGTTAAAACTTCAAATATTAAAAATTTCGAGATATATATCGATTCAATTTACGTCTCGATACAATCACAATTTGTGATAATATCATTTACGCGATTAAGTGTAACCACGCTTTTAATATTGTAATAAATTGTAATAAATTACAATTATAATTCCAAGTTTATTTACATTTATTTTAACGATATCATTTCCTCAGACGTGTTTTATCACGTTTTACGCAATGGTCGCTAACCTTCGTCAGTCGATTTCAGGAAAAAGGTACGTACCTTAGAGTGTACATGTTTGCTAAGCTCGGGTGTCGGAGGCGTCCCGGGACGTCCTCTCTAGTGTAGGATCTTTGCGCCCGAGCGTTTGTGTGAGAACCGTGGAGTGATTGTGTTGGTGTGCCCGTTTTGCTATTTTTTAAATATAGCGCTAGGTAGGATAGGTAGTATACTTTCTGGTATGTCTGTTAATTGTAAGTAGGTAGGGCCGGGCAGGTTGGCACAGTGTCTGGTCGGGTAGGCACGTTTTCGTGTGACCAACCTGTTTCTGGAAATCTAATTTGAAAAATCGACGGTGAAACTGGTACGAGTAGAGCATGCTCTCGTCTCTGGTTTTGTCTTTCGATTTTTCGAATTTCGCGGTCGTGGTCGCGAGTCGGTTTCGAAACGAACGTTTATTGCTCGAGCACGCACATGCGAGTGGGCAACAATCACCACTGTGATCGTTGGTCAGTCCATGTGCACTCCAATCAGCTTCCGCGGTTTATGTCTTTATTTCACCTTTATAAGTTTTTTCTTTTGTTTGCGATTTAGAAGACTCGAGCTTAGATTTAAGTTTCAGCGGGCATTGCGCCCGAAGAAAGAAGAGGCTATAAGCCGAAGAGGCCCGGCAAACTGCCACTCAAGAGGGCAACTACTAATGGCTCCCCATCCTCTGGGTCATCCAGAGCATGGAAAGTCATTATTGTTACTACTTTGTCACTATGCTCGCTTTTAGTATTTGTAGTAGTAGTAGTAGTCTTTGCTTCTTGACCGATGTATATATCGGTCCATCGTCCCATTGGGCAAATCGCGATTTTTCTTATTAGTGTCGCGATAAATTAATTACGGGTTGTATTAGAGTTGTGAAATTACATATCGGCTTTTTATTAGTGTGGCGATAAAATGATTACGGTTTGAATTAGAGTTGCGATAAAATGATAATCGCGTTTGCTTTAGAGTTGCGAATTACGATATCGCGATTGTCTTTTGCAAATTTTATTATGCATATTTAGAATTTCTTATAGAACTATACGTATCAGAATTTATCCTGTTTTCTATTGTTTAAAATTAAATTATAAAAATGTTAGTTTTCAGTTAATTATATAGTATTGCAAGTAGCAATATCAGAATATTTGAAGTAGCTTTTTCATATAGTAAATAGTAATTTTCATTAAATTCACTATAAGTTCTATTTATCTTTCCTTTTAGCGTTGCGATAACGAATGATCGCGTTTTCTTAAGTAGAGTTGCGTTTATAAAATGCCCAAACCCTCCGACTGCATTTGTCGGATGCTGTTCCTGGATCACATGTACAGCTACAAGAACTGTACAAGTGTGATCATTCATCGGCAACCTCCTAAATGGTTGCCCTGCGATATGTCAGCCCTCCACTCGCGATTTTTCTCATTAGTGTTGCGATAAATTAATTACGGGTTGTATTAGAGTTGCGAAATAACATCGCGGATTTTTAATAGTGTGGCGAGAAAATGATTACGATTTGGATTAGAATTGCGATAAAATGATAATCGCGTTTGCTTTAGAGTTGCGAATTACGATATCGCGATTGTCTTTTGCAAATTTTATTATGCATATTTAGAATTTCTTATACTTACTAAACTATACGTATCAAAATTTATCCTGTTTTCTATTGTTTAAAATTAAATTATAAAAATGTTAGTTTTCAATTAATTCTATAGTATTGCAAGTAGCAATATCAGAATATTTGAATTAGCTTTTTCATATAGTAAACAGTAATTTTCATAAAATTCACTATAAGAGTTAGCGTTGCGATATTGTTCCATCGCGAGTTCTACTTATTTTTCCTTTTAGCGTTGCGATAACGAATGATCGCGTTTTCTTAAGTAGAGTTGCGTTTATAAAATGCCCAAACCCTCCGACTGCATTTGTCGGACACTGTTCCTGGATCACACGATACAGCTGCAAGAGCTGTGCAAGTGTGATCGTTCATAAGCAACCTCCTAAATGGTTGCACTACGATCTCTCGCTATTAGTGTTGCGTATTGCTTACATACGAGTGCGTAGATTTATACTTATTAGCGTTGCGTCTCAAATTTCGGGAATTTTCAGACTTTTCTTTCTTTTTTTTTTTTTTTTTTTTTTTAATAGTAGATTAATTGATATTGCAGATATAACAAAGCACTCGTCGCGTTTTATTTTATTCTGCTTCATAAATATTAGTAGTAAATTAGCGTTGCGAAACAAGAATGTTCAGTTCCACTCTCGGCGTGTTGATCGGGTTTATATAGAGTGGAAGCCAATCGAATTGTAGTAGCCCTTCTGGCTACTGCTTTGTTTCTTTTTCAGCGCCCCCTATTAATGCACCTCTTATTACTACGTTTATTACTGAAAATACTGCTATAAGACATACTCCTTTGTCAGCGTTAACGTTACCATAATTGCTAAAAGACAGAACTTTATTACGAATGTATAATATGTATATATATTTACATGTATGAAATTGTGAGCGATTTCATGCGTAACAAAGTATTATAAAGAAATATCTTAATGTTGTTATGAAGGCTTGAAATATTTTTTAAAATTTAATTCATTGCAATTGGAATAAATGCTGGCGATTGTTCGTTCTTAGAATCATAACTTTTAGAATTTTTTCCACCGCGATATTTTCTATCTTTTAACAGTAATGTAGAATTTTATAAATATTCGAATTTCATTTCCATGAAACAAAAGTTTATGCACATATCTTTCGGTTCACTATAAAGACAAAGCAAGACAAAGCAAGACAAAGCAAGTGATTTTATAGTAATCGGGTTTTCTCTCATCTTAGTTATTCGAAATGATCTTTTCAATTTTTAATTCAGTTTAAATTCAATTACTTAAAATTCTTCTTTTCAATGTAAGCCTAGTTTCGATTAAAAAGATACAAATGATTCTCTATATTTGCTAAAATTTATCAATAGTAATTTGATCTATAATGGACCATTATTAGTAGTTTATTTTTCATGTATAAAATGTTTTCGTTTTAAAGATGCCTGTTTCTTTCATATGCCATATCCAGTAAATAAGTTTGTTTCAGATTTATCAATTTACAGAAATCACATTTCAGTTACATATTTGAACATTTCATAGCATATTAAATATGTATCCTAGATACTCAAATGATTTTTCTTTCATTGTCTGAATGTTCATGTTTCTTCCTATTTTCCCATTTTCAAAAGAAGCATATTACAGTCACGTTGGAGTATATAACTTGTCGACATCTTCGTCAGTTTAGTACAACGAGTCGTATGTCTCTTTTGCAAAACGCTCAATTTTATATGCAGTGTCAATAGCTTCATTTTCCTTCTCTCGTTCCAGGTTAGACAAATGTATCTTTGATACCGAATGTTGCCAGTACGATTGCGAATTAATGGACAATGTTTGAACTAATCGATGTAATCGTTTCCGAAGATTAATCAGATGGTTGATTTTTGGAAAAAGACTACATTGATTAGTACAAACATTGCACAATAATTCGATACCAAGCTAAGAACCACGTTAATACTGTGCAGTTTGGATCACGAAAAGCCACGAAGAAATTTTTGGACTGGCGTCGCGTATGGACTGGCGTATTGGCGTCGCTGCTCGCGGGTTTCCCCCCGTTCGAGCCGTCCTGCCAAACTGGGACGATTAGTTGGATGGCGGCGGGCCCGCCCTAACCTATAGGGCGACAGAGTTAATTACCGAGCATGGATGCTTCGGTGAGCACCTGCACAGGATAGGACGGGAGGTATCAGCGCGTTGCCACCATTGCAACGAGCGAGTGGACTCGGCACAGCACACGCTGCAGCACTGATCGGCGTGGACGTTACCTCGCCGCGCCCTCCTTGCTGAGACAGGGGGTGACCTCTGGCCGTCGGCGGTGTTCGGTGCGCTGTTGGCGAACCAGAGTAGCCGGAAGGCGGTCGCCACATTTTGCGAGCAGGTGATGTGGCGGAAGGAGGCGGCGGAGCGTGTGAGAGAACGCGATTCCCATCCGGAAAAAATGGGTTGTCGGCGGCGGAGTGGGGGACGTGGGCACGACACATCCAGGCGAGCTCGGACCACTCCGCCGTCCGGTGGGTTTAAGGCGTCGGTCGGTTCGGCGTCGCGGTACCGCCAAATCGCCTGGTCGGGGGACCAGGAGGTCTTGCACGGCGGCCCGTCGGGGGTGGCGCCATGCGCGGCGGCCGCGTATAACGATATGTAGATATAGGATATAACGTATAACGATATGTAGATAGAGGATATAACGTATAACGATACGTAGACATAGGATATAACGTATAACGATTCGTAGATATAGGATATAACGTAAAACGTTATCTACATATAGGATATAACGTATAACGATATGTAGACATAGGATATAACGTATAACGATTCGTAGATATAGGATATAACGTAAAACGTTATCTACATATAGGATATAACGTATAACGATACGTAGATATAGGATATAACGTATAACGATAGGTAGGTATAGGATATAACGTATAACGATACGTAGATATAGGATATAACGTAAAACGTTATCTACATATAGGATATAACGTATAACGATATGTAGATATAGGATATAACGTAAAACGTTATCTACATATAGGATATAACGTATATCGATATGTAGATATAGGATATAACGTATAACGATACGTAGATATAGGATATAACGTATAACGATATGTAGACATAGGATATAACGTATAACGATTCGTAGATATAGGATATAACGTAAAACGTTATCTACATATAGGATATAACGTATAACGATATGTAGATATAGGATATAACGTATAACGATATGTAGACATAGGATATAACGTATAACGATACGAAGATATAGGATATAACGTATAACGATATGTAGACATAGGATATAACGTATAACGATTCGTAGATATAGGATATAACGTATAACGATATGTAGATATAGGATATAACGTAAAACGTTATCTACAAATAGGATATAACGTATAACGATATGTAGATATAGGATATAACGTATAACGATACGTAGATATAGTATATAACGTATAACGATATCTACAGATAGGATATAACGTATAACGATATGTAGACGTAGGATATAACGTATAACATTATCTACATATAGGATATAACGTATAACGATATGTAGACGTAGGATATAACGTATAACGATACGTAGATATAGTATATAACGTATAACGATATCTACAGATAGGATATAACGTATAACGATATGTAGACGTAGGATATAACGTATAACATTATCTACATATAGGATATAACGTATAACGATATGTAGACGTAGGATATAACGTAAAACGTTATCTACATATAGGATATAACGTATAACGATACGTAGATATAGGATATAACGTATAACGATATGTAGACATAGGATATAACGTATAACGATTCGTAGATATAGGATATAAAGTAAAACTTTATCTACATATAGGATATAACGTATAACGATATGTAGATATAGGATATAACGTATAACGATACGTAGATATAGTATATAACGTAAAACGATATTTAGATGTAGGATATAACGTATAACGATTTCTACAGATAGGATATAACGTATAACGATATGTAGACGTAGGATATAACGTATAACGTTATCTACATATAGGATATAACGTATAACGATATGTAGACGTAGGATATAACGTATAACGTTATCTACATATAGGATATAACTTATAACGATACGTAGATATAGGATAAAACGTATAACGATATGTAGATATAGGATATAACGTATAACGATATGTAGATATAGGATATAACGTATAACGATACGTAGATATAGGATATAACGTATAACGATATGTAGATGTAGGATATAACGTATAACGATATCTACATATAGGATATAACGTATAACGATATGTAGACGTAGGATATAACGTATAACGATATGTAGATATAGGATATAACGTATAACGATTCGTAGATATAGGATATAACGTATAACGATACGTAGATATAGGATATAACGTATAACGATATGTAGACATAGGATATAACGTATAACGATATGTAGACATAGGATATAACGTATAACGATTCGTAGATATAGGATATAACGTAAAACGTTATCTACAAATAGGATATAACGTATAAAGTTATCTACATATAGGATACAACGTATAAATATACGTAGATATAGGATATAACGTAAAACGTTATCTACATATAGGATCTAACGTATAACGATACATAGATATAGAATATAACGTATAACGTTATCTACATATAGGATATAACGTATAACGATATGTAGATATAGGATATAACGTAAAACGTTATCTACATATAGGATATAACGTATATCGATATGTAGATATAGGACATAACGTATAACGATACGTAGATATAGGATATAACGTATAACGATATGTAGACATAGGATATAACGTATAACGATACGTAGATATAGGATATAACGTATAACGATATGTAGATACAGGATATAACGTATAACGATAGGTAGGTATAGGATATAACGTATAACGATACGTAGATATAGGATATAACGTAAAACGTTATCTACATATAGGATATAACGTATAACGATATGTAGATATAGGATATAACGTAAAACGTTATCTACATATAGGATATAACGTATAACGATATGTAGACGTAGGATATAACGTATAACGATATCTACAGATAGGATATAACGTATAACGATATGTAGATGTAGGATATAACGTATAACGATATCTACATATAGGCTATAACGTATAACGATATGTAGATATAGGACATAACGTATAACGATATGTTGATATAGTATATAACGCAAAACGTTATCTACATATAGGATACAACGTATAACGATATGTAGATATAGTATATAACGTAAAACGATATTTAGATATAGGATATAACGTATAACGATACGTACATATAGGATATAACGTATAACGTTATCTACATATAGGATATAACGTATAACGATGTGTAGACGTAGGATATAACGTATAACATTATCTACATATAGTATATAACGTATAACGATATGTTGATATAGTATATAACGTAAAACGTTATCTACATATAGGATGTAACGTATAACGATATGTAGATATAGTATATAACGTAAAACGATATTTAGATATAGGATATAACGTATATCGTTATGTAGATATAGGATATAACGTATAACGATATGTAGACGTAGGATATAGAGTATAACGTTATCTACATATAGGATATAACGTATAACGATACGTAGATATAGGATATAACGTATAACGATACGTAGATATAGGATATAACGTATAACGATATGTAGATGTAGGCTATAAAGTATAACGATATTTAGATATAGGATATAACGTATAACGATACGTACATATAGGATATAACGTATAACGATACGTACATATAGGATATAACGTATAACGTTATCTACATATAGGATATAACGTATAACGAAATGTAGACGTAGGATATAACGTATAAAGTTATCTACATATAGGATACAACGTATAAATATACGTAGATATAGGATATAACGTAAAACGTTATCTACATATAGGATCTAACGTATAACGATACATAGATATAGAATATAACGTATAACGTTATCTACATATAGGATATAACGTATAACGATATGTAGATATAGTATATAACGTAAAACGTTATCTACATATAGGTTATAACGTATAACGATATGTAGATATAGGATATAACGTATAACGTTATGTAAATATAGGATATAACGTATAACGATATGTAGACGTAGGATATAGCGTATAACGTTATCTACATATAGGATATAACGTATAACGATATGCAGACGTAGGATATAACGTATAACGTTATCTACATATAGGATATAACGTATAACGATATGTAGACGTAGGATATAACGTATAACGTTATCTACATATAGGATATAACGTATAACGATACGTAGATATAGGATATAACGTATAACGATATGTAGATATAGGATTTAACGTATAATGATATGTAGATATAGGATATAACGTATAACGATACGTAGATATAGGATATAACGTATAACGATATGTAGACATAGGATATAACGTATAACGATATGTAGATGTAGGATATAACGTATAACGATATCTACATATAGGATATAACGTATAACGATATGTAGACGTAGTATATAACGTATAACGATATGTAGATATAGGATATAACGTATAACGATTCGTAGATATAGGATATAACGTATAACGATACGTAGATATAGGATATAACGTATAACGATATGTAGACATAGGATATAACGTATAACGATATGTAGACATAGGATATAACGTATAACGATACGTAGATATAGGATATAACGTATAACGATACGTAGATATAGGATATAACGTATAACGATAGGTAGATATAGGATATAACGTATAACGATACGTAGATATAGGATATAACGTATAACGATATGTAGATGTAGGATATATCGTATAACGATATCTACATATAGGATATAACGTATAACGATATGTAGACGTAGGATATAAGGTATAACGATATGTAGATATAGGATATAACGTATAACGATATCTACATATAGGATATAACGTATAACGATACGTAGACATAGTATATAACGTATAACGATATGTGGATATAGGCTATAAAGTATAACGATATTTAGATATAGGATATAACGTATAACGATACGTACATATAGGATATAACGTATAACGATACGTACATATAGGATATAACGTATAACGTTATCTACATATAGGATATAACGTATAACGAAATGTAGACGTAGGATATAACGTATAAAGTTATCTACATATAGGATACAACGTATAAATATACGTAGATATAGGATATAACGTAAAACGTTATCTACATATAGGATCTAACGTATAACGATACATAGATATAGAATATAACGTATAACGTTATCTACATATAGGACATAACGTATAACGATATGTAGATATAGTATATAACGTAAAACGTTATCTACATATAGGTTATAACGTATAACGATATGTAGATATAGGATATAACGTATAACGTTATGTAGATATAGGATATAACGTATAACGATATGTAGACGTAGGATATAGCGTATAACGTTATCTACATATAGGATATAACGTATAACGATATGCAGACGTAGGATATAACGTATAACGTTATCTACATATTGGATATAACGTATAACGATATGTAGACGTAGGATATAACGTATAACGTTATCTACATATAGGATATAACGTATAACGATACGTAGATATAGGATATAACGTATAACGATATGTAGATATAGGATATAACGTATAATGATATGTAGATATAGGATATAACGTATAACGATACGTAGATATAGGATATAACGTATAACGATATGTAGACATAGGA
This sequence comes from Bombus hortorum, assembly GCA_905332935.1. NCBI lineage: Eukaryota > Metazoa > Arthropoda > Insecta > Hymenoptera > Apidae > Bombus > Bombus hortorum. The sequence continues at coordinate 18,724,733 of HG995192.1, forward strand.
TATAACGTATAACGATATGTAGATGTAGGATATAACGTATAACGATATCTACATATAGGATATAACGTATAACGATATGTAGACGTAGTATATAACGTATAACGATATGTAGATATAGGATATAACGTATAACGATTCGTAGATATACGATATAACGTATAACGATACGTAGATGTAGGATATAACGTATAACGATATGTAGACATAGGATATAACGTATAACGATATGTAGACATAGGATATAACGTATAACGATTCGTAGATATAGGATATAACGTAAAACGTTATCTACAAATAGGATATAACGTATAACGATATGTAGATGTAGGATATAACGTATAACGTTATCTACATATAGGATATAACGTATAACGATACGTAGATATAGGATATAACGTATAACGATATGTAGATATAGGATATAACGTATAACGATATGTAGATGTAGGATATAACGTATAACGATATGTAGATGTAGGATATAACGTATAACGATATCTACAGATAGGATATAACGTATAACGATACGTAGATATAGGATATAACGTATAACGTTATCTACATATAGGATATAACGTATAACGATATGTAGACGTAGGATATAACGTATAACGATACATAGATATAGTATATAACGTAAAACGTTATATACATATAGGATATAACGTATAGCGATACGTAGATATAGGATATAACGTAAAACGTTATCTACATATAGGATATAACGTATAACGATACATAGATATAGGATATAACGTATAACGTTATCTACATATAGGATATAACGTATAACGATACGTAGATATAGGATTTAACGTATAACGATATGTAGATGTAGGATATAACGTATAACGATATCTACATATGGGATATAACGTATAACGATATGTAGACGTAGGATATAGCGTATAACGTTATCTACATATAGGATATAACGTATAACGATACGTAGATATAGGATATAACGTATAACGATATGTAGATATAGGATATAACGTATAACGATATGTAGATGTAGGATATAACGTATAACGATATGTAGATGTAGGATATAACGTATAACGATATCTACAGATAGGATATAACGTATAACGATACGTAGATATAGGATATAACGTATAACGTTATCTACATATAGGATATAACGTATAACGATATGTAGACGTAGGATATAACGTATAACATTATCTACATATAGGATATAACGTATAGCGATACGTAGATATAGGATATAACATATAACGATACATAGATATAGGATATAACGTATAACGATATGTAGATATAGGATATAACGTACAACGATATGTAGATATAGTATATAACGTAAAACGATATTTAGATGTAGGATATATCGTATAACGATATCTACAGATAGGATATAACTTATAACGATACGTAGATATAGGATAAAACGTATAACGATATGTAGACGTAGGATATAACGTATAACGTTATCTACATATAGGATATAACGTATAACGATACGTAGACGTAGGATATAACGTATAACGTTATCTACATATAGGATATAACTTATAACGATACGTAGATATAGGATAAAACGTATAACGATATGTAGATATAGGATATAACGTATAACGATATGTAGATATAGGATATAACGTATAACGATACGTACATATAGGATATAACGTATAACGATATGTAGATGTAGGATATAACGTATAACGATATCTACATATAGGATATAACGTATAACGATATGTAGACGTAGGATATAACGTATAACGATATGTAGATATAGGATATAACGTATAACGATATCTACATATGGGATATAACGTATAACGATATGTAGACGTAGGATATAGCGTATAACGTTATCTACATATAGGATATAACGTATAACGATACGTAGATATAGGATATAACGTATAACGATATGTAGATATAGGATATAACGTATAACGATATGTAGATGTAGGATATAACGTATAACGATATGTAGATGTAGGATATAACGTATAACGATATCTACAGATAGGATATAACGTATAACGATACGTAGATATAGGATATAACGTATAACGTTATCTACATATAGGATATAACGTATAACGATATGTAGACGTAGGATATAACGTATAACATTATCTACATATAGGATATAACGTATAGCGATACGTAGATATAGGATATAACATATAACGATACATAGATATAGGATATAACGTATAACGATATGTAGATATAGGATATAACGTACAACGATATGTAGATATAGTATATAACGTAAAACGATATTTAGATGTAGGATATATCGTATAACGATATCTACAGATAGGATATAACTTATAACGATACGTAGATATAGGATAAAACGTATAACGATATGTAGACGTAGGATATAACGTATAACGTTATCTACATATAGGATATAACGTATAACGATATGTAGACGTAGGATATAACGTATAACGTTATCTACATATAGGATATAACTTATAACGATACGTAGATATAGGATAAAACGTATAACGATATGTAGATATAGGATATAACGTATAACGATATGTAGATATAGGATATAACGTATAACGATACGTACATATAGGATATAACGTATAACGATATGTAGATGTAGGATATAACGTATAACGATATCTACATATAGGATATAACGTATAACGATATGTAGACGTAGGATATAACGTATAACGATATGTAGATATAGGATATAACGTATAACGATTTGTAGATATAGGATATAACGTACAACGATATGTAGATATAGGATATAACGTATAACGATATGTAGATATAGGATATAACGTATAACGATACGTAGATATAGGATATAACGTATAACGATATGTAGATGTAGGATATAACGTATAACGATATCTACATATAGGATATAACGTATAACGATATGTAGACGTAGGATATAACGTATAACGATACGTAGATATAGGATATAACGTATAACGATATGTAGATGTAGGATATAACGTATAACGATATCTACATATAGGATATAACGTATAACGATATGTAGACGTAGGATATAACGTATAACGATATGTAGATATAGGATATAACGTAAAACGTTATCTACAAATAGGATATAACGTATAACGATATCTACAGATAGGATATAACGTATAACGATATGTAGACGTAGGATATAACGTATAACGTTATCTACATATAGGATATAACGTATAACGGTATGTAGACGTAGGATATAACGTATAACGATTCGTAGATATAGGATATAACGTAAAACGTTATCTACAAATAGGATATAACGTATAACGATATGTAGATATAGGATATAACGTATAACGATACGTAGATATAGTATATAACGTAAAACGTTATATACATATAGGATATAACGTATAGCGATACGTAGATATAGGATATAACGTAAAACGTTATCTACATATAGGATATAACGTATAACGATATGTAGACGTAGGATATAACGTTTAACGTTATCTACATATAGGATATAACGTATAACGATATGTAGACGTAGGATATAACGTATAACGATATGTAGATATAGGATATAACGTAAAACGTTATCTACAAATAGGATATAACGTATAACGATATCTACAGATAGGATATAACGTATAACGATACGTAGATATAGGATATAACGTATAACGATATGTAGACATAGGATATAACGTATAACGATATGTAGACATAGGATATAACGTATAACGATTCGTAGATATAGGATATAACGTAAAACGTTATCTACAAATAGGATATAACGTATAACGATATGTAGATATAGGATATAACGTATAACGATACGTAGATATAGTATATAACGTAAAACGTTATATACATATAGGATATAACGTATAGCGATACGTAGATATAGGATATAACGTAAAACGTTATCTACATATAGGATATAACGTATAACGATACGTAGATATAGGATATAACGTATAACGATATGTAGATATAGGATATAACGTATAACGATATGTTGGGGTTAGGTTGGGGTTAGGTTGGGGTTAGGTTGGGGTTAGGTTAGTTGGCGCCCTCGGTCTCACCATAGACAGCCAGTGGACCTTCGAGCCGCATTTCGAGCAGCTGGTGCCGAAGGTGACAGCCGCCGCGAACGCGCTGTGCGGCCTGCTCCCGAACATCGGCGGAGCGGGACTGGCGGTTCGCCGACTCTACGAGGGAGTGATCCGTTCCCGAGTCCTCTACGGGGCTCCCGTGTGGGCCGAAGACCTGGCGCGTAGTCGCCGCAGCCTGATCCTGGTGAGGCGATTGCACAGGACGACCGCCATCCGTACAGCGAGGGCATACCGGACAGTATCGCACGCGACCGCGACGGTGCTGGCCGCATCCCCACCGTTCGAACTGCGAGCCCTGGAGTTACAACGGGTGTACCAACGCCTGAGGGCTTCGCCGACGACGCCGCCGCCGCCGCCGTCCGACAACAACAACGACGACGACAGGACGGCCCTGAGCATCCGGCAGGAGGCCAGACTGGAAATCTGGGATCGATGGCGCTCCCAGCTGATCGAGGAGGACGCCGCGCGACCGCACCGCGCCGTTCGTGCCGTGCTTCCCAACTGGGAAGACTGGAGAGATCGAGAAGGGGTCCCGCTGACCTTTCGCATGACGCAGGTGCTCACCGGCCACGGAGTGTTCGGCGAGTACCTGCTGAAGATCGGGCGGGAGGTGACGTCCATCTGTCACCACTGCGAGGAAGAGGAGGACACGGCGCAGCACACTCTGGAGTCGTGTCCAGCGTGGGCGGAAGCACGGCGCGTCCTACGCATCGAGATCGGGGACAGACTAACCCCCGAGGCCGTCGTGGAAGCCACGATGAAGGGCCCCCAAGAGTACAACGCAGTTCGCACTTTCTGCGAGCGAGTGATGCTCGCGAAGGAGCGGGCGGAGCGAGAGAGAGAGAGAGCTCGCGATCCGGCCAGATCGTCGTCGTCGTCGTCGCGACGCAGAAGAGACACCGCGCGCCGCAGGGTTCGCGGCGCTGCCGCCGCCGCCGCCACCCCAAGAGCGTCGGACCAAGATCGAGGCGCTAGGGGGAGTGGTCCCCCCTAGCGACCAAACCAACAAGTGACGCCTCCCCTATCCACCACCGATGGGGAGAAGACGTGAGAGGAGTGCCCTGGTGGTAATTCGAAAATAAGACCCCGGGTACCCCTCGCAAACGTTAAGCCGGCCACCGTGGAGTTTTAGTCGGTAAGAGTCCGACACTACTCTGCTGTTGCGTGCAACAGCGAGTGTCCATGAGGATTTCTCCACGAAAAAAAAAAAAAAAAAAAAAAAGGTTAGTTGGCGCAGGCAAGAAGAGTGCCTATGGGGTGGTCGAAGGCAAAGATCAGGGCCATCCCAAAGAAACCCCTGCAGTGCTACAAATGCCTGCAGTACGGTCACGTGCGAGCCACCTGCACGTCCACCGTGAACCGAGAGCACCTGTGCTTCAGGTGCGGCGGAGCCGGACACCGCGCCAAAGGCTGTCCCGCCTCCGCACCCAAGTGCCTCCTGTGCGAGTCGCTCGGGGTGCCCGCCAACCACAAGATGGGCGGAGACGCGTGTAAGCCGCCGGCAGTCAAGAAGAAGCGACGCGTCCGCCGGCAACAGCAGCAGCAGCAGCAGCAGCAGCAGCAGCAGCAGCAAGAGCAGCAGCAGAAGCAGCCGGTAGCAGCAGCAGCGGAAAAAACACCAACACCACCACCGCCGCCGCCGCCGCCAACAGGAAGCACCGCCGACGAAGCAACAGCAGCAGCAACAGCAGCGGTAGATAGCCGGGAGGAGGCTATGGATTTGAACGACTAAGTTCAAGCGCCTCCTCCAGTGCAACCTAGCGAGATCGAGGCGAGCGCAAGACCTGCTCTGCCAGACGATCCGCGAGAGAGAGGTCGCCCTCGCGGTGGTGGCCGAGCCGAATCGGATCCCCGAAGCTTCCAACTGGGTCGGGGCAACGGACGGATCGACGGCGATCGCGTGGACGGTGGCGTTGGGCCCCCCCGGCGTCCCGCTCGACCGCGGCAACGGCTACGTCGCCGTGGAATGGTGCGGAATAGCGGTGGTGGGTGTCTACGTATCACCCAACATCGGACTGGACGCGTTCGAGGACTTCCTGGACCGCGTCGGCGAGTGCGTGCGAAGATGCCATCCCCGGCGGGTTCTCGTGCTCGGGGACTTTAACGCGCACTCGACCCAATGGGGAAACGCCAGGACGAACACCCGCGGTAGACGGCTGTCCGACTGGGCCGCGAGTATGGGGCTCCTACTCGCGAACAGGGGCTCGGCGAGCACCTGCGTGGCGTGGAGAGGATCCTCCGTGGTCGACATCACGTGGTCCACGCCGGGGTTGTACCCGAAGATCCGAGACTGGAGAGTGGCCGAGGGCGTAGAGACCCTGTCCGACCACCTCTACATCTTTATGGAGCTTGCCCTCGAGGAGAAGGAGGACAAGGACGACGCCGGACAAAGAAGAGGCGCGAACAGCCGCTCCCGCCAGCCGCCACCGCCGCCGAGATGGCGACTGAAGGAACGGGACAAAGAGATGCTACGGGCGGGGGCCATAGTCGCCGCCTGGAGCTGGGACGCCCGACGAACAACCGAGTTGGGAAGCGTGGACGAGGAGGCGGAAAGCCTCCGAAGATACATGAGCGCGGCGTGCGACGCCTCGATGCCGCGCTCCGTTCCACCGCGCGGTCGCCGCCGCGGCGTGTACTGGTGGACGCCGGAGATCGCCGAGATGCGAGCCAACTGCATCCGGGCACGAAGAGGATTTCTGAGGGCCCGCCGTCGCAGGCTGACGCGCGACGAAGAGGAGATCTCTCGCCGCTACGAGGCCTACAGGGAAGCGAGACGCACCCTCCAGCGTGCGATCAAGACGGCGAAAGCTCGGTGCTGGACGGAGCTCGTGGAGGCGGTCGAATCCGACCCGTGGGGACGCCCCTACAAGGTCGTGACGCAAAAACTGCGACCTCCGGCCCCCCCGCTGACCGCGACCATGGATCCGGAGTTGCTCGAACAAGTCGTCGGGACTCTGTTCCCGCGACAGGAGAACGACGCGAGGCGATCGGTGCCACCACCACCACCACCATCACGACCATCGTCATCCTCCTCCTCCTCCGCCCGCAGCCCGGAGTGGAGCGAGGAGCTGGGGGTCACCGACGCGGAGCTCCTCGAGGCTACGAAGAGGATGGCGTCCCGCGACGTAGCTCCGGGTCCGGACGGAATACCGGGCCGAGCGTGGGCGGAGACCATCGACATCATGGCTCCGCGCCTGCGACACTTGTTCACCAGGTGCCTGAAGGAGGGCGTCTACCCCCGTGCGTGGCGTACCGCGAGACTCGTCCTGCTGCGGAAAGAAGGCCGTCCGCCGAACTCGCCGTCCGCCTACAGACCGATATGCCTGCTGGACGAGGCGGGCAAGCTACTGGAGAGGGTGATCGCCGCCCGTCTGGAGGCGCACTTCGCCGAGAGGGTGCCCGGCTGGCACGACAGCCAGTACGGATTCCGTCGGGGACGCTCGACGGTGGACGCGGTGACTCGAGTACGAACCATGGCGGAAGACATGGTATCGCGCAGAGGCGTGGCGCTGGCGGTCTCGCTGGACGTGACGAACGCCTTCAACACCATCCCGTGGGCCAGGATCGTGGAGGCCCTGCGACGCTTCGACGTGCCGGCGTATCTCGTCGGGGTCATCCGGTCGTACCTGAGCGACCGCTGGATAGCGTACGCCGGCAAAAACGGCGGCGAAGTAAGAAGACGCGTGGAGCGCGGAGTCCCGCAGGGCTCGGTGCTGGGACCCATCCTGTGGATCACGGCCTACGACGCGGTCCTCCGATGCGCCATGCCCCGTTGCACGGGCACGGTGTGCTACGCCGACGACACCTTGGTGCTTGCCGGGGGACGGTTCTGGCACGAGACCGCCAACCTCGCGCGGAACGCTGTGGCGTGCGCGGTGCGCGCGATCCGGGGGCTCGGCTTGAGCGTATCGCCGGCCAAGTCGGAGGCCTTGGGGTTCTTCGACCGTCGCCGCAGAGGACCCCCTCCGGCCGGACTGACCGTGACCATCGACGGGGAAGAGGTGCCGGTGAGAGAGCGGATGAAATACCTCGGTCTCACCATAGACAGCCAGTGGACCTTCGAGCCGCATTTCGAGCAGCTGGTGCCGAAGGTGACAGCCGCCGCGAACGCGCTGTGCGGCCTGCTCCCGAACATCGGCGGAGCGGGACTGGCGGTTCGCCGACTCTACGAGGGAGTGATCCGCTCCCGAGTCCTCTACGGGGCTCCCGTGTGGGCCGAAGACCTGGCGCGTAGTCGCCGCAGCCTGATCCTGGTGAGGCGATTGCACAGGACGACCGCCATCCGTACAGCGAGGGCATACCGGACCGTATCGCACGCGACCGCGACGGTGCTGGCCGCATCCCCACCGTTCGAACTGCGAGCCCTGGAGTTACAACGGGTGTACCAACGCCTGAGGGCTTCGCCGACGACGCCGCCGCCGCCGCCGTCGCCGTCCGACAACAACAACGACGACAGGACGGCCCTGAGCATCCGGCAGGAGGCCAGACTGGAAATCTGGGATCGATGGCGCTCCCAGCTGATCGAGGAGGACGCCGCGCGACCACACCGCGCCGTCCGCGCCGTGCTTCCCAACTGGGAAGACTGGAGAGATCGAGAAGGGGTCCCGCTGACCTTTCGCATGACGCAGGTGCTCACCGGCCACGGAGTGTTCGGCGAGTACCTGCTGAAGATCGGGCGGGAGGTGACGTCCATCTGTCACCACTGCGAGGAAGAGGAGGACACGGCGCAGCACACTCTGGAGTCGTGTCCAGCGTGGGAGGAAGCACGGCGCGTCCTACGCATCGAGATCGGGGACAGACTAACCCCCGAGGCCGTCGTGGAAGCTACGATGAGGGGCCCCCAAGAGTACAACGCAGTTCGCACTTTCTGCGAGCGAGTGATGCTCGCGAAGGAGCGGGCGGAGCGAGAGAGAGAGAGAGCTCGCGATCCGGCCAGATCGTCGTCGTCATCGTCGCGACGCAGAAGAGACACCGCGCGCCGCAGGGTTCGCGGCGCTGCCGCCGCCGCCGCCACCCCAAGAGCGTCGGACCAAGATCGAGGCGCTAGGGGGAGTGGTCCCCCCTAGCGACCAAACCAACAAGTGACGCCTCCCCTATCCACCACCATGGGGAGAAGACGTGAGAGGAGTGCCCTGGTAGTAATTCGAAAATAAGACCCCGGGTACCCCTCGCAAACGTTAAGCCGGCCACCGTGGAGTTTTAGTCGGTAAGAGTCCGACACTACTCTGCTGTTGCGTGCAACAGCGAGTGTCCATGAGGATTTCTCCACGAAAAAAAAAAAAAAAAAAAAAAAAAAAAAAAAAAAAAGGTTGGGGTTAGGTTGGGGTTAGGTTGGGGTTAGGTTGGGGTTAGGTTGGGGTTAGGTTGGGGTTAGGTTGGGGTTAGGTTGGGGTTAGGTTGGGGTTAGGTTGGGGTTAGGTTGGGGTTAGGTTGGGGTTAGGTTACCGAGAGCACCTGTGCTTCAGGTGCGGCGGAGCCGGACACCGCGCCAAAGGCTGTCCCGCCTCCGCACCCAAGTGCCTCCTGTGCGAGTCGCTCGGGGTGCCCGCCAACCACAAGATGGGCGGAGACGCGTGTAAGCCGCCGGCAGTCAAGAAGAAGCGACGCGTCCGCCGGCAACAGCAGCAGCAGCAGCAGCAGCAGCAAGAGCAGCAGCAGAAGCAGCCGGTAGCAGCAGCAGCGGAAAAAACACCAACACCACCACCGCCGCCGCCGCCGCCAACAGGAAGCACCGCCGACGAAGCAACAGCAGCAGCAACAGCAGCGGTAGATAGCCGGGAGGAGGCTATGGATTTGAACGACTAAGTTCAAGCGCCTCCTCCAGTGCAACCTAGCGAGATCGAGGCGAGCGCAAGACCTGCTCTGCCAGACGATCCGCGAGAGAGAGGTCGCCCTCGCAGTGGTGGCCGAGCCGAATCGGATCCCCGAAGCTTCCAACTGGGTCGGGGCAACGGACGGATCGACGGCGATCGCGTGGACGGTGGCGTTGGGCCCCCCCGGCGTCCCGCTCGACCGCGGCAACGGCTACGTCGCCGTGGAATGGTGCGGAATAGCGGTGGTGGGTGTCTACGTATCACCCAACATCGGACTGGACGCGTTCGAGGACTTCCTGGACCGCGTCGGCGAGTGCGTGCGAGGATGCCATCCCCGGCGGGTTCTCGTGCTCGGGGACTTTAACGCGCACTCGACCCAATGGGGAAACGCCGGGACGAACACCCGCGGTAGACGGCTGTCCGACTGGGCCGCGAGTATGGGGCTCCTACTCGCGAACAGGGGCTCGGCGAGCACCTGCGTGGCGTGGAGAGGATCCTCCGTGGTCGACATCACGTGGTCCACGCCGGGGTTGTACCCGAAGATCCGAGACTGGAGAGTGGCCGAGGGCGTAGAGACCCTGTCCGACCACCTCTACATCTTTATGGAGCTTGCCCTCGAGGAGAAGGAGGACAAGGACGACGCCGGACAAAGAAGAGGCGCGAACAGCCGCTCCCGCCAGCCGCCACCGCCGCCGAGATGGCGACTGAAGGAACGGGACAAAGAGATGCTACGGGCGGGGGCTATAGTCGCCGCCTGGAGCTGGGACGCCCGACGAACAACCGAGTTGGGAAGCGTGGACGAGGAGGCGGAAAGCCTCCGAAGATACATGAGCGCGGCGTGCGACGCCTCGATGCCGCGCTCCGTTCCACCGCGCGGTTGCCGCCGCGGCGTGTACTGGTGGACGCCGGAGATCGCCGAGATGCGAGCCAACTGCATCCGGGCACGAAGAGGATTTCTGAGGGCCCGCCGTCGCAGGCTGACGCGCGACGAAGAGGAGATCTCTCGCCGCTACGAGGCCTACAGGGAAGCGAGACGCACCCTCCAGCGTGCGATCAAGACGGCGAAAGCTCGGTGCTGGACGGAGCTCGTGGAGGCGGTCGAATCCGACCCGTGGGGACGGCCCTACAAGGTCGTGACGCAAAAACTGCGACCTTCGGCCCCCCCGCTGACCGCGACCATGGATCCGGAGTTGCTCGAAGAAGTCGTCGGGACTCTGTTCCCGCGACAGGAGAACGACGCGAGGCGATCGGTGCCACCACCACCACCACCATCACCACCATCGTCATCCTCCTCCTCCTCCCCCCGCAGCCCGGAGTGGAGCGAGGAGCTGGGGGTCACCGACGCGGAGCTCCTCGATGCAACGAAGAGGATGGCGTCCCGCGACGTAGCTCCGGGTCCGGACGGAATACCGGGCCGAGCGTGGGCGGAGACCATCGACATCATGGCTCCGCGCCTGCGACACTTGTTCACCAGGTGCCTGAAGGAGGGCGTCTACCCCCGTGCGTGGCGTACCGCGAGACTCGTCCTGCTGCGGAAAGAAGGTCGTCCGCCGAACTCGCCGTCCGCCTACAGACCGATATGCCTGCTGGACGAGGCGGGCAAACTACTGGAGAGGGTGATCGCCGCCCGTCTGGAGGCGCACTTCGCCGAGAGGGTGCCCGGCTGGCACGACAGCCAGTACGGATTCCGTCGGGGTCGCTCGACGGTGGACGCGGTGACTCGAGTACGAACCATGGCGGAAGACATGGTATCGCGCAGAGGCGTGGCGCTGGCGGTCTCGCTGGACGTGACGAACGCCTTCAACACCATCCCGTGGGCCAAGATCGTGGAGGCCCTGCGACGCTTCGACGTGCCGGCGTATCTCGTCGGGGTCATCCGGTCGTACCTGAGCGACCGCTGGATAGCGTACGCCGGCAAAAACGGCGGCGAAGTAAGAAGACGCGTGGAGCGCGGAGTCCCGCAGGGCTCGGTGCTGGGACCCATCCTGTGGATCACGGCCTACGACGCGGTCCTCCGATGCGCCATGCCCCGTTGCACGGGCACGGTGTGCTACGCCGACGACACCTTGGTGCTGGCCGGGGGACGATTCTGGCACGAGACCGCCAACCTCGCGCAGAACGCCGTGGCGTGCGCGGTGCGCGCGATCCGGGGGCTCGGCTTGAGCGTATCGCCGGCCAAGTCGGAGGCCTTGGGGTTCTTCGACAGTCGCCGCAGAGGACCCCCTCCGGCCGGACTGACCGTGACCATCGACGGGGAAGAGGTGCCGGTGAGAGAGCGGATGAAATACCTCGGTCTCACCATAGACAGCCAGTGGACCTTCGAGCCGCATTTCGAGCAGCTGGTGCCGAAGGTGACAGCCGCCGCGAACGCGCTGTGCGGCCTGCTCCCGAACATCGGCGGAGCGGGACTGGCGGTTCGCCGACTCTACGAGGGAGTGATCCGTTCCCGAGTCCTCTACGGGGCTCCCGTGTGGGCCGAAGACCTGGCGCGTAGTCGCCGCAGCCTGATCCTGGTGAGGCGATTGCACAGGACGACCGCCATCCGTACAGCGAGGGCATACCGGACAGTATCGCACGCGACCGCGACGGTGCTGGCCGCATCCCCACCGTTCGAACTGCGAGCCCTGGAGTTACAACGGGTGTACCAACGCCTGAGGGCTTCGCCGACGACGCCGCCGCCGCCGCCGTCCGACAACAACAACGACGACGACAGGACGGCCCTGAGCATCCGGCAGGAGGCCAGACTGGAAATCTGGGATCGATGGCGCTCCCAGCTGATCGAGGAGGACGCCGCGCGACCACACCGCGCCGTTCGCGCCGTGCTTCCCAACTGGGAAGACTGGAGAGATCGAGAAGGGGTCCCGCTGACCTTTCGCATGACGCAGGTGCTCACCGGCCACGGAGTGTTCGGCGAGTACCTGCTGAAAATCGGGCGGGAGGTGACGTCCATCTGTCACCACTGCGAGGAAGAGGAGGACACGGCGCAGCACACTCTGGAGTCGTGTCCAGCGTGGGCGGAAGCACGGCGCGTCCTACGCATCGAGATCGGGGACCTATTAAGCCCCGAGGCCGTCGTGAAAGCCACGATGAGGGGCCCCCAAGAGTACAACGCAGTTCGCACTTTCTGCGAGCGAGTGATGCTCGCGAAGGAGCGGGCGGAGCGAGAGAGAGAGAGAGCTCGCGATCCGGCCAGATCGTCGTCGTCGTCGCGACGCAGAAGAGACACCGCGCGCCGCAGGGTTCGCGGCGCTACCGCCGCCGCCGCCACCCCAAGAGCGTCGGACCAAGATCGAGGCGCTAGGGGGAGTGGTCCCCCCTAGCGACCAAACCAACAAGTGACGCCTCCCCTATCCACCGATGGGGAGAAGACGTGAGAGGAGTGCCCTGGTAGTAATTCGAAAATAAGACCCCGGGTACCCCTCGCAAACGTTAAGCCGGCCACCGTGGAGTTTTAGTCGGTAAGAGTCCGACACTACTCTGCTGTTGCGTGCAACAGCGAGTGTCCATGAGGATTTCTCCACGAAAAAAAAAAAAAAAAAAAAAAAAAAAAGGTTGGGGTTAGGTTGGGGTTAGGTTGGGGAGCACGAGGCGGGTATGGGTTCCCAGGGGGTAGGACCACTCCCTGGGAAACCCCGATGGATCTGATATTCCCCTATAGCCGGGTGGCGGCTGATCGGTGCCTCTGGCACCCGTCAGTTTGCCGATCCGGTGCGGAGAATTTCGGAGAAGTTGGTGGGCCCATGTCTGCCAAGACCACTCACCTCACCTTCCCGTGGGGCTCCCCGTCACCCTGCACCGGCTTTGACCGGGACAGGGTGCGAAAGAGTGAGTGGCACCAGGATCGATGCTTCGTTGACGACCAAGGCAAAACTAAAATAAAATAAATATGGATATTTCCGAAAATGTAAGTCACGTTTACGGTGCAGGGGAGGGATACCCCAGTACCGGCGCTGTCGTGGGTAGTAAAGTGGGCCCACCTGCGTCGTCATCTTGCGACCATGGCCTTTCGGGGGTGGAACGCCAGGCCCCCGAATGCGTTTCTGCGCCTGGCGAAGACGCTAGAGCGGACCAAAGGACAACAGAGGTCCCGGAAGTAGCCCCAAGAAGAGTGACGAGGGGCTCGTTGAAGGCCGCGGAGAACGTGTTCCTTTCTCCGCCTATGGTGATTGCTGACACACCGTCGATCCCAACCGCAGGTGTGTTTCGCATGCGAGTGCGATCCGACGACGAAGAGTCGGTCGCCTCGTCGCTGGCCTCGTCGGTTTCGAGAGGCAAGAAGCGGCGAATCGTGTCGACGGTCGCGAGCGCGTCGGAGGAGCTCGCGATCGACGTGAGGACTTGCAGTGCGGCGGACGCTCACGTCGAGTTTACGAGGCAAGCGGCACGAATCATATACGTGTCGTCGTCATCGTCAAACATGAAGGGGACGCATATAAAGATCCTCAGGGACGCGTCCAAGGTAATGCAGGAGCTGTGGACGACGAAGATCGCGGAAATGGAAGCGCGGCTGTTCGCGCTCGAGAAAGAGAACGCAGCCCTTCGCGAAGGGACGTCCAGAATGGCAGTTTGCGCCAACGTGTGCGCGCAGTGCGGCGGCCCGGCTTCCGAGCCCGGCCGTCCTCCGCGAGAGCGCAACAACGACGGTGCGACCGAAGAGGACCTGGAAAGGAGGTTTCGGCAGCTCGAAGCCTCCCTGAAGAGAATCGAGGAGCGTCTCGGGGAACGACAACCGCGCGTCCCAGAGCCCCGACCCGTCCCGGAACCCCGACGCGTCGCGGATCCCCCCGCCACTCGCCGCGCCACCCCGACAACTGCGCCCCCGAGGGAGCAGGCGGATGGCGAATGGCGAGTGGTCGAAAGGAGGAGGAACAGGAGAAGAACGGCCGCCGCCGCCGCGGTCGGCGAAGAAGGATCGACAACATCAAGAAGAGGGGCGAACGCGGCCCCACCGCCGTCGACGAGGAGTACAGGCGCGCCAAAACCGAGCGTCGCCGCCACCGCCACGAGGAAGGGGCCGATACCGGCACCGAGGACAATGCCGCCGCCCCCTCGGTCACCGCAGACATCCGCGGTGACCGTAACGTTGAAAGAAGGATCCAGCATGTCGTACGCCGACGTGCTGGCAACGGCCCGAAGGACGATCCCGCTCGCGGAGATCGGCGTGGGGAAACTCGGAATGAAAAAGAGTATGACGGGCGGCATCATAATCCAAGTGCCCGGGGACAAGGACAGAGAAAAAGCGGAGCGGCTAGCGACGCGTCTGTCCGAGGTGCTAGGCCCGGCCACGGCAAAGGTCGCAGCCCCGACGAAGACCGCGGAGCTGAGAGTATCCGGGTTAGATATCTCGGTTACCAAAGAGGAGTTGCGGCAAGCATTGGCCGCAGCGGCAGGTTGCAGAGCCGCCGATATACGAACGGGAGACATCGGCATCGCCAGAGACGGCCTCGGAATGGCCTGGATCAAGTGCCCGGAGGTCGCAGCCTGGAAGTTGGCGCAGGCAAGAAGAGTGCCTATGGGGTGGTCGAAGGCTAAGATCAGGGCCATCCCGAAGAAACCCCTGCAGTGCTACAAATGCCTGCAGTACGGTCACGTGCGAGCCACCTGCACGTCCACCGTGAATCGAGAGCACCTGTGCTTCAGGTGCGGCGGAGCCGGACACCGCGCCAAAGGCTGTCCCGCCTCCGCGCCCAAGTGCCTCCTGTGCGAGTCGCTCGGGGTGCCCGCCAACCACAAGATGGGCGGAGACGCGTGTAAGCCGCCGGCAGTCAAGAAGAAGCGACGCGTCCGCCGGCAACAGCAGCAGCAGCAGCAGCAGCAGCAGCAAGAGCAGCAGCAGAAGCAGCCGGTAGCAGCAGCAGCGGAAAAAACACCAACACCACCACCGCCGCCGCCGCCGCCAACAGGAAGCACCGCCGACGAAGCAACAGCAGCAGCAGCAGCAGCAGCGGTAGATAGCCGGGAGGAGGCTATGGATTTGAACGACTAAGTTCAAGCGCCTCCTCCAGTGCAACCTCGCGAGATCGAGGCGAGCGCAAGACCTGCTCTGCCAGACGATCCGCGAGAGAGAGGTCGCCCTCGCGGTGGTGGCCGAGCCGAATCGGATCCCCGAAGCTTCCAACTGGGTCGGGGCAACGGACGGATCGACGGCGATCGCGTGGACGGTGGCGTTGGGCCCCCCCGGCGTCCCGCTCGACCGCGGCAACGGCTACGTCGCCGTGGAATGGTGCGGAATAGCGGTGGTGGGTGTCTACGTATCACCCAACATCGGACTGGACGCGTTCGAGGACTTCCTGGACCGCGTCGGCGAGTGCGTGCGAAGATGCCATCCCCGGCGGGTTCTCGTGCTCGGGGACTTTAACGCGCACTCGACCCAATGGGGAAACGCCAGGACGAACACCCGCGGTAGACGGCTGTCCGACTGGGCCGCGAGTATGGGGCTCCTACTCGCGAACAGGGGCTCGGCGAGCACCTGCGTGGCGTGGAGGGGATCCTCCGTGGTCGACATCACGTGGTCCACGCCGGGATTGTACCCGAAGATCCGAGACTGGAGAGTGGCCGAGGGCGTAGAGACCCTGTCCGACCACCTCTACATCTTTATGGAGCTTGCCCTCGAGGAGAAGGAGGACAAGGACGACGCCGGACAAAGAAGAGGCGCGAACAGCCGCTCCCGCCAGCCGCCACCGCCGCCGAGATGGCGACTGAAGGAACGGGACAAAGAGATGCTACGGGCGGGGGCCATAGTCGCCGCCTGGAGCTGGGACGCCCGACGGATCACCGAGTTGGGAAGCGTGGACGAGGAGGCGGAAAGCCTCCGAAGATACATGAGCGCGGCGTGCGACGCCTCGATGCCGCGCTCCGTTCCACCGCGCGGTTGCCGCCGCGGAGTGTACTGGTGGACGCCGGAGATTGCCGAGATGCGAGCCAACTGCATCCGGGCACGAAGAGGATTCCTGAGGGCCCGCCGTCGCAGGCTGACGCGCGACGAAGAGGAGATCTCTCGCCGCTACGAGGCCTACAGGGAAGCGAGACGCACCCTCCAGCGTGCGATCAAGACGGCGAAGGCTCGGTGCTGGACGGAGCTCGTGGAGGCGGTCGAATCCGACCCGTGGGGACGGCCCTACAAGGTCGTGACGCAAAAACTGCGACCTTCGGCCCCCCCGCTGACCGCGACCATGGACCCGGAGTTGCTCGAAGAAGTCGTCGGGACTCTGTTCCCGCGACAGGAGAACGACGCGAGGCGATCGGTGCCACCACCACCACCATCACCACCATCATCACCCTCCTCCTCCTCCCCCCGCAGCCCGGAGTGGAGCGCGGAACTGGGGGTCACCGACGCGGAGCTCCTCGAGGCCACGAAGAGGATGGCGTCCCGCGACGTAGCTCCGGGTCCGGACGGAATCCCGGGCCGAGCGTGGGCGGAGACCATCGACATCATGGCTCCGCGCCTGCGACACTTGTTCACCAGGTGCCTGAAGGAGGGCGTCTACCCCCGTGCGTGGCGTACCGCGAGACTCGTCCTGCTGCGGAAAGAGGGTCGTCCGCCGAACTCGCCGTCCGCCTACAGACCGATATGCCTGCTGGACGAGGTGGGCAAGCTACTGGAGAGGGTGATCGCCGCCCGTCTGGAGGCGCACTTCGCCGAGAGGGTGCCCGGCTGGCACGACAGCCAGTACGGATTCCGTCGGGGACGCTCGACGGTGGACGCGGTGACTCGAGTACGAACCAT
This sequence comes from Bombus hortorum, assembly GCA_905332935.1. Classification (NCBI taxonomy): domain Eukaryota; kingdom Metazoa; phylum Arthropoda; class Insecta; order Hymenoptera; family Apidae; genus Bombus; species Bombus hortorum. The sequence goes on from HG995192.1 coordinate 18,742,348, forward strand.
GGCGGAAGACATGGTATCGCGCAGAGGCGTGGCGCTGGCGGTCTCGCTGGACGTGACGAACGCCTTCAACACCATCCCGTGGGCCAAGATCGTGGAGGCCCTGCGACGCTTCGACGTGCCGGCGTATCTCGTCGGGGTCATCCGGTCGTACCTGAGCGACCGCTGGATAGCGTACGCCGGCAAAAACGGCGGCGAAGTAAGAAGACGCGTGGAGCGCGGAGTCCCGCAGGGCTCGGTGCTGGGACCCATCCTGTGGATCACGGCCTACGACGCGGTCCTCCGATGCGCCATGCCCCGTTGCACGGGCACGGTGTGCTACGCCGACGACACCTTGGTGCTGGCCGGGGGACGGTTCTGGCACGAGACCGCCAACCTCGCGCAGAACGCCGTGGCGTGCGCGGTGCGCGCGATCCGGGGGCTCGGCTTGAGCGTATCGCCGGCCAAGTCGGAGGCCTTGGGGTTCTTCGACCGTCGCCGCAGAGGACCCCCTCCGGCCGGACTGACCGTGACCATCGACGGGGAAGAGGTGCCGGTGAGAGAGCGGATGAAATACCTCGGTCTCACCATAGACAGCCAGTGGACCTTCGAGCCGCATTTCGAGCAGCTGGTGCCGAAGGTGACAGCCGCCGCGAACGCGCTGTGCGGCCTGCTCCCGAACATCGGCGGAGCGGGACTGGCGGTTCGCCGACTCTACGAGGGAGTGATCCGTTCCCGAGTCCTCTACGGGGCTCCCGTGTGGGCCGAAGACCTGGCGCGTAGTCGCCGCAGCCTGATCCTGGTGAGGCGATTGCACAGGACGACCGCCATCCGTACAGCGAGGGCATACCGGACAGTATCGCACGCGACCGCGACGGTGCTGGCCGCATCCCCACCGTTCGAACTGCGAGCCCTGGAGTTACAACGGGTGTACCAATGCCTGAGGGCTTCGCCGACGACGCCGCCGCCGTCCGACAACAACAACGACGACGACAGGACGGCCCTGAGCATCCGGCAGGAGGCCAGACTGGAAATCTGGGATCGATGGCGCTCCCAGCTGATCGAGGAGGACGCCGCGCGACCACACCGCGCCGTTCGCGCCGTGCTTCCCAACTGGGAAGACTGGAGAGATCGAGAAGGGGTCCCGCTGACCTTTCGCATGACGCAGGTGCTCACCGGCCACGGAGTGTTCGGCGAGTACCTGCTGAAGATCGGGCGGGAGGTGACGTCCATCTGTCACCACTGCGAGGAAGAGGAGGACACGGCGCAGCACACTCTGGAGTCGTGTCCAGCGTGGGAGGAAGCACGGCGCGTCCTACGCATCGAGATCGGGGACAGACTAACCCCCGAGGCCGTCGTGGAAGCCACGATGAAGGGCCCCCAAGAGTACAACGCAGTTCGCACTTTCTGCGAGCGAGTGATGCTCGCGAAGGAGCGGGCGGAGCGAGAGAGAGAGAGAGCTCGCGATCCGGCCAGATCGTCGTCGTCGTCGTCGCGACGCAGAAGAGACACCGCGCGCCGCAGGGTTCGCGGCGCTGCCGCCGCCGCCGCCACCCCAAGAGCGTCGGACCAAGATCGAGGCGCTAGGGGGAGTGGTCCCCCCTAGCGACCAAACCAACAAGTGACGCCTCCCCTATCCACCACCATGGGGAGAAGACGTGAGAGGAGTGCCCTGGTAGTAATTCGAAAATAAGACCCCGGGTACCCCTCGCAAACGTTAAGCCGGCCACCGTGGAGTTTTAGTCGGTAAGAGTCCGACACTACTCTGCTGTTGCGTGCAACAGCGAGTGTCCATGAGGATTTCTCCACGAAAAAAAAAAAAAAAAAAAAAAAAAAAAAAAAAAGGTTGGGGTTAGGTTGGGGTTAGGTTGGGGTTAGGTTGGGGTTAGGTTGGGGTTAGGTTGGGGTTAGGTTGGGGTTAGGTTGGGGTTAGGTTGGGGTTAGGTTGGGGTTAGGTTGGGGTTAGGTTGGGGTTAGGTTGGGGTTAGGTTGGGGTTAGGTTGGGGTTAGGTTGGGGTTAGGTTGGGGTTAGGTTGGGGAGCACGAGGCGGGTATGGGTTCCCAGGGGGTAGGACCACTCCCTGGGAAACCCCGATGGATCTGATATTCCCCTATAGCCGGGTGGCGGCTGATCGGTGCCTCTGGCACCCGTCAGTTTGCCGATCCGGTGCGGAGAATTTCGGAGAAGTTGGTGGGCCCATGTCTGCCAAGACCACTCACCTCACCTTCCCGTGGGGCTCCCCGTCACCCTGCACCGGCTTTGACCGGGACAGGGTGCGAAAGAGTGAGTGGCACCAGGATCGATGCTTCGTTGACGACCAAGGCAAAACTAAAATAAAATAAATATGGATATTTCCGAAAATGTAAGTCACGTTTACGGTGCAGGGGAGGGATACCCCAGTACCGGCGCTGTCGTGGGTAGTAAAGTGGGCCCACCTGCGTCGTCATCTTGCGACCATGGCCTTTCGGGGGTGGAACGCCAGGCCCCCGAATGCGTTTCTGCGCCTGGCGAAGACGCTAGAGCGGACCAAAGGACAACAGAGGTCCCGGAAGTAGCCCCAAGAAGAGTGACGAGGGGCTCGTTGAAGGCCGCGGAGAACGTGTTCCTTTCTCCGCCTATGGTGATTGCCGACACACCGTCGATCCCAACCGCAGGTGTGTTTCGCATGCGAGTGCGATCCGACGACGAAGAGTCGGTCGCCTCGTCGCTGGCCTCGTCGGTTTCGAGAGGCAAGAAGCGGCGAATCGTGTCGACGGTCGCGAGCGCGTCGGAGGAGCTCGCGATCGACGTGAGGACTTGCAGTGCGGCGGACGCTCACGTCGAGTTTACGAGGCAAGCGGCACGAATCATATACGTGTCGTCGTCATCGTCAAACATGAAGGGGACGCATATAAAGATCCTCAGGGACGCGTCCAAGGTAATGCAGGAGCTGTGGACGACGAAGATCGCGGAAATGGAAGCGCGGCTGTTCGCGCTCGAGAAAGAGAACGCAGCCCTTCGCGAAGGGACGTCCAGAATGGCAGTAGAATGGCAGTTTGCGCCAACGTGTGCGCGCAGTGCGGCGGCCCGGCTTCCGAGCCCGGCCGTCCTCCGCGAGAGCGCAACAACGACGGTGCGACCGAAGATGACCTGGAAAGGAGGTTTCGGCAGCTAGAAGCCTCCCTGAAGAGAATCGAGGAGCGTCTCGGGGAACGACAACCGTGCGTCCCAGAGCCCCGACCCGTCCCGGAACCCCGACGCGTCGCGGATCCCCCCGCCACTCGCCGCGCCACCCCGACAACTGCGCCCCCGAGGGAGCAGGCGGATGGCGAATGGCGAGTGGTCGAAAGGAGGAGGAACAGGAGAAGAACGGCCGCCGCCGCCGCGGTCGGCAAAGAAGTATCGACAACATCAAGAAGAGGGGCGAACGCGGCCCCACCGCCGTCGACGAGGAGTACAGGCGCGCCAAAACCGAGCGTCGCCGCCACCGCCACGAGGAAGGGGCCGATACCGGCACCGAGGACAATGCCGCCGCCCCCCCGGTCACCGCAGACATCCGCGGTGACCGTAACGTTGAAAGAAGGATCCAGCATGTCGTACGCCGACGTGCTGGCAACGGCCCGAAGGACGATCCCGCTCGCGGAGATCGGCGTGGGGAAACTCGGAATGAAAAAGAGTATGACGGGCGGCATTATAATCGAAGTGCCCGGGGACAAGGACAGAGAAAAAGCGGAGCGGCTAGCGACGCGTCTGTCCGAGGTGCTAGGCCCGGCCACGGCAAAGGTCGCAGCCCCGACGAAGACCGCGGAGCTGAGAGTATCCGGGCTAGATATCTCGGTTACCAAAGAGGAGTTGCGGCAAGCATTGGCCGCAGCGGCGGGTTGCAGAGCCGCCGATATACGAACGGGAGACATCGGCATCGCCAGAGACGGCCTCGCAATGGCCTGGATCAAGTGCCCGGAGGTCGCAGCCTGGAAGTTGGCGCAGGCAAGAAGAGTGCCTATGGGGTGGTCGAAGGCAAAGATCAGGGCCATCCCAAAGAAACCCCTGCAGTGCTACAAATGCCTGCAGTACGGTCACGTGCGAGCCACCTGCACGTCCACCGTGAACCGAGAGCACCTGTGCTTCAGGTGCGGCGGAGCCGGACACCGCGCCAAAGGCTGTCCCGCCTCCGCACCCAAGTGCCTCCTGTGCGAGTCGCTCGGGGTGCCCGCCAACCACAAGATGGGCGGAGACGCGTGTAAGCCGCCGGCAGTCAAGAAGAAGCGACGCGTCCGCCGGCAACAGCAGCAGCAGCAGCAAGAGCAGCAGCAGAAGCAGCCGGTAGCAGCAGCAGCGGAAAAAACACCAACACCACCACCGCCGCCGCCGCCGCCGCCAACAGGAAGCACCGCCGACGAAGCAACAGCAGCAGCAGCAGCAGCAGCGGTAGATAGCCGGGAGGAGGCTATGGATTTGAACGACTAAGTTCAAGCGCCTCCTCCAGTGCAACCTCGCGAGATCGAGGCGAGCGCAAGACCTGCTCTGCCAGACGATCCGCGAGAGAGAGGTCGCCCTCGCGGTGGTGGCCGAGCCGAATCGGATCCCCGAAGCTTCCAACTGGGTCGGGGCAACGGACGGATCGACGGCGATCGCGTGGACGGTGGCGTTGGGCCCCCCCGGCGTCCCGCTCGACCGCGGCAACGGCTACGTCGCCGTGGAATGGTGCGGAATAGCGGTGGTGGGTGTCTACGTATCACCCAACATCGGACTGGACGCGTTCGAGGACTTCCTGGACCGCGTCGGCGAGTGCGTGCGAGGATGCCATCCCCGGCGGGTTCTCGTGCTCGGGGACTTTAACGCGCACTCGACCCAATGGGGAAACGCCGGGACGAACACCCGCGGTAGACGGCTGTCCGACTGGGCCGCGAGTATGGGGCTCCTACTCGCGAACAGGGGCTCGGCGAGCACCTGCGTGGCGTGGAGAGGATCCTCCGTGGTCGACATCACGTGGTCTACGCCGGGGTTGTACCCGAAGATCCGAGACTGGAGAGTGGCCGAGGGCGTAGAGACCCTGTCCGACCACCTCTACATCTTTATGGAGCTTGCCCTCGAGGAGAAGGAGGACAAGGACGACGCCGGACAAAGAAGAGGCGCGAACAGCCGCTCCCGCCAGCCGCCACCGCCGCCGAGATGGCGACTGAAGGAACGGGACAAAGAGATGCTACGGGCGGGGGCCATAGTCGCCGCCTGGAGCTGGGACGCCCGACGAACAACCGAGTTGGGAAGCGTGGACGAGGAGGCGGAAAGCCTCCGAAGATACATGAGCGCGGCGTGCGACGCCTCGATGCCGCGCTCCGTTCCACCGCGCGGTTGCCGCCGCGGCGTGTACTGGTGGACGCCGGAGATCGCCGAGATGCGAGCCAACTGCATCCGGGCACGAAGAGGATTTCTGAGGGCCCGCCGTCGCAGGCTGACGCGCGACGAAGAGGAGATCTCTCGCCGCTACGAGGCCTACAGGGAAGCGAGACGCACCCTCCAGCGTGCGATCAAGACGGCGAAAGCTCGGTGCTGGACGGAGCTCGTGGAGGCGGTCGAATCCGACCCGTGGGGACGGCCCTACAAGGTCGTGACGCAAAAACTGCGACCTTCGGCCCCCCCGCTGACCGCGACCATGGATCCGGAGTTGCTCGAAGAAGTCGTCGGGACTCTGTTCCCGCGACAGGAGAACGACGCGAGGCGATCGGTGCCACCACCACCACCACCATCACCACCATCATCATCCTCCTCCTCCTCCCCCCGCAGCCCGGAGTGGAGCGAGGAGCTGGGGGTCACCGACGCGGAGCTCCTCGATGCAACGAAGAGGATGGCGTCCCGCGACGTAGCTCCGGGTCCGGACGGAATACCGGGCCGAGCGTGGGCGGAGACCATCGACATCATGGCTCCGCGCCTGCGACACTTGTTCACCAGGTGCCTGAAGGAGGGCGTCTACCCCCGTGCGTGGCGTACCGCGAGACTCGTCCTGCTGCGGAAAGAAGGTCGTCCGCCGAACTCGCCGTCCGCCTACAGACCGATATGCCTGCTGGACGAGGCGGGCAAACTACTGGAGAGGGTGATCGCCGCCCGTCTGGAGGCGCACTTCGCCGAGAGGGTGCCCGGCTGGCACGACAGCCAGTACGGATTCCGTCGGGGTCGCTCGACGGTGGACGCGGTGACTCGAGTACGAACCATGGCGGAAGACATGGTATCGCGCAGAGGCGTGGCGCTGGCGGTCTCGCTGGACGTGACGAACGCCTTCAACACCATCCCGTGGGCCAGGATCGTGGAGGCCCTGCGACGCTTCGACGTGCCGGCGTATCTCGTCGGGGTCATCCGGTCGTACCTGAGCGACCGCTGGATAGCGTACGCCGGCAAAAACGGCGGCGAAGTAAGAAGACGCGTGGAGCGCGGAGTCCCGCAGGGCTCGGTGCTGGGACCCATCCTGTGGATCACGGCCTACGACGCGGTCCTCCGATGCGCCATGCCCCGTTGCACGGGCACGGTGTGCTACGCCGACGACACCTTGGTGCTGGCCGGGGGACGGTTCTGGCACGAGACCGCCAACCTCGCGCGGAACGCTGTGGCGTGCGCGGTGCGCGCGATCCGGGGGCTCGGCTTGAGCGTATCGCCGGCCAAGTCGGAGGCCTTGGGGTTCTTCGACCGTCGCCGCAGAGGACCCCCTCCGGCCGGACTGACCGTGACCATCGACGGGGAAGAGGTGCCGGTGAGAGAGCGGATGAAATACCTCGGTCTCACCATAGACAGCCAGTGGACCTTCGAGCCGCATTTCGAGCAGCTGGTGCCGAAGGTGACAGCCGCCGCGAACGCGCTGTGCGGCCTGCTCCCGAACATCGGCGGAGCGGGACTGGCGGTTCGCCGACTCTACGAGGGAGTGATCCGTTCCCGAGTCCTCTACGGGGCTCCCGTGTGGGCCGAAGACCTGGCGCGTAGTCGCCGCAGCCTGATCCTGGTGAGGCGATTGCACAGGACGACCGCCATCCGTACAGCGAGGGCATACCGGACAGTATCGCACGCGACCGCGACGGTGCTGGCCGCATCCCCACCGTTCGAACTGCGAGCCCTGGAGTTACAACGGGTGTACCAACGCCTGAGGGCTTCGCCGACGACGCCGCCGCCGCCGCCGTCCGACAACAACAACGACGACGACAGGACGGCCCTGAGCATCCGGCAGGAGGCCAGACTGGAAATCTGGGATCGATGGCGCTCCCAGCTGATCGAGGAGGACGCCGCGCGACCACACCGCGCCGTTCGCGCCGTGCTTCCCAACTGGGAAGACTGGAGAGATCGAGAAGGGGTCCCGCTGACCTTTCGCATGACGCAGGTGCTCACCGGCCACGGAGTGTTCGGCGAGTACCTGCTGAAGATCGGGCGGGAGGTGACGTCCATCTGTCACCACTGCGAGGAAGAGGAGGACACGGCGCAGCACACTCTGGAGTCGTGTCCAGCGTGGGAGGAAGCACGGCGCGTCCTACGCATCGAGATCGGGGACAGACTAACCCCCGAGGCCGTCGTGGAAGCCACGATGAAGGGCCCCCAAGAGTACAACGCAGTTCGCACTTTCTGCGAGCGAGTGATGCTCGCGAAGGAGCGGGCGGAGCGAGAGAGAGAGAGAGCTCGCGATCCGGCCAGATCGTCGTCGTCGTCGTCGCGACGCAGAAGAGACACCGCGCGCCGCAGGGTTCGCGGCGCTGCCGCCGCCGCCGCCACCCCAAGAGCGTCGGACCAAGATCGAGGCGCTAGGGGGAGTGGTCCCCCCTAGCGACCAAACCAACAAGTGACGCCTCCCCTATCCACCACCATGGGGAGAAGACGTGAGAGGAGTGCCCTGGTAGTAATTCGAAAATAAGACCCCGGGTACCCCTCGCAAACGTTAAGCCGGCCACCGTGGAGTTTTAGTCGGTAAGAGTCCGACACTACTCTGCTGTTGCGTGCAACAGCGAGTGTCCATGAGGATTTCTCCACGAAAAAAAAAAAAAAAAAAAAAAAAAAAAAGGTTGGGGTTAGGTTGGGGTTAGGTTGGGGTTAGGTTGGGGTTAGGTTGGGGTTAGGTTGGGGTTAGGTTGGGGTTAGGTTGGGGTTAGGTTGGGGTTAGGTTGGGGTTAGGTTGGGGTTAGGTTGGGGTTAGGTTGGGGTTAGGTTGGGGTTAGGTTGGGGTTAGGTTGGGGTTAGGTTGGGGTTAGGTTGGGGTTAGGTTGGGGTTAGGTTGGGGTTAGGTTGGGGTTAGGTTGGGGTTAGGTTGGGGTTAGGTTGGGGTTAGGTTGGGGTTAGGTTGGGGTTAGGTTGGGGTTAGGTTGGGGTTAGGTTGGGGTTAGGTTGGGGTTAGGTTGGGTTAGGTTTGGGGTTAGGTTGGGGTTAGGTTGGGGTTAGGTTGGGGTTAGGTTGGGGTTAGGTTGGGGTTAGGTTGGGGTTAGGTTGGGGTTAGGTTGGGGTTAGGTTGGGGTTAGGTTGGGGTTAGGTTGGGGTTAGGTTGGGGTTAGGTTGGGGTTAGGTTGGGGAGCACGAGGCGGGTATGGGTTCCCAGGGGGTAGGACCACTCCCTGGGAAACCCCGATGGATCTGATATTCCCCTATAGCCGGGTGGCGGCTGATCGGTGCCTCTGGCACCCGTCAGTTTGCCGATCCGGTGCGGAGAATTTCGGAGAAGTTGGTGGGCCCATGTCTGCCAAGACCACTCACCTCACCTTCCCGTGGGGCTCCCCGTCACCCTGCACCGGCTTTGACCGGGACAGGGTGCGAAAGAGTGAGTGGCACCAGGATCGATGCTTCGTTGACGACCAAGGCAAAACTAAAATAAAATAAATATGGATATTTCCGAAAATGTAAGTAACGTTTACGGTGCAGGGGAGGGATACCCCAGTACCGGCGCTGTCGTGGGTAGTAAAGTGGGCCCACCTGCGTCGTCATCTTGCGACCACGGCCTTTCGGGGGTGGAACGCCAGGCCCCCGAATGCGTTTCTGCGCCTGGCGAAGACGCTAGAGCGGACCAAAGGACAACAGAGGTCCCGGAAGTAGCCCCAAGAAGAGTGACGAGGGGCTCGTTGAAGGCCGCGGAGAACGTGTTCCTTTCTCCGCCTATGGTGATTGCCGACACACCGTCGATCCCAACCGCAGGTGTGTTTCGCATGCGAGTGCGATCCGACGACGAAGAGTCGGTCGCCTCGTCGCTGGCCTCGTCGGTTTCGAGAGGCAAGAAGCGGCGAATCGTGTCGACGGTCGCGAGCGCGTCGGAGGAGCTCGCGATCGACGTGAGGACTTGCAGTCCGGCGGACGCTCACGTCGAGTTTACGAGGCAAGCGGCACGAATCATATACGTGTCGTCGTCATCGTCAAACATGAAGGGGACGCATATAAAGATCCTCAGGGACGCGTCCAAGGTAATGCAGGAGCTGTGGACGACGAAGATCGCGGAAATGGAAGCGCGGCTGTTCGCGCTCGAGAAAGAGAACGCAGCCCTTCGCGAAGGGACGTCCAGAATGGCAGTTTGCGCCAACGTGTGCGCGCAGTGCGGCGGCCCGGCCTCCGAGCCCGGCCGTCCTCCGCGAGAGCGCAACAACGACGGTGCGACCGAAGATGACCTGGAAAGGAGGTTTCGGCAGCTAGAAGCCTCCCTGAAGAGAATCGAGGAGCGTCTCGGGGAACGACAACCGTGCGTCCCAGAGCCCCGACCCGTCCCGGAACCCCGACGCGTCGCGGATCCCCCCGCCACTCGCCGCGCCACCCCGACAACTGCGCCCCCGAGGGAGCAGGCGGATGGCGAATGGCGAGTGGTCGAAAGGAGGAGGAACAGGAGAAGAACGGCCGCCGCCGCCGCGGTCGGCAAAGAAGTATCGACAACATCAAGAAGAGGGGCGAACGCGGCCCCACCGCCGTCGACGAGGAGTACAGGCGCGCCAAAACCGAGCGTCGCCGCCACCGCCACGAGGAAGGGGCCGATACCGGCACCGAGGACAATGCCGCCGCCCCCCCGGTCACCGCAGACATCCGCGGTGACCGTAACGTTGAAAGAAGGATCCAGCATGTCGTACGCCGACGTGCTGGCAACGGCCCGAAGGACGATCCCGCTCGCGGAGATCGGCGTGGGGAAACTCGGAATGAAAAAGAGTATGACGGGCGGCATTATAATCGAAGTGCCCGGGGACAAGGACAGGGAAAAAGCGGAGCGGCTAGCGACGCGTCTGTCCGAGGTGCTAGGCCCGGCCACGGCAAAGGTCGCAGCCCCGACGAAGACCGCGGAGCTGAGAGTATCCGGGCTAGATATCTCGGTTACCAAAGAGGAGTTGCGGCAAGCATTGGCCGCAGCGGCGGGTTGCAGAGCCGCCGATATACGAACGGGAGACATCGGCATCGCCAGAGACGGCCTCGCAATGGCCTGGATCAAGTGCCCGGAGGTCGCAGCCTGGAAGTTGGCGCAGGCAAGAAGAGTGCCTATGGGGTGGTCGAAGGCAAAGATCAGGGCCATCCCAAAGAAACCCCTGCAGTGCTACAAATGCCTGCAGTACGGTCACGTGCGAGCCACCTGCACGTCCACCGTGAACCGAGAGCACCTGTGCTTCAGGTGCGGCGGAGCCGGACACCGCGCCAAAGGCTGTCCCGCCTCCGCACCCAAGTGCCTCCTGTGCGAGTCGCTCGGGGTGCCCGCCAACCACAAGATGGGCGGAGACGCGTGTAAGCCGCCGGCAGTCAAGAAGAAGCGACGCGTCCGCCGGCAACAGCAGCAGCAGCAGCAGCAAGAGCAGCAGCAGAAGCAGCCGGTAGCAGCAGCAGCGGAAAAAACACCAACACCACCACCGCCGCCGCCGCCGCCAACAGGAAGCACCGCCGACGAAGCAACAGCAGCAGCAACAGCAGCGGTAGATAGCCGGGAGGAGGCTATGGATTTGAACGACTAAGTTCAAGCGCCTCCTCCAGTGCAACCTAGCGAGATCGAGGCGAGCGCAAGACCTGCTCTGCCAGACGATCCGCGAGAGAGAGGTCGCCCTCGCGGTGGTGGCCGAGCCGAATCGGATCCCCGAAGCTTCCAACTGGGTCGGGGCAACGGACGGATCGACGGCGATCGCGTGGACGGTGGCGTTGGGCCCCCCCGGCGTCCCGCTCGACCGCGGCAACGGCTACGTCGCCGTGGAATGGTGCGGAATAGCGGTGGTGGGTGTCTACGTATCACCCAACATCGGACTGGACGCGTTCGAGGACTTCCTGGACCGCGTCGGCGAGTGCGTGCGAGGATGCCATCCCCGGCGGGTTCTCGTGCTCGGGGACTTTAACGCGCACTCGACCCAATGGGGAAACGCCGGGACGAACACCCGCGGTAGACGGCTGTCCGACTGGGCCGCGAGTATGGGGCTCCTACTCGCGAACAGGGGCTCGGCGAGCACCTGCGTGGCGTGGAGAGGATCCTCCGTGGTCGACATCACGTGGTCCACGCCGGGGTTGTACCCGAAGATCCGAGACTGGAGAGTGGCCGAGGGCGTAGAGACCCTGTCCGACCACCTCTACATCTTTATGGAGCTTGCCCTCGAGGAGAAGGAGGACAAGGACGACGCCGGACAAAGAAGAGGCGCGAACAGCCGCTCCCGCCAGCCGCCACCGCCGCCGAGATGGCGACTGAAGGAACGGGACAAAGAGATGCTACGGGCGGGGGCCATAGTCGCCGCCTGGAGCTGGGACGCCCGACGAACAACCGAGTTGGGAAGCGTGGACGAGGAGGCGGAAAGCCTCCGAAGATACATGAGCGCGGCGTGCGACGCCTCGATGCCGCGCTCCGTTCCACCGCGCGGTTGCCGCCGCGGAGTGTACTGGTGGACGCCGGAGATCGCCGAGATGCGAGCCAACTGCATCCGGGCACGAAGAGGATTTCTGAGGGCCCGCCGTCGCAGGCTGACGCGCGACGAAGAGGAGATCTCTCGCCGCTACGAGGCCTACAGGGAAGCGAGACGCACCCTCCAGCGTGCGATCAAGACGGCGAAAGCTCGGTGCTGGACGGAGCTCGTGGAGGCGGTCGAATCCGACCCGTGGGGACGGCCCTACAAGGTCGTGACGCAAAAACTGCGACCTTCGGCCCCCCCGCTGACCGCGACCATGGATCCGGAGTTGCTCGAAGAAGTCGTCGGGACTCTGTTCCCGCGACAGGAGAACGACGCGAGGCGATCGGTGCCACCACCACCACCACCACCATCACCACCATCATCATCCTCCTCCTCCTCCCCCCGCAGCCCGGAGTGGAGCGAGGAGCTGGGGGTCACCGACGCGGAGCTCCTCGATGCAACGAAGAGGATGGCGTCCCGCGACGTAGCTCCGGGTCCGGACGGAATACCGGGCCGAGCGTGGGCGGAGACCATCGACATCATGGCTCCGCGCCTGCGACACTTGTTCACCAGGTGCCTGAAGGAGGGCGTCTACCCCCGTGCGTGGCGTACCGCGAGACTCGTCCTGCTGCGGAAAGAAGGTCGTCCGCCGAACTCGCCGTCCGCCTACAGACCGATATGCCTGCTGGACGAGGCGGGCAAACTACTGGAGAGGGTGATCGCCGCCCGTCTGGAGGCGCACTTCGCCGAGAGGGTGCCCGGCTGGCACGACAGCCAGTACGGATTCCGTCGGGGTCGCTCGACGGTGGACGCGGTGACTCGAGTACGAACCATGGCGGAAGACATGGTATCGCGCAGAGGCGTGGCGCTGGCGGTCTCGCTGGACGTGACGAACGCCTTCAACACCATCCCGTGGGCCAAGATCGTGGAGGCCCTGCGACGCTTCGACGTGCCGGCGTATCTCGTCGGGGTCATCCGGTCGTACCTGAGCGACCGCTGGATAGCGTACGCCGGCAAAAACGGCGGCGAAGTAAGAAGACGCGTGGAGCGCGGAGTCCCGCAGGGCTCGGTGCTGGGACCCATCCTGTGGATCACGGCCTACGACGCGGTCCTCCGATGCGCCATGCCCCGTTGCACGGGCACGGTGTGCTACGCCGACGACACCTTGGTGCTGGCCGGGGGACGGTTCTGGCACGAGACCGCCAACCTCGCGCAGAACGCCGTGGCGTGCGCGGTGCGCGCGATCCGGGGGCTCGGCTTGAGCGTATCGCCGGCCAAGTCGGAGGCCTTGGGGTTCTTCGACCGTCGCCGCAGAGGACCCCCTCCGGCCGGACTGACCGTGACCATCGACGGGGAAGAGGTGCCGGTGAGAGAGCGGATGAAATACCTCGGGGTGCCGGTGAGAGAGCGGATGAAATACCTCGGTCTCACCATAGACAGCCAGTGGACCTTCGAGCCGCATTTCGAGCAGCTGGTGCCGAAGGTGACAGCCGCCGCGAACGCGCTGTGCGGCCTGCTCCCGAACATCGGCGGAGCGGGACTGGCGGTTCGCCGACTCTACGAGGGAGTGATCCGTTCCCGAGTCCTCTACGGGGCTCCCGTGTGGGCCGAAGACCTGGCGCGTAGTCGCCGCAGCCTGATCCTGGTGAGGCGATTGCACAGGACGACCGCCATCCGTACAGCGAGGGCATACCGGACAGTATCGCACGCGACCGCGACGGTGCTGGCCGCATCCCCACCGTTCGAACTGCGAGCCCTGGAGTTACAACGGGTGTACCAACGCCTGAGGGCTTCGCCGACGACGCCGCCGCCGCCGCCGTCCGACAACAACAACGACGACGACAGGACGGCCCTGAGCATCCGGCAGGAGGCCAGACTGGAAATCTGGGATCGATGGCGCTCCCAGCTGATCGAGGAGGACGCCGCGCGACCACACCGGGCCGTTCGTGCCGTGCTTCCCAACTGGGAAGACTGGAGAGATCGAGAAGGGGTCCCGCTGACCTTTCGCATGACGCAGGTGCTCACCGGCCACGGAGTGTTCGGCGAGTACCTGCTGAAGATCGGGCGGGAGGTGACGTCCATCTGTCACCACTGCGAGGAAGAGGAGGACACGGCGCAGCACACTCTGGAGTCGTGTCCAGCGTGGGAGGAAGCACGGCGCGTCCTACGCATCGAGATCGGGGACAGACTAACCCCCGAGGCCGTCGTGGAAGCCACGATGAAGGGCCCCCAAGAGTACAACGCAGTTCGCACTTTCTGCGAGCGAGTGATGCTCGCGAAGGAGCGGGCGGAGCGAGAGAGAGAGAGAGCTCGCGATCCGGCCAGATCGTCGTCGTCGTCGTCGCGACGCAGAAGAGACACCGCGCGCCGCAGGGTTCGCGGCGCTGCCGCCGCCGCCGCCACCCCAAGAGCGTCGGACCAAGATCGAGGCGCTAGGGGGAGTGGTCCCCCCTAGCGACCAAACCAACAAGTGACGCCTCCCCTATCCACCACCATGGGGAGAAGACGTGAGAGGAGTGCCCTGGTAGTAATTCGAAAATAAGACCCCGGGTACCCCTCGCAAACGTTAAGCCGGCCACCGTGGAGTTTTAGTCGGTAAGAGTCCGACACTACTCTGCTGTTGCACGCAACAGCGAGTGTCCATGAGGATTTCTCCACGAAAAAAAAAAAAAAAAAAAAAAAAAAGGTTGGGGTTAGGTTGGGGTTAGGTTGGGGTTAGGTTGGGGTTAGGTTGGGGTTAGGTTGGGGTTAGGTTGGGGTTAGGTTGGGGTTAGGTTGGGGTTAGGTTGGGGTTAGGTTGGGGTTAGGTTGGGGTTAGGTTGGGGTTAGGTTGGGGTTAGGTTGGGGTTAGGTTGGGGTTAGGTTGGGGTTAGGTTGGGGTTAGGTTGGGGTTAGGTTGGGGTTAGGTTGGGGTTAGGTTGGGGTTAGGTTGGGGTTAGGTTGGGGTTAGGTTGGGGTTAGGTTGGGGTTAGGTTGGGGTTAGGTTGGGGTTAGGTTGGGGTTAGGTTGGGGTTAGGTTGGGGTTAGGTTGGGATTAGGTTGGGGTTAGGTTGGGGTTAGGTTGGGGTTAGGTTGGGGTTAGGTTGGGGTTAGGTTGGGGTTAGGTTGGGGTTAGGTTGGGGTTAGGTTGGGGTTAGGTTGGGGTTAGGTTGGGGTTAGGTTGGGGTTAGGTTGGGGTTAGGTTGGGGTTAGGTTAGGTTGGGGTTAGGTTGGGGTTAGGTTGGGGTTAGGTTGGGGTTAGGTTGGGGTTAGGTTGGGGTTAGGTTGGGGTTAGGTTGGGGTTAGGTTGGGGTTAGGTTGGGGTTAGGTTGGGGTTAGGTTGGGTTAGGTTGGGGTTAGGTTGGGGTTAGGTTGGGGTTAGGTTGGGGTTAGGTTGGGGTTAGGTTTGACGCCTCCCCTATCCACCGATGGGGAGAAGACGTGAGAGGAGTGCCCTGGTAGTAATTCGAAAATAAGACCCCGGGTACCCCTCGCAAACGTTAAGCCGGCCACCGTGGAGTTTTAGTCGGTAAGAGTCCGACACTACTCTGCTGTTGCGTGCAACAGCGAGTGTCCATGAGGATTTCTCCACGAAAAAAAAAAAAAAAAAAAAAAAAAAAAAAAAAAAAAAAAAAAAAAAAAAAAAAAAAAAAAAAAAAAAAAAAAAAAAAAAAAAGGTTGGGGTTAGGTTGGGGTTAGGTTGGGGTTAGGTTGGGGTTAGGTTGGGGTTAGGTTGGGGTTAGGTTGGGGTTAGGTTGGGGTTAGGTTGGGGTTAGGTTGGGGTTAGGTTGGGGTTAGGTTGGGGTTAGGTTGGGGTTAGGTTGGGGTTAGGTTGGGGTTAGGTTGGGGTTAGGTTGGGGTTAGGTTGGGGTTAGGTTGGGGTTAGGTTGGGGTTAGGTTGGGGTTAGGTTGGGGTTAGGTTGGGGTTAGGTTGGGGTTAGGTTGGGGTTAGGTTGGGGTTAGGTTGGGGTTAGGTTGGGGTTAGGTTGGGGTTAGGTTGGGGTTAGGTTGGGGTTAGGTTGGGGTTAGGTTGGGGTTAGGTTGGGGTTAGGTTGGGGTTAGGTTGGGGTTAGGTTGGGGTTAGGTTGGGGTTAGGTTGGGGTTAGGTTGGGGTTAGGTTGGGGTTAGGTTGGGGTTAGGTTGGGGTTAGGTTGGGGTTAGGTTGGGGTTAGGTTGGGGTTAGGTTGGGGTTAGGTTGGGGTTAGGTTGGGGTTAGGTTGGGGTTAGGTTGGGGTTAGGTTGGGGTTAGGTTGGGGTTAGGTTGGGGTTAGGTTGGGGTTAGGTTGGGGTTAGGTTGGGGTTAGGTTGGGGTTAGGTTGGGGTTAGGTTGGGGTTAGGTTGGGGTTAGGTTGGGGTTAGGTTGGGGTTAGGTTGGGGTTAGGTTGGGGTTAGGTTGGGGTTAGGTTGGGGTTAGGTTGGGGTTAGGTTGGGGTTAGGTTGGGGTTAGGTTGGGGTTAGGTTGGGGTTAGGTTGGGGTTAGGTTGGGGTTAGGTTGGGGTTAGGTTGGGGTGAGGTTGGGGTTAGGTTGGGGTTAGGTTGGGGTTAGGTTGGGGTTAGGTTGGGGTTAGGTTGGGGTTAGGTTGGGGTTAGGTTGGGGTTAGGTTGGGGTTAGGTTGGGGTTAGGTTGGGGTTAGGTTGGGGTTAGGTTGGGGTTAGGTTGGGGTTAGGTTGGGGTTAGGTTGGGGTTAGGTTGGGGTTAGGTTGGGGTTAGGTTGGGGTTAGGTTGGGGTTAGGTTGGGTTAGGTTGGGGTTAGGTTGGGGTTAGGTTGGGGTTAGGTTGGGGTTAGGTTGGGTTAGGTTGGGGTTAGGTTGGGGTTAGGTTGGGGTTAGGTTGGGGTTAGGTTGGGGTTAGGTTGGGGTTAGGTTGGGGTTAGGTTGGGGTTAGGTTGGGGTTAGGTTGGGGTTAGGTTGGGGTTAGGTTGGGGTTAGGTTGGGGTTAGGTTGGGGTTAGGTTGGGGTTAGGTTGGGGTTAGGTTGGGGTTAGGTTGGGGTTAGGTTGGGGTTAGGTTGGGGTTAGGTTGGGGTTAGGTTGGGGTTAGGTTGGGGTTAGGTTGGGGTTAGGTTGGGGTTAGGTTGGGGTTAGGTTGGGGTTAGGTTGGGGTTAGGTTGGGGTTAGGTTGGGGTTAGGTTGGGGTTAGGTTGGGGTTAGGTTGGGGTTAGGTTGGGGTTAGGTTGGGGTTAGGTTGGGGTTAGGTTGGGGTTAGGTTGGGGTTAGGTTGGGGTTAGGTTGGGGTTAGGTTGGGGTTAGGTTGGGGTTAGGTTACAGCGAGGGCATACCGGACAGTATCGCACGCGACCGCGACGGTGCTGGCCGCATCCCCACCGTTCGAACTGCGAGCCCTGGAGTTACAACGGGTGTACCAACGCCTGAGGGCTTCGCCGACGACGCCGCCGCCGCCGCCGTCCGACAACAACAACGACGACGACAGGACGGCCCTGAGCATCCGGCAGGAGGCCAGACTGGAAATCTGGGATCGATGGCGCTCCCAGCTGATCGAGGAGGACGCCGCGCGACCACACCGCGCCGTTCGTGCCGTGCTTCCCAACTGGGAAGACTGGAGAGATCGAGAAGAGGTCCCGCTGACCTTTCGCATGACGCAGGTGCTCACCGGCCACGGAGTGTTCGGCGAGTACCTGCTGAAGATCGGGCGGGAGGTGACGTCCATCTGTCACCACTGCGAGGAAGAGGAGGACACGGCGCAGCACACTCTGGAGTCGTGTCCAGCGTGGGAGGAAGCACGGCGCGTCCTACGCATCGAGATCGGGGACCTATTAAGCCCCGAGGCCGTCGTGAAAGCCACGATGAAGGGCCCCCAAGAGTACAACGCAGTTCGCACTTTCTGCGAGCGAGTGATGCTCGCGAAGGAGCGGGCGGAGCGAGAGAGAGAGAGAGCTCGCGATCCGGCCAGATCGTCGTCGTCGTCGCGACGCAGAAGAGACACCGCGCGCCGCAGGGTTCGCGGCGCTGCCGCCGCCGCCGCCACCCCAAGAGCGTCGGACCAAGATCGAGGCGCTAGGGGGCGTGGTCCCCCCTAGCGACCAAACCAACAAGTGATGCCTCCCCTATCCACCGATGGGGAGAAGACGTGAGAGGAGTGCCCTGGTAGTAATTCGAAAATAAGACCCCGGGTACCCCTCGCAAACGTTAAGCCGGCCACCGTGGAGTTTTAGTCGGTAAGAGTCCGACACTACTCTGCTGTTGCGTGCAACAGCGAGTGTCCATGAGGATTTCTCCACGAAAAAAAAAAAAAAAAAAAAAAAAAGGTTGGGGTTAGGTTGGGGTTAGGTTGGGGTTAGGTTGGGGTTAGGTTGGGGTTAGGTTGGGGTTAGGTTGGGGTTAGGTTGGGGTTAGGTTGGGGTTAGGTTGGGGTTAGGTTGGGGTTAGGTTGGGGAGCACGAGGCGGGTATGGGTTCCCAGGGGGTAGCACCACTCCCTGGGAAACCCCGATGGATCTGATATTCCCCTATAGCCGGGTGGCGGCTGATCGGTGCCTCTGGCACCCGTCAGTTTGCCGATCCGGTGCGGAGAATTTCGGAGAAGTTGGTGGGCCCATGTCTGCCAAGACCACTCACCTCACCTTCCCGTGGGGCTCCCCGTCACCCTGCACCGGCTTTGACCGGGACAGGGTGCGAAAGAGTGAGTGGCACCAGGATCGATGCTTCGTTGACGACCAAGGCAAAACTAAAATAAAATAAATATGGATATTTCCGAAAATGTAAGTAACGTTTACGGTGCAGGGGAGGGATACCCCAGTACCGGCGCTGTCGTGGGTAGTAAAGTGGGCCCACCTGCGTCGTCATCTTGCGACCACGGCCTTTCGGGGGTGGAACGCCAGGCCCCCGAATGCGTTTCTGCGCCTGGCGAAGATGCTAGAGCGGACCAAAGGACAACAGAGGTCCCGGAAGTAGCCCCAAGAAGAGTGACGAGGGGCTCGTTGAAGGCCGCGGAGAACGTGTTCCTTTCTCCGCCTATGGTGATTGCCGACACACCGTCGATCCCAACCGCAGGTGTGTTTCGCATGCGAGTGCGATCCGACGACGAAGAGTCGGTCGCCTCGTCGCTGGCCTCGTCGGTTTCGAGAGGCAAGAAGCGGCGAATCGTGTCGACGGTCGCGAGCGCGTCGGAGGAGCTCGCGATCGACGTGAGGACTTGCAGTCCGGCGGACGCTCACGTCGAGTTTACGAGGCAAGCGGCACGAATCATATACGTGTCGTCGTCATCGTCAAACATGAAGGGGACGCATATAAAGATCCTCAGGGACGCGTCCAAGGTAATGCAGGAGCTGTGGACGACGAAGATCGCGGAAATGGAAGCGCGGCTGTTCGCGCTCGAGAAAGAGAACGCAGCCCTTCGCGAAGGGACGTCCAGAATGGCAGTTTGCGCCAACGTGTGCGCGCAGTGCGGCGGCCCGGCTTCCGAGCCCGGCCGTCCTCCGCGAGAGCGCAACAACGACGGTGCGACCGAAGATGACCTGGAAAGGAGGTTTCGGCAGCTAGAAGCCTCCCTGAAGAGAATCGAGGAGCGTCTCGGGGAACGACAACCGTGCGTCCCAGAGCCCCGACCCGTCCCGGAACCCCGACGCGTCGCGGATCCCCCCGCCACTCGCCGCGCCACCCCGACAACTGCGCCCCCGAGGGAGCAGGCGGATGGCGAATGGCGAGTGGTCGAAAGGAGGAGGAACAGGAGAAGAACGGCCGCCGCCGCCGCGGTCGGCGAAGAAGGATCGACAACATCAAGAAGAGGGGCGAACGCGGCCCCACCGCCGTCGACGAGGAGTACAGGCGCGCCAAAACCGAGCGTCGCCGCCACCGCCACGAGGAAGGGGCCGATACCGGCACCGAGGACAATGCCGCCGCCCCCTCGGTCACCGCAGACATCCGCGGTGACCGTAACGTTGAAAGAAGGATCCAGCATGTCGTACGCCGACGTGCTGGCAACGGCCCGAAGGACGATCCCGCTCGCGGAGATCGGCGTGGGGAAACTCGGAATGAAAAAGAGTATGACGGGCGGCATTATAATCGAAGTGCCCGGGGACAAGGACAGAGAAAAAGCGGAGCGGCTAGCGACGCGTCTGTCCGAGGTGCTAGGCCCGGCCACGGCAAAGGTCGCAGCCCCGACGAAGACCGCGGAGCTGAGAGTATCCGGGCTAGACATCTCGGTTACCAAAGAGGAGTTGCGGCAAGCATTGGCCGCAGCGGCGGGTTGCAGAGCCGCCGATATACGAACGGGAGACATCGGCATCGCCAGAGACGGCCTCGCAATGGCTTGGATCAAGTGCCCGGAGGTCGCAGCCTGGAAGTTGGCGCAGGCAAGAAGAGTGCCTATGGGGTGGTCGAAGGCAAAGATCAGGGCCATCCCGAAGAAACCCCTGCAGTGCTACAAATGCCTGCAGTACGGTCACGTGCGAGCCACCTGCACGTCCACCGTGAACCGAGAGCACCTGTGCTTCAGGTGCGGCGGAGCCGGACACCGCGCCAAAGGCTGTCCCGCCTCCGCGCCCAAGTGCCTCCTGTGCGAGTCGCTCGGGGTGCCCGCCAACCACAAGATGGGCGGAGACGCGTGTAAGCCGCCGGCAGTCAAGAAGAAGCGACGCGTCCGCCGGCAACAGCAGCAACAGCAGCAGCAGCAGCAGCAGCAAGAGCAGCAGCAGAAGCAGCCGGTAGCAGCAGCAGCGGAAAAAACACCAACACCACCACCGCCGCCGCCGCCGCCAACAGGAAGCACCGCCGACGAAGCAACAGCAGCAGCAGCAGCAGCAGCGGTAGATAGCCGGGAGGAGGCTATGGATTTGAACGACTAAGTTCAAGCGCCTCCTCCAGTGCAACCTCGCGAGATCGAGGCGAGCGCAAGACCTGCTCTGCCAGACGATCCGCGAGAGAGAGGTCGCCCTCGCGGTGGTGGCCGAGCCGAATCGGATCCCCGAAGCTTCCAACTGGGTCGGGGCAACGGACGGATCGACGGCGATCGCGTGGACGGTGGCGTTGGGCGCCCCCGGCGTCCCGCTCGACCGCGGCAACGGCTACGTCGCCGTGGAATGGTGCGGAATAGCGGTGGTGGGTGTCTACGTATCACCCAACATCGGACTGGACGCGTTCGAGGACTTCCTGGACCGCGTCGGCGAGTGCGTGCGAAGATGCCATCCCCGGCGGGTTCTCGTGCTCGGGGACTTTAACGCGCACTCGACCCAATGGGGAAACGCCAGGACGAACACCCGCGGTAGACGGCTGTCCGACTGGGCCGCGAGTATGGGGCTCCTACTCGCGAACAGGGGCTCGGCGAGCACCTGCGTGGCGTGGAGAGGATCCTCCGTGGTCGACATCACGTGGTCCACGCCGGGGTTGTACCCGAAGATCCGAGACTGGAGAGTGGCCGAGGGCGTAGAGACCCTGTCCGACCACCTCTACATCTTTATGGAGCTTGCCCTCGAGGAGAAGGAGGACAAGGACGACGCCGGACAAAGAAGAGGCGCGAACAGCCGCTCCCGCCAGCCGCCGCCGCCGCCGAGATGGCGACTGAAGGAACGCGACAAAGAGATGCTACGGGCGGGGGCCATAGTCGCCGCCTGGAGCTGGGACGCCCGACGGACCACCGAGTTGGGAAGCGTGGACGAGGAGGCGGAAAGCCTCCGAAGATACATGAGCGCGGCGTGCGACGCCTCGATGCCGCGCTCCGTTCCACCGCGCGGTTGCCGCCGCGGCGTGTACTGGTGGACGCCGGAGATCGCCGAGATGCGAACCAACTGCATCCGGGCACGAAGAGGATTTCTGAGGGCCCGCCGTCGCAGGCTGACGCGCGACGAAGAGGAGATCTCTCGCCGCTACGAGGCCTACAGGGAAGCGAGACGCACCCTCCAGCGTGCGATCAAGACGGCGAAAGCTCGGTGCTGGACGGAGCTCGTGGAGACGGTCGAATCCGACCCGTGGGGACGCCCCTACAAGGTCGTGACGCAAAAACTGCGGCCTTCGGCCCCCCCGCTGACCGCGACCATGGATCCGGAGTTGCTCGAAGAAGTCGTCGGGACTCTGTTCCCGCGACAGGAGAACGACGCGAGGCTATCGGTGCCACCACCACCACCACCATCACGACCATCGTCATCCTCCTCCTCCTCCGCCCGCAGCCCGGAGTGGAGCGAGGAGCTGGGGGTCACCGACGCGGAGCTCCTCGATGCAACGAAGAGGATGGCGTCCCGCGACGTAGCTCCGGGTCCGGACGGAATACCGGGCCGAGCGTGGGCGGAGACCATCGACATCATGGCTCCGCGCCTGCGACACTTGTTCACCAGGTGCCTGAAGGAGGGCGTCTACCCCCGTGCGTGGCGTACCGCGAGACTCGTCCTGCTGCGGAAAGAAGGTCGTCCGCCGAACTCGCCGTCCGCCTACAGACCGATATGCCTGCTGGACGAGGCGGGCAAACTACTGGAGAGGGTGATCGCCGCCCGTCTGGAGGCGCACTTCGCCGAGAGGGTGCCCGGCTGGCACGACAGCCAGTACGGATTCCGTCGGGGTCGCTCGACGGTGGACGCGGTGACTCGAGTACGAACCATGGCGGAAGACATGGTATCGCGCAGAGGCGTGGCGCTGGCGGTCTCGCTGGACGTGACGAACGCCTTCAACACCATCCCGTGGGCCAGGATCGTGGAGGCCCTGCGACGCTTCGACGTGCCGGCGTATCTCGTCGGGGTCATCCGGTCGTACCTGAGCGACCGCTGGATAGCGTACGCCGGCAAAAACGGCGGCGAAGTAAGAAGACGCGTGGAGCGCGGAGTCCCGCAGGGCTCGGTGCTGGGACCCATCCTGTGGATCACGGCCTACGACGCGGTCCTCCGATGCGCCATGCCCCGTTGCACGGGCACGGTGTGCTACGCCGACGACACCTTGGTGCTGGCCGGGGGACGGTTCTGGCACGAGACCGCCAACCTCGCGCAGAACGCCGTGGCGTGCGCGGTGCGCGCGATCCGGGGGCTCGGCTTGAGCGTATCGCCGGCCAAGTCGGAGGCCTTGGGGTTCTTCGACCGTCGCCGCAGAGGACCCCCTCCGGCTGGACTGACCGTGACCATCGACGGGGAAGAGGTGCCGGTGAGAGAGCGGATGAAATACCTCGGTCTCACCATAGACAGCCAGTGGACCTTCGAGCCGCATTTCGAGCAGCTGGTGCCGAAGGTGACAGCCGCCGCGAACGCGCTGTGCGGCCTGCTCCCGAACATCGGCGGAGCGGGACTGGCGGTTCGCCGACTTTACGAGGGAGTGATCCGTTCCCGAGTCCTCTACGGGGCTCCCGTGTGGGCCGAAGACCTGGCGCGTAGTCGCCGCAGCCTGATCCTGGTGAGGCGATTGCACAGGACGACCGCCATCCGTACAGCGAGGGCATACCGGACAGTATCGCACGCGACCGCGACGGTGCTGGCCGCATCACCACCGTTCGAACTGCGAGCCCTGGAGTTACAACGGGTGTACCAACGCCTGAGGGCTTCGCCGACGACGCCGCCGCCGCCGCCGTCCGACAACAACAACGACGACGACAGGACGGCCCTGAGCATCCGGCAGGAGGCCAGACTGGAAATCTGGGATCGATGGCGCTCCCAGCTGATCGAGGAGGACGCCGCGCGACCACACCGCGCCGTTCGTGCCGTGCTTCCCAACTGGGAAGACTGGAGAGATCGAGAAGGGGTCCCGCTGACCTTTCGCATGACGCAGGTGCTCACCGGCCACGGAGTGTTCGGCGAGTACCTGCTGAAGATCGGGCGGGAGGTGACGTCCATCTGTCACCACTGCGAGGAAGAGGAGGACACGGCGCAGCACACTCTGGAGTCGTGTCCAGCGTGGGAGGAAGCACGGCGCGTCCTACGCATCGAGATCGGGGACAGACTAACCCCCGAGGCCGTCGTGGAAGCCACGATGAAGGGCCCCCAAGAGTACAACGCAGTTCGCACTTTCTGCGAGCGAGTGATGCTCGCGAAGGAGCGGGCGGAGCGAGAGAGAGAGAGAGCTCGCGATCCGGCCAGATCGTCGTCGTCGTCGTCGCGACGCAGAAGAGACACCGCGCGCCGCAGGGTTCGCGGCGCTGCCGCCGCCGCCGCCACCCCAAGAGCGTCGGACCAAGATCGAGGCGCTAGGGGGAGTGGTCCCCCCTAGCGACCAAACCAACAAGTGACGCCTCCCCTATCCACCACCATGGGGAGAAGACGTGAGAGGAGTGCCCTGGTAGTAATTCGAAAATAAGACCCCGGGTACCCCTCGCAAACGTTAAGCCGGCCACCGTGGAGTTTTAGTCGGTAAGAGTCCGACACTACTCTGCTGTTGCGTGCAACAGCGAGTGTCCATGAGGATTTCTCCACGAAAAAAAAAAAAAAAAAAAAAAAAAAGGTTGGGGTTAGGTTGGGGTTAGGTTGGGGTTAGGTTGGGGTTAGGTTGGGGTTAGGTTGGGGTTAGGTTGGGGTTAGGTTGGGGTTAGGTTGGGGTTAGGTTGGGGTTAGGTTGGGGTTAGGTTGGGGTTAGGTTGGGGTTAGGTTGGGGTTAGGTTGGGGTTAGGTTGGGGTTAGGTTGGGGTTAGGTTGGGGTTAGGTTGGGGTTAGGTTGGGGTTAGGTTGGGGTTAGGTTGGGGTTAGGTTGGGGTTAGGTTGGGGTTAGGTTGGGGTTAGGTTGGGGGGTTAGGTTGGGGTTAGGTTGGGGTTAGGTTGGGGTTAGGTTGGGGTTAGGTTGGGGTTAGGTTGGGGTTAGGTTGGGGTTAGGTTGGGGTTAGGTTGGGGTTAGGTTGGGGTTAGGTTGGGGTTAGGTTGGGGTTAGGTTGGGGTTAGGTTGGGGTTAGGTTGGGGTTAGGTTGGGGTTAGGTTGGGGTTAGGTTGGGGTTAGGTTGGGGTTAGGTTGGGGTTAGGTTGGGGTTAGGTTGGGGTTAGGTTGGGGTTAGGTTGGGGTTAGGTTGGGGTTAGGTTGGGGTGAGGTTGGGGTTAGGTTGGGGTTAGGTTGGGGTTAGGTTGGGGTTAGGTTGGGGTTAGGTTGGGGTTAGGTTGGGGTTAGGTTGGGGTTAGGTTGGGGTTAGGTTGGGGTTAGGTTGGGGTTAGGTTGGGGTTAGGTTGGGGTTAGGTTGGGGTTAGGTTGGGGTTAGGTTGGGGTTAGGTTGGGGTTAGGTTGGGGTTAGGTTGGGGTTAGGTTGGGGTTAGGTTGGGGTTAGGTTGGGGTTAGGTTGGGGTTAGGTTGGGGTTAGGTTGGGGTTAGGTTGGGGTTAGGTTGGGGTTAGGTTGGGGTTAGGTTGGGGTTAGGTTGGGGTTAGGTTGGGGTTAGGTTGGGGTTAGGTTGGGGTTAGGTTGGGGTTAGGTTGGGGTTAGGTTGGGGTTAGGTTGGGGTTAGGTTGGGGTTAGGTTGGGGTTAGGTTGGGGTTAGGTTGGGGTTAGGTTGGGGTTAGGTTGGGGTTAGGTTGGGGTTAGGTTGGGGTTAGGTTGGGGTTAGGTTGGGGTTAGGTTGGGGTTAGGTTGGGGTTAGGTTGGGGTTAGGTTGGGGTTAGGTTGGGGTTAGGTTGGGGTTAGGTTGGGGTTAGGTTGGGGTTAGGTTGGGGTTAGGTTGGGGTTAGGTTGGGGTTAGGTTGGGGTTAGGTTGGGGTTAGGTTGGGGTTAGGTTGGGGTTAGGTTGGGGTTAGGTTGGGGTTAGGTTGGGGTTAGGTTGGGGTTAGGTTGGGGTTAGGTTGGGGTTAGGTTGGGGTTAGGTTGGGGTTAGGTTGGGGTTAGGTTGGGGTTAGGTTGGGGTTAGGTTGGGGTTAGGTTGGGGTTAGGTTGGGGTTAGGTTGGGGTTAGGTTGGGGTTAGGTTGGGGTTAGGTTGGGGTTAGGTTGGGGTTAGGTTGGGGTTAGGTTGGGGTTAGGTTGGGGTTAGGTTGGGGTTAGGTTGGGGTTAGGTTGGGGTTAGGTTGGGGTTAGGTTGGGGTTAGGTTGGGGTTAGGTTGGGGTTAGGTTGGGGTTAGGTTGGGGTTAGGTTGGGGTTAGGTTGGGGTTAGGTTGGGGTTAGGTTGGGGTTAGGTTGGGGTTAGGTTGGGGTTAGGTTGGGGTTAGGTTGGGGTTAGGTTGGGGTTAGGTTGGGGTTAGGTTGGGGTTAGGTTGGGGTTAGGTTGGGGTTAGGTTGGGGTTAGGTTGGGGTTAGGTTGGGGTTAGGTTGGGGTTAGGTTGGGGTTAGGTTGGGGTTAGGTTGGGGTTAGGTTGGGGTTAGGTTGGGGTTAGGTTGGGGTTAGGTTGGGGTTAGGTTGGGGTTAGGTTGGGGTTAGGTTGGGGTTAGGTTGGGGTTAGGTTGGGGTTAGGTTGGGGTTAGGTTGGGGTTAGGTTGGGGTTAGGTTGGGGTTAGGTTGGGGTTAGGTTGGGGTTAGGTTGGGGTTAGGTTGGGGTTAGGTTGGGGTTAGGTTGGGGTTAGGTTGGGGTTAGGTTGGGGTTAGGTTGGGGTTAGGTTGGGGTTAGGTTGGGGTTAGGTTGGGGTTAGGTTGGGGTTAGGTTGGGGTTAGGTTGGGGTTAGGTTGGGGTTAGGTTGGGGTTAGGTTGGGGTTAGGTTGGGGTTAGGTTGGGGTTAGGTTGGGGTTAGGTTGGGGTTAGGTTGGGGTTAGGTTGGGGTTAGGTTGGGGTTAGGTTGGGGTTAGGTTGGGGTTAGGTTGGGGTTAGGTTGGGGTTAGGTTGGGGTTAGGTTGGGGTTAGGTTGGGGTTAGGTTGGGGTTAGGTTGGGGTTAGGTTGGGGTTAGGTTGGGGTTAGGTTGGGGTTAGGTTGGGGTTAGGTTGGGGTTAGGTTGGGGTTAGGTTGGGGTTAGGTTGGGGTTAGGTTGGGGTTAGGTTGGGGTTAGGTTGGGGTTAGGTTGGGGTTAGGTTGGGGTTAGGTTGGGGTTAGGTTGGGGTTAGGTTGGGGTTAGGTTGGGGTTAGGTTGGGGTTAGGTTGGGGTTAGGTTGGGGTTAGGTTGGGGTTAGGTTGGGGTTAGGTTGGGGTTAGGTTGGGGTTAGGTTGGGGTTAGGTTGGGGTTAGGTTGGGGTTAGGTTGGGGTTAGGTTGGGGTTAGGTTGGGGTTAGGTTGGGGTTAGGTTGGGGTTAGGTTGGGGTTAGGTTGGGGTTAGGTTGGGGTTAGGTTGGGGTTAGGTTGGGGTTAGGTTGGGGTTAGGTTGGGGTTAGGTTGGGGTTAGGTTGGGGTTAGGTTGGGGTTAGGTTGGGGTTAGGTTGGGGTTAGGTTGGGGTTAGGTTGGGGTTAGGTTGGGGTTAGGTTGGGGTTAGGTTGGGGTTAGGTTGGGGTTAGGTTGGGGTTAGGTTGGGGTTAGGTTGGGGTTAGGTTGGGGTTAGGTTGGGGTTAGGTTGGGGTTAGGTTGGGGTTAGGTTGGGGTTAGGTTGGGGTTAGGTTGGGGTTAGGTTGGGGTTAGGTTGGGGTTAGGT
The DNA here is from genome assembly GCA_905332935.1 of Bombus hortorum. NCBI lineage: Eukaryota > Metazoa > Arthropoda > Insecta > Hymenoptera > Apidae > Bombus > Bombus hortorum. Next base: position 18,769,504 of record HG995192.1, read on the forward strand.
TGGGGTTAGGTTGGGGTTAGGTTGGGGTTAGGTTGGGGTTAGGTTGGGGTTAGGTTGGGGTTAGGTTGGGGTTAGGTTGGGGTTAGGTTGGGGTTAGGTTGGGGTTAGGTTGGGGTTAGGTTGGGGTTAGGTTGGGGTTAGGTTGGGGTTAGGTTGGGGTTAGGTTGGGGTTAGGTTGGGGTTAGGTTGGGGTTAGGTTGGGGTTAGGTTGGGGTTAGGTTGGGGTTAGGTTGGGGTTAGGTTGGGGTTAGGTTGGGGTTAGGTTGGGGTTAGGTTGGGGTTAGGTTGGGGTTAGGTTGGGGTTAGGTTGGGGTTAGGTTGGGGTTAGGTTGGGGTTAGGTTGGGGTTAGGTTGGGGTTAGGTTGGGGTTAGGTTGGGGTTAGGTTGGGGTTAGGTTGGGGTTAGGTTGGGGTTAGGTTGGGGTTAGGTTGGGGTTAGGTTGGGGTTAGGTTGGGGTTAGGTTGGGGTTAGGTTGGGGTTAGGTTGGGGTTAGGTTGGGGTTAGGTTGGGGTTAGGTTGGGGTTAGGTTGGGGTTAGGTTGGGGTTAGGTTGGGGTTAGGTTGGGGTTAGGTTGGGGTTAGGTTGGGGTTAGGTTGGGGTTAGGTTGGGGTTAGGTTGGGGTTAGGTTGGGGTTAGGTTGGGGTTAGGTTGGGGTTAGGTTGGGGTTAGGTTGGGGTTAGGTTGGGGTTAGGTTGGGGTTAGGTTGGGGTTAGGTTGGGGTTAGGTTGGGGTTAGGTTGGGGTTAGGTTGGGGTTAGGTTGGGGTTAGGTTGGGGTTAGGTTGGGGTTAGGTTGGGGTTAGGTTGGGGTTAGGTTGGGGTTAGGTTGGGGTTAGGTTGGGGTTAGGTTGGGGTTAGGTTGGGGTTAGGTTGGGGTTAGGTTGGGGTTAGGTTGGGGTTAGGTTGGGGTTAGGTTGGGGTTAGGTTGGGGTTAGGTTGGGGTTAGGTTGGGGTTAGGTTGGGGTTAGGTTGGGGTTAGGTTGGGGTTAGGTTGGGGTTAGGTTGGGGTTAGGTTGGGGTTAGGTTGGGGTTAGGTTGGGGTTAGGTTGGGGTTAGGTTGGGGTTAGGTTGGGGTTAGGTTGGGGTTAGGTTGGGGTTAGGTTGGGGTTAGGTTGGGGTTAGGTTGGGGTTAGGTTGGGGTTAGGTTGGGGTTAGGTTGGGGTTAGGTTGGGGTTAGGTTGGGGTTAGGTTGGGGTTAGGTTGGGGTTAGGTTGGGGTTAGGTTGGGGTTAGGTTGGGGTTAGGTTGGGGTTAGGTTGGGGTTAGGTTGGGGTTAGGTTGGGGTTAGGTTGGGGTTAGGTTGGGGTTAGGTTGGGGTTAGGTTGGGGTTAGGTTGGGGTTAGGTTGGGGTTAGGTTGGGGTTAGGTTGGGGTTAGGTTGGGGTTAGGTTGGGGTTAGGTTGGGGTTAGGTTGGGGTTAGGTTGGGGTTAGGTTGGGGTTAGGTTGGGGTTAGGTTGGGGTTAGGTTGGGGTTAGGTTGGGGTTAGGTTGGGGTTAGGTTGGGGTTAGGTTGGGGTTAGGTTGGGGTTAGGTTGGGGTTAGGTTGGGGTTAGGTTGGGGTTAGGTTGGGGTTAGGTTGGGGTTAGGTTGGGGTTAGGTTGGGGTTAGGTTGGGGTTAGGTTGGGGTTAGGTTGGGGTTAGGTTGGGGTTAGGTTGGGGTTAGGTTGGGGTTAGGTTGGGGTTAGGTTGGGGTTAGGTTGGGGTTAGGTTGGGGTTAGGTTGGGGTTAGGTTGGGGTTAGGTTGGGGTGAGGTTGGGGTGAGGTTGGGGTGAGGTTGGGGTTAGGTTGGGGTTAGGTTGGGGTTAGGTTGGGGTTAGGTTGGGGTTAGGTTGGGGTTAGGTTGGGGCTAGGTTGGGGTTAGGTTGGGGTTAGGTTGGGGTTAGGTTGGGGTTAGGTTGGGGTTAGGTTGGGGTTAGGTTGGGGTTAGGTTGGGGTTAGGTTGGGGTTAGGTTGGGGTTAGGTTGGGGTTAGGTTGGGGTTAGGTTGGGGTTAGGTTGGGGTTAGGTTGGGGTTAGGTTGGGGTTAGGTTGGGGTTAGGTTGGGGTTAGGTTGGGGTTAGGTTGGGGTTAGGTTGGGGTTAGGTTGGGGTTAGGTTGGGGTTAGGTTGGGGTTAGGTTGGGGTTAGGTTGGGGTTAGGTTGGGGTTAGGTTGGGGTTAGGTTGGGGTTAGGTTGGGGTTAGGTTGGGGTTAGGTTGGGGTTAGGTTGGGGTTAGGTTGGGGTTAGGTTGGGGTTAGGTTGGAGGTTAGGTTGGGGTTAGGTTGGGGTTAGGTTGGGGTTAGGTTGGGGTTAGGTTGGGGTTAGGTTGGGGTTAGGTTGGGGTTAGGTTGGGGTTAGGTTGGGGTTAGGTTGGGGTTAGGTTGGGGTTAGGTTGGGGTTAGGTTGGGGTTAGGTTGGGGGGAGGGTGGGGTTAGGTTGGGGTTAGGTTGGGGTTAGGTTGGGGTTAGGTTGGGGTTAGGTTGGGGTTAGGTTGGGGTTAGGTTGGGGTTAGGTTGGGGTTAGGTTGGGGTTAGGTTGGGGTTAGGTTGGGGTTAGGTTGGGGTTAGGTTGGGGTTAGGTTGGGGTTAGGTTGGGGTTAGGTTGGGGTTAGGTTGGGGTTAGGTTGGGGTTAGGTTGGGGTTAGGTTGGGGTTAGGTTGGGGTTAGGTTGGGGTTAGGTTGGGGTTAGGTTGGGGTTAGGTTGGGGTTAGGTTGGGGTTAGGTTGGGGTTAGGTTGGGGTTAGGTTGGGGTTAGGTTGGGGTTAGGTTGGGGTTAGGTTGGGGTTAGGTTGGGGTTAGGTTGGGGTTAGGTTGGGGTTAGGTTGGGGTTAGGTTGGGGTTAGGTTGGGGTTAGGTTGGGGTTAGGTTGGGGTTAGGTTGGGGTTAGGTTGGGGTTAGGTTGGGGTTAGGTTGGGGTTAGGTTGGGGTTAGGTTGGGGTTAGGTTGGGGTTAGGTTGGGGTTAGGTTGGGGTTAGGTTGGGGTTAGGTTGGGGTTAGGTTGGGGTTAGGTTGGGGTTAGGTTGGGGTTAGGTTGGGGTTAGGTTGGGGTTAGGTTGGGGTTAGGTTGGGGTTAGGTTGGGGTTAGGTTGGGGTTAGGTTGGGGTTAGGTTGGGGTTAGGTTGGGGTTAGGTTGGGGTTAGGTTGGGGTTAGGTTGGGGTTAGGTTGGGGTTAGGTTGGGGTTAGGTTGGGGTTAGGTTGGGGTTAGGTTGGGGTTAGGTTGGGGTTAGGTTGGGGTTAGGTTGGGGTTAGGTTGGGGTTAGGTTGGGGTTAGGTTGGGGTTAGGTTGGGGTTAGGTTGGGGTTAGGTTGGGGTTAGGTTGGGGTTAGGTTGGGGTTAGGTTGGGGTTAGGTTGGGG